>CM067366.1:5955231-6555231 GCA_034401795.1 Chaetoderma sp. LZ-2023a
CTCCCTTGTTTGCTCCACTAGAGCTGTGACCAGAAGAGTGTCTGATAGCCTCTACCGGGTTCTTCCCGATTAGCCTAGTAACCTCGGAATTGGATCTCTCCACCACAGCAGGCCGCCCTCTCACACATACTCTAGAACATTCACTCGGCGCGGCCATTTCCTGGGCGTATTGGTGTGGGAACAGTCTCTCTGCCAGTGTCCGATTCCACCGCTCAATGATAGCCTGGTCACGGTGATGCCCTACCTTGCCTCGCCTAACTGCCACACCGTGTTTCCGCATGAGTGCTGCAGTCTCCCCTCTGAACTCATTACCCTCATCCACCTGCAACAATTCTGGCCACTGGATGGGATTTTCCGAAGCCTTACGACCAACCGAGTCATGTGGAAGGAATAGAACATCTGCCTGGTGAACTCTGTTCGGGACAGTTTCCTCGAAATGGGCATGCCTGATGTGCCATGGACGAGGTCCCTAGATCTGCCACATCGCCTGGCGGCTGAGCCACTGGCTAACTGTCTCCAATGTGAAGTTGTGGCCCTTGCAACATGTAGCCTCGAGTAGTTGAGGGGGCTCACTGTAATATCCACCAGGCTGCTGGTAGAGTTCCTCAAGAAAGACGGTTGATAAACTCACGGATTTCATCACTGACGTCCGCTCCCATCCTGTCATGCATTGCCTGAGTGAACTCTAAACAGACGAACAGATGGCCATCATTCATTCGACCATCATTGAAGACATCCTCAAACACCTCTGTACACTGGTGTCCAATCTCTGCTGGATCATCACTGAACAGTAGTTTATCGACCAACCCTCGGAAGTTAAGGGACTTGACCAGGTCGTACAGAGACGCCATCCTTATATAGTATGGCTTAAATGTTCGGTGGCCATCTGGCCACAAGCGCTATGGCAACATACAGTAGCCTAGGGCCTGCGACTCCGAAAAACGTACCTACTCCTGAGGCGATGGCTGGTATGGGCTTCAGAAATCTTCTCCACCCCATGGAGAGCATTGTTGGCGATCTTGCGGACCATCTCGCCAGCCTTCATTGTGAACAGAGCGATCAGAGCCCCAACTGCTGCCAGTGGACAGATAGAACCTTTTACGTAAGTGCGATAGATTCCTTTCACTCTGTGTACTAGCTTGCAGGATTCAGGCGCAGTCTCCGCTACATCATCATACTCGCCCACGGTGTCTGCTACATTGTAGTCGTCTGCATCATAATCATCCTCCTCATCATAGTCCTCCTCATAGTCCTCGTCATCTATATCCTCGACTGGATCAGCCTCTGGTTCATACATCGTTCTGGGGATCCATCGCTGGGGCAGTTGTATAGTCGCTTTAAACTGTAGTCTATAGCATGGCCTCTGCAATCTTCAATGCGGGCATGTTTGCCTTAGCGAACTGGGGACTCAGCTTCGCCAACAAGAAGGTGACAGAGGTCGAGCATGAGCATCATAACCAGGCGATGGAGAAGCTGTCTAAGGAGAAGTTTGAGTACAGCAAAGCACTCGAGCATATGCTCCAGAGGGAGGCACGCCGACGACATCTCCGAGCTCAGGCCAACCAGAGCCTCAAAGAGGCAGATGAGAGTCTCGATGAGTACTACGAGGCTGTAAAGATATCTGAGCCAACGCTCGACTATGAAGCATCGACAGATCAGAAGACAGCAGCGCTTATAGTAGTGGTGGCAGCTGCAGCAGTGACGACAGAGTCGTGCTCTACGCACGCTCAAGCTGAATACCTGATGTGTTCGACACGCATACCTTAGCATAGCCAAAGTAAAGTACCGTCACACCTAATGAATAGTCCCAGCTATGATGGTTCCGATTTTGAAGCTGAGCTGGTTGCCCTGATTAGGTCCCTGCCACCGAGGTGGTGACGGCCCTCAAATACCGACTCGAGGTCGTCGCTTCCACTGGTTAGGCGCAGAAGTGCATATGACTTAGTTTTCTGTCTGTAGAGTTGGCAATCAGCCAGCCAGCTCGCGTACCTCACCAAGAACATTGGTCCCAGCAACCACAAGCTTGAAGTCGTCTAGCTTATCCACCTGCTGGATGGCTCCTCCCTTCTGAACCAGGACCGCAACAGTGACACAGTCCGATGCACCACGATGCAATGTCAGCTCTACCCATTGGTTAGCTGTGGCTTGGACCTGCTGGTGTTCTCGCTCCACATGCACGATCCGCTGTTTGGAACCTGTTTGCTTCACCTCCTGGTCATTCTCATCATGCCAGACATGAAGTCGTGGAGCATTCACCGTCGCAGCTGCGAGCTGCTCAGTGTACACCCGGAGGAACAGTCTATCCTGCATGGCAGCCAGATTCACGTGTGTGTTCTCGAGGAGGGTTAAGAGTGGAACTGCCATGGGCTTCTCGACATCTGCCCATATTTCGAATTCTGTGAACCCCTCATTGCACCCCACAGCATAGTACCCCTTTCCCTTCACATAGAAGGTTGGGCCATGAGCCAGCGGACCTAGGACTCGGTACTCATCGTTCACATAGGTGGTGTCCACGGTGCTGTTGCTCTGCATGATCTCCCACCTGTTCAGAACCTGCGGGAGCTCTACCGTCTGTTCTATTGTGCTCTGAAGGCTTGAACTGGAGTGTCATGCTCTTGATCTCGTGGATCTGTGCCGAGATTTGCAAAGTCAATGTACTTCCCAGCAGCGGACAATGGGTTCACATCATGTATACTGGGTCGAGAGACCATTAGGCAGTCCTTCCGAGGATCAGTGCGGTGCGATGTCGTGGGTTCAATGGCCCAATTTGGATGTTGCACATACTGCAGCATGTTTAAGGTCTGGGTATATAGAGGGGTTAAACGGCTGCCATGTTCAGTAAAGTTCTCCAGCAGATTGTCTATAGGCAGCAGGACAAGTCGGCATGACAGTCTGTACGACAGCCACGGTGTGCACTGTCCCACTGTGACAGGGTCCGAGGACTGCTTCGTGACATCAACATTGTCCACGAGTGAGCCAAGGTCACACCTCCGTCTGATGCGGAGATACTGGCCACCATAGAGGAAGGAGCGCCAGCTCATAGTACAAAGGAACTCCTGACTCGGATACTCTACCGGAAGTTTGACAGCACCCATGGCAGGACACTCGACCTACCTCCTATGGCCCAAACCAACAGTCCTGTTATTCCAGCTCTCCAAATGGCAAGGGTCGACCCCAAAGAGACCTAGAATCTGACCCTCAGTGGATAGAGTTTAAGCGACAGGCTTCTGACGAAACTGACGAAGATCCTCAAGCTTCTGACGAAGTAGCAGAAACTGCGGACGAAGCAGCGGAGACCGTGCAGCCTTCTGATGAATGAAAAAAAGTTGCGGCAGTTGCGACAGTCTGTCAGCGATGACGCCTAGAGCAGGCTAGTTTCCTGGCTGGATTCACCTTGTAGGTGAAAGTCTGTGCCTTTTCCAGAGATGGCTTGAAGTGTGACAGCTCACCTGCCTCCTCGTTGCTGAAGATGATGTGGTACAGCTCAGCTGCCCTCTGTACACCTGCAATAAAGTCCCCTTTGGTCTCCTTGAGGGTTAGGCTGTCGTATATGGTCTCGAGCAGGGCACATCCACACTTGGAGCTGACGTATAGCAACCGGACATTGTTGCAGATGTCTGGTGAGATCTCGCGGGTGTACTTCTGAAAGAGTGTGCCGGATGTGCCTGCCGATGTTGCTGAGGTAGGTCACTGTCTTCTGATCCATTGCAGGGTCACCGATTTTTAACTCCTCCATATCAACCCGCCCGCTGGAGACTTTGAGGTATTGCTGTCGCACTTTAGTTTTCTCCGTGTGGTACAGGGCTTGGACCCTCAATATATGGTGGTACTCTTCATCGGTGACCTGGCCATCCTCGAGAGCTTTGCTGACAGACTCGTCGATAGTCCGTAGCATACTCTGTGCCAGTGCCACATACTTAGCATGCTTCTCCAGCCTCATTGTAATCTGCTGCTGCCCCACCCCAAGCCGATGGCCAAGACAGTGGCGGCTAGTGTCACGCCACCCAGCGGGATGGCGACGATGGCCCCCACCCCTGGAGCGAGAGTGGCCACAGCTGCCACCCCAGCACTGGCTCCAATCACACCCGCAGCAGTGGTTGTATGCGTGAGGACGTTGTAGGCTGTCTTATATCGCCTGCGCATTCTGCTGTACTTTTCTGCCTCATGGCCGAGATTCTGTATGATGGTTTCTATCTGCTGGAGTCGCTAGCCGTAGATGGTACCGCCCTCATCAGCCGTCATGGAGGGGTTTATTTCTGGTTGCTTCTGCCACTCTGATTTTGCCATAGTATACCTGGAGCTTAAACCTGCATCACCTGCAGAATCTGCTCATGAGTCCTAGAATGGTACATTTTAGAGAGCCTGGCGAACCGTGCCAGCTTGCTGGTTTTGAGACAGACGTCTCTTAGACAGAGGTCATCCAGCACTATGTTGGGTGCCAGTAGCTTTCTGAGACGTGACATCTGGAACTTCACCTTATCACCAAGATAGTAGGTTTGCCACTGGAAGGCTTTCTTGGTCTTACACTTCTGCGCCATCTCCTCTTCCCACTGTATGACATCTGGCTCATCCTCATCTGAGAAGACACCTGGCTCATCGTTGTTTGTCACGACTCCTGCGTCCCGCTTACTCTCCTCCAGAAGGGCCTGCCAGTATCGGAAATTTTCACCGTTCCTTCGCCTCTTTGCAAGCCTCGCGTTCTGTTGATACAAGTTCTCCCGCTGTAGTCGCTCTCCTTCTTGTTGCAGTGTGAGCCTCTGTTCGTTTAAGGCCTTTTACTGTGCAGGGGTCATGAAGGGGCGAACCTCTTTGTTCATCATCTCGGTCAAGGTCAGATAATGCTGGTATGACCCCCCCCCCCCAGTACAATCCTTAGGTCGACCCCTTGCGAAGAAACATTTTTTACCGCTTTCACCCACGTGAAGAGGTCAAGTCTGTCTGCCACTTCTATGAGGTGGAGAGGGTAGGCCGTGGTTGTCTGCTGGAGACCCCTGCTCAGCACCAGATTCTCTGCATAACATGTGAACATGCCAGAGTCTGCCATGGTTCACATGCTAATCACTTTAGCCTCCTCCCAGGTGAGCGTTGTCAAGGTAGATGGAAGCCCCTATGGGTGGTCCCATCATGCCGATGCGATTCTGTTAGAGACTACGTGTTTGTCTGAGCCTACACAGAATAGAGAGAGAGGCCGGTCCTGTGGGTGATGGCGATCAGTGGTGTATATCACTGTGGAGGCTTGTCTCTAAATGGGCCTTCAGCCCCCGGTAGTAGTAGTGCCAGAATGATACTACCTCCCTGGCAGGCGTTCGGTGATCCGTGGTGGCCCCCGTCTCAACAACCTATGCCCCAGGGATTGAGAGGGCGGTGGGGGCCACGGATCGCCGAACGGCGGCCAGTTGAGGGAGGTGGTATCATTTTGACCCTAACACTACTACTAACGTTCATGACGTAGCTAGATAAGCCTGCGTCATTCATTATGCATTTTGATTGTGACGTCAGCCTGCATATGACGTAATTAATAATGGCATCATATAGGCTAATTGACTCACAGATCGAATACATCCATTCTTCAGCTAAATACGTCTGAATATTGCGGATTCTATTCGCTACAACAGCAACATTGGTCTTTTCCAGCATATATATATATATACGCATGTATATAACGCTGGGCATTTAACCCTTCTAACCACTGAAACTCCAGTGTCTCAATTTCAGGACAACTATACAGGAAAGTTGTTAAATATTTGAATTTAATTTGAATAGTCAAAATAATTCCAAAATATTCCACTGAATATTCCTTACTCCGTAAAGAATGTATCACTTTTGGTCAGTAAGGGTTAAAATGGCATAGAGATCATTAAGATGATTTAACCGCTTTGATCATGATCGTGCTGAGTTAATTAACATACATGGATGTGATCTAAGAATTCACCTTTCCAGAGTAGCCATCCATCATCTGACCTCGTATGATGTCATAATCAGCTCAGCGCGTGTATGATGACGTCACTTGTAATTCTTTGCTATTTAATAAACGTGCAGCAGCAACAGCACCCAGTCAAATTAGTTTTAAACAGGGGCGCCGGAAGCACGGGGGTGGGGGGCAGCGGGTGTGGGGGAGCTGCCCCGTTGCCCTTTGGGCAGGGGGTCAGGCGTGCCATTTACCCATTTCTATTAAAAAATTAAACTTTAGTTTAGAACTTTAAAAATGATTTTTTTAATATTCCAAGCAGACTGAGCAGTTGTATTAAAGTTGGGTTGTAACGTCTTTTCGCATTCAGCCCATAACGTAATATTGGAGTGCTTTTAGGCTGGAGATATCTTTTTCTTGCATAAAATGGTTTTACACCAGAGAGAAAATGCAAACACCTCTCTCTCCCCGAAGGTCGAGACGTGCAGGCAAAGGTCCTGCCATAAGCCCTCCACCATGTCTATCACTTTCTTCTCAGAAGTCTAATAACAACGTGGAATTACTATGTGTACACAGGTTTTCACTTTCAACTCACAAGTTTAATGGTGAAGCTCCCTGGGCCCTGGTTTCCATTTTCAACTCACAACGCTCTAAGTTGCTATTTATGTACATGTGACACATTGACTAATTTATTATGGATGTGTTTTGTACCTTATCGTTATTGTGATACTTGACATCTTCAAATCTGAACGTTTCACTCATCTTTGCAAGTAAAGGTAAGACACGAATTTGACATAATAGTATCTCAATCTCCGTTAATGCCTTAGTGGGTACAATAGAATGTATGTGCGATGATGGGCGGCTAGGCGTAGCCATGTGCATGGTAACACTACAACAAGGGATATTCCCGGCGATATTCGTGGATTGTTGTAGAATTGGCAACAACTCTCAAAATCACAGTTTAAGTGATGCTTAATGTGTATACCGTATGCAAATGTAGAAAAAATGTGTATACACATGACCGTAATACGGGCTCGATGTCGGTGGGGGGCAGTTAAGAACACGGACGAATGTGAACATTAGATGCGCATAGAAGTCATCTCCTGCATTGAGATTAATAAATATCATCCTCATGGACTTTTGAATTCTGTACTTTTTGCACGACTATGAGCACCCCACCCCACCCCACACCACCCACATTACCAACTCGTACGGTCGTGATACACATGTTTAGCCACGTCAAGCTTTTTTAGTTCTAGCTATAAGCGATGATGCCACCACCCCACCCCACCCCCACACACGCACGCACACACGCACGCACGCACACCCGCGCACACACGCACGCACGCACGCGCGCGCGCGCGCACGCACGCGCGCGCGCGCGCACGCACGCACGCGAGAACAAAATAAGACATTTGAATGCCGCATTTGATTAATCTGAGCCTGGGACAGATGACCCTCCGACAACCCTACATCAATATGGCTAAATTAGAGGCCGCGAAATCATAATTTAAATCACTCATTCCATACACGCTAGCTGTTGAACAGTTTGTTACTAATTTGACTTGGCGGCATGATTACTACCTCAGGCAACAGCAGCGTCCAATAATATTAGTTTTAAAATGTTCCCAGAATATTTAACGCACCCTAAAGAATTCACTATATTTAGTAATTAACTTATTTTATGTCGGCCGTCCGTCATATATGTCCATCCAGCATCTGTCCACTTTTTTCTTTAAGTGAGTCATCAAGAACAACTGGACAGGAATGATCCATAGGGTTGGATCAACTGCTCTTCACATGCTCAAAATGATTGGTCAATTAGACTTGCGGCTGTCTTGGATAAGCTAGTTTTCACAAAAACACCTTCAGATACAACGCACTTAAATCATTTCTATGAAGAAGTATAATTAGAGGATCATAGTATTATTAAAGGGATACATCATTGGAAAGCTCATCCAATTTTCTAAGCATTTACGTATTATTTTTTATCTTCTTAAAAAATGTTGTTACGCTAATTATAATTTAAAAAGAAACCCTAGTGGCCACTTCATTGACTAATGTTGTATTTATATATATATATATCAGTGAAAATTTTATCTAAATATATAGAAAATTGGTTGAGCTTTGCATTGGTACGTGGCTTCAATAATTTTGTGATTGTAGTTTAGGAACGTTTTTTAAGATGCGTTACCCTTTAGCACAATAGTAACTCAGCTCTTCTGCAACAAATGGTCACCAAAGCACTCCGTGCTGGCGTGCTAGGTAGTACAGTGTAGGCCGACCCTCCGCCTCCACATACCTATCAAGCCTGTGAACATCTATCGACCAGTTAAGATCTGTTGCACGCCGTCGACCACCTTCAATCTCACAAGGCTCATACAGGTACCGAACCAGAGCATCAGGTGGTAGGCACTCCTCTCCCTTGTTCGCTCCTCTAGAACTGTGGCTGGCAAAAACAGAGTGTCTGATAGCCTCTACCGGCTTCTTCCCGATTAGCCTAGTAACCTCGGCATTGGATCTCTCCACCACAGCAGGCAGCCCTCTCACCCATACTCTAAAACGTTCACTTGGCACTGCCATTTCTTGGGCATATTGGCTCTCTGCCAGTGCTCAACGATAGCCTGGGCATGGTGATGCCCTACCTCACTTCGCCTAACTGTCACACCGTGTTTCCGCATGAGGGCTGCAGTCTCACCTCTGAACGCCTTACCCTCATCCACCTGCAACAATTCCGGCAACTGGAGGGGATTTTCCGAAGCCTCGTAGACACCCTGGAATGTCTGGGCCACCTGGCCAGCTGACTTGTCTGTGAGCGGTACTGCAGCCTTGTACCTGCTGGCGACATAGACGATGGTGAGGGCATACTTGTAGGTCTTACGACCAACCGAGTCATGTGGAAGGAATAGAACATCTGCCTGGTGAACTCTGTTCAGGACAGCTTCATAGAAATTGGCATGCCTGATGTGCCGTGGACGAGGTCTGTATATCTGCCATATCGCCTGGCAGCTGAGCCACTGGCTAACTGTCTCCAATGTGAAGTTGTGGGCCTTGCGACGTGCAGTTGAAGTTGGGCGTGTTTGCCTGTGCGAACTGGGGACCCCGCTTTGCTGACAAGAAGGCGGCAGAGATCGAGCATCATAACCAGGTGATGGAGAAGCTATCTAAGGAGAAGTTTGAGTACAGCAAAGCACTCGAGCATATGCGCCAGAGGGAGGCACGCCGACGACAACTCCGAGCTCAGGCCAACCAGAGCATCAAAGAGGCAGATGAGAGTCTTGATGAGGACTACGAGGCTGTAAAAATATGTGAGCCAACACTCGACTATGAAGCATCGACAGGTCAGAAGACAGCAGGGCTTATAGAAGTGGTGGCAGCTGCAGCTGTGATGGCAGGAGTCATGCTCTACGCACGCTCAAGCTGAATACCTGATGTGTTCGACATGCATACATTAGCATAGCCAAAGTAAAGCACCATCACACCTAATGAGCGAGTCACAGCTATGAGGTTTCCGATGTTGAAGCTGAGCCAGTTGCCATGATTAGGTGGGATGTCCCTGTCCACTGGTTAGTCACAGAAGCGCAAATGACTTAGTTCTCTGTCTGTAGAGTTGGCAATCAGCCATCTCGCGTACCTCACCAAGAACATTGGTCCCAGCAACCACAAGCTTGAAGTCGTCTAGTGTATCCACCCGCTGGATGACTCCTCCCTTCTGAACCAGGACTGCAACAGCGATGCAGTCGGATACACCGCGATGCAATGTCAGCTCTACCCATTGGTTAGCTGTGGCTTGGACCTGCTGGTGTTCTCGCTCCACATGCACGATCCGCTGTTTGGAACCCGTTTGCTTCAGCTCCTGGTCATTCTCGTCATGCCAGACATGAAGTCTTGGAGCATTCATCGTCACATCTGCGAGCTGCTCAGTGTACATCCGGAGGAACAGCCTATCCTGCATGGCAGCCAGATTCACGTGTGTGTTCTCGAGGAGGGTTAAGAGTGGAACTGCCACGGGTATCTCGACACCTACCTGTAGTTCGGATTCCGTGAACCCCTCATTGCACCCACAGCGTAGTACCCCTTTCCCTTCGCATAGAAGGTTGGTCCATGAGCCAGGGGACCTAGGACTCGGTACTCATCGTGCACATAGGTGGTGTCCATGGTACTGTTGCTCTGCACGATCTCCCACCTGTGCAGAACCTGCGGGAGCTCTACCGTCCATTCTGTGTTGCTCTGAAGCTTGAACTCGAGTGTCATGCTCTTGATCTCGTGGATCTGTGCTGAGATTGCAAAGTCGATGTACTTCCCGGCAATGGACAATGGGTTCTCATCGTGTATACTGGGTCGAATGACCGCCAGCTGGTCCTTCCGAGGATCAGTGCAGTGCGATGTCGTGGGTTCAATGGCCCCCATCTGGATGTTGCACATGCTGCAGCATGTTTAAGGTCTGGGTATATAGAGGTTTTAAACGGCTGCCATGTTCAGTAAAGTTCTCCAGCAGATTGTCTATAGGCAGCAGGACAAGTCGGCATGACAGTCAGCATGACAGCGACGGCGTGCACTGTCCCACTGTGACAGGGTCCGAGGACAGCTTCGTGGCATCAACATTATCCACGAGCGAGCCAAGGTCACATCTCCATCTGATGCAGAGTTACTGGTCACCATAGAGGAAGGAGCACCAGCTCGTAGTACAAAAGAACTCCTGACTCGGATACTCTACCAGAGGTTTGACAGCACCCAGGGCAGGGCACTCAACATACCTGTGGCCCAAACCAACAGTCCTGTTATTCTAGCTCTCCAAAGGGCGAGGGTCGAGCCCAAAAATCTACTAGTGGTCAGGAAGTGGGCTACCGTATTTAGCCACCATAGCCAGAAAGAGTGAGATATGCTGGATAGCCTCCAGTCTGGAGCAAATAACTACCTCAGGGAGGAGGTCAGTGCCGCTGTAGTGGAAAGCCACGACACCGGTCATGCAGAAGGTACACAGGAGGGGCTCACTGTTGGCTGCAAGGAGGCTGTTGAGCACATCTTCAACGAAAGAGGGTGCAGGAGATTGGACAGTAATCTGCCAGCATTTCAGAAATTCCCAGATAACTACCTGGACTACCTCGTCAAATCCGCTTGCAAGTCAGATGCTCGTCGTGCATGGATAAAGTGGATCTTCCATGAGAAGTTCCAGAAGAAGAGAGTCCTAGAATCTTACCCTTAGTGGATAGAGTTTCAGCACCAGGCTTCTGACGAAACTGATGAAGTTCCTCAAGCTTCTGACGAAGTTCTTGCGGCAGCTGCAACAGTCTATTAGCGATGACACGTAGAGCAGGCTAGTTTCCTGGCTGGATTCAGCTTGTAGGTGAATGTCTGTGTCTTTTCCAGAGATGGCTTGAATTGTGACAGCTCACCTGTCTCCTTGCTGCTGAAGATGAAGTGGTACAGATCAGCTGCCCTCTGTACACCTGCGATAAAGTCCCCTTTTGGTATCCTTGAGGGTTAGGCTTTCATATATGGTCTCGAGCGGGCACGTACACACTTGGAGCTGAAGTGTAGCAACCGGGCATTGTGGTGGATGTTCGGTGAGATCTCGCGGGTGCACTTCTGAAAGAGGATGAAGACAGTTATCTTTGTGTGCCAGATGCGTCTGGTGATGCTGCTGAGGTAGGTGACTGTCGTCTGGTCCATTGCAGGGTCATCGATAACTAGAACAAGGGGTTCTGTCAGTCGGGCTGCCAGCAGCTTCTCCGGTGCTTGCAGGTTCTGCGTCTTGGTGATTGGGCCATTGCACGATTGATCATTACTGTCAACTGCCTCAGCGGCGGAGTCAGACACCAGAAAGATGTAATGAGAGTGTAGATGTTTGGCCAGGAGAGCCCGCAGCAAGATGTTTTTTCCGTGTCCTGCTGTGGCAATGATCAGCACCACTTGGCCAGCATCGGCCGGCCTACTGTTGAATGGTACAGACATGCGTGCGGCGGATGGTTAGCACTTGGTCGGCGGTAGCCTCATCTATATCCAGGAGACTAAACGGCAGTATTTCCTGCACCAGCTCTTTCGCCTGCGGAGCGGGGAATCCTGCACCTCCGGCGGATACGAAGGATGCGATGGAGGCATCAAGCATGAAATCCCACCAGCAGCTGAGAAGATAGCGTAGAGGGCACCTACAGTGTCTAGTACATCCAGTATCTGTATGATGCATGCATGGGAGGCCATCACTATCCTGTGGTCTTAAACGGCAAACCAAAGAACCCTGACTTCTTCACCTCTGGTAGCTGGAGGGTGGCGGTGGCAACTTTTTTGCCATCGACAGTGATATTGCTCAGGCCGATGGTGCCTATCTTGAGATTCTCTCCATCCTGTTGGAATGAGGTCCGCAATTTCAGGAGATCCTTAACCAGGTCCTGTACAAAGGACTCAGCCATAACCTTGATGGCTCCAGCCACATCGACTCCGACGAGCATACCCCGCATCGTCGCACTCTCCTTGATGCCCATCCCCTTGTATATAGTCTTGGACTTGTTAATGGCCAATTGTCCTACCATATCAGTGTTCCCGATGAGATCTTGGGCTGGGATGGTACCTCGGATCTCCCACGGGTCTCCCTTCTCATCGAGGTCTAGGAAGGAGATATGGGGCAACAGTGTCCTCTGAACCGAGGCATGCCTCGCCTAAGTGAGCAAGATCGCCTAGCTCTTTGATTTCTAGGTCTGTGAGTGACAGAGTCATAGTGCTATATACTGACGGCTTAAACCTCCTACTAGCCCTAGGACCGCAGCCTCCATTAGTGTAACACGTTTACCCATGATCTTGACGGCGGCAGTGTAGGAGGCACCGCTGATGGCGATCTTTGGGATGGGGTGAGTTATTCCGAGACAGTGCTCGGCCACCAGACTCACCACTGTAGCAAGGACAGCCTCAGCAAAGGCCTCGGCAAAGGCCTCGGCAATAACCTTGAGTGCTTCAACCTCATCGTCGAAGTCTAGGAAGGAGATAGGGGCAACAGTGTCCTCTCCACCGAGGCATTCCTCACCCAAGTGAGCACGATCGCCTAGCACTTTGCTTTCTAGGTCTGTGAGTGTCAGCGTCATAGTGCTATATACAGACGGCTTAAACCTAATAGTCATACCCCCAGTGAAATAGTTGGGCATAAGAGGACCACGCAGTCGGCAAAGGGAATAGGTAGCAGTGCTCAGGGTACTGGCCCTCTCTGCAGGGGCACGCCTTGTGGGCAGTCCACCATTCCCGGGCATTGGTAATCTTCAGTCCACGTGATTGATTATGGGCTGCACACCGCCCTACAGCACACCATGCCTCATATGCTGCAGGGGTCTCGTGATCCATCTCTCACTATTCAGAGGTTTTAAACGTAGGCGACGATGATCTCAGGCATTGCACTCATTGCTATCCCTAGAACTGTGGCCTCATTAGTGTAACACGTTCACCCATGATCTTGGTGGCGGCAGTGTAGGAGGCACCCCTGGTGGCGATCTTTAGGATGGGGTGAGTTATTCCAAGACAGTGCTCGGCCACCCCACTCACCACTGTAGCGAGGACAGCCACAGTGGCGGCAGGAAGAACCTCATTTCTTCCACCTGTCATCTTCACCACAGCCACATTCGCCACCATGTTACTGGCGATATGGACTGCCAGAGGTTTTGCTTTGGTCAGTAACGTCTGTGTCTTGGTTCGCAGCAGGTTCTCCACCTTCTGAAGACTCGCCTGGCTCTCGGGCAGTTGCTTCACGATCTGTACCATTGACGTCATTGTTTAAGCACTGAGTATACAACGCAGTTAAATCTCTGCGTCCCATGTCGAGAGCACAAATAAGATCTTCTCAGTCTGCATCTGCCAGGTGTCCAGGTTGGTACTCAGGAATATTCATCTCTCTATTGAGACATTATAAATATGTCTGGGCTCACGCTATGTGAGAAGTACTATGAAGTCATCCAGAGGGAGTTGAAGGACTACAAGAAGAAGAACCCAGATGAGCTCGCTCAGCTCTCCAGTGCTGCACTGACAGAGGAGCTGACAGATGTGAAGCTCTATCTAGGATTTGGTAAGAGACAGATCTGCTTCCTTGAATACCTTATCATGGGCGGGAGTATCGCCGAGCAGCTCCTGCAAGCTAAAGGTTTCTACAAGGATCGGGAGCATCTGTCAGATGTGTTCTAGCAGTTGCAGACTGCCATGGCCTCACCTGACTCAGAGCTGAACAAGGCTCTGCGATACTACAAGCTGGAAAAAGGATGCGCTGCGGAACCATCCAGCCCTTGGATGTGCATGTTGGTAGCATGTGTACGGGCTGTAGGGCATGCCAAGCTGGTTCAGTGTCTCACCGTGGTCCCCACTGCTACTGTAGAGAGTCAGGATAGTCTTATAGCTGATTTGCTAGGGGTGGAGTAGGCTGATCCCGAGCACAACGATAGCTAGGCCGGACACCACTCGTAGAGCTGCCATGGGAAGCGGTGTCGTGTTGACTGGCTGCAGTGTCAGGGTCGGAACGCCTTTATGTGGAGCTGCCATGGGAAGCGTCGTGTTGACTGGCTGCAGTGTAAGGGTCGGAACGACTGTATGTGCTGGGATGCCCGTACTACGCGTAGGTGCATTGATATCAGTGTTGAAGCTGAAGTGGACACCGGCGGAACTCCCCTCGACTATCATGTTGTTATAGCCCCTGACTTGGAGGGCCTCGATGTTCACAATCATGTTGCTCGGAATCAACCGTAGGTGTGGTGAAATAGCAAAGTCAAGTTTGTGATGGGCCTTCTGTAAACCCTGCTGGAACTTATCAATAAGACTACTGGGGTCTGGCACAATGATCATATCCTCAACGAGACTGATGAACATGGCCTGGACCTCTGCTCCGCTGACACCATCTATGGAATGACGCAGCTTGGTCTGTGCTGTAAAGAGGCAGTAGCACAGTACTTCCAGGGACTGATTGATCCGAAAGATCCATGCTAGTGTGAGGCCTGAGGTGGTGTGTGGGACAAAGTACTTCTACACATCTGAATAGTCCTGCCGTAAGCCAGTGATGTGCATATTTTGCACCATCACTCCAGGGTTGGAGTCTGGATCGAACGAGAATGTCGCTGTCTTCCGACGGCCTACTCGTTGGGTGTTTGATATGGGAATCCTGAGTAGTCACGTCTCGGGTCACCTGTTTATAACCCCATGACTGCTGTTGTCACCACCATGCCACCGATAGTCTGGGTGAGCACTATAATCTCTGTAGTCTGCTGGCCGCTGAGACGCTATGACTGTTGAGCTGTTGGTCGAAGTCATTTGCATCATGGAGGCTTGCACCCAGCTCATGGAGGATTCCTGGCACCGTGAAGGACACGTGGAATCTGAGACAGCTGGCGATGAGCACAGCTTCAGGAGTACAAGAATATGAGTGAAACAGGGTGGAACTTACTCCACATCCTGCCGTGGCACACCACACGGCAAAGTTCAGCTGCTGATTCCAGTGTGAGAAGCTTGGAGTAGCCATCCAAGTATGAACTTGCTTCGCATCCTTGATGGTGATGGGGTGGATGGTCAGCAGTCATAGTTTGATGGAGAAGCTGGTTCGGGACCATCCATCCACTGTGATGGAGAACGGTGTTAGCTCTGGGATATCAGACAACAGACCTCTCAGGCCAGTCAAGGGTGTACCCAGGAGCGGTAGCAGGCGCCGGATGACTGTCGTGAAGTTCAGTGGCAAGGCCATCTATACTGGTGTTCTTAAAGCTACCATACAGGCAGCACACTATTTGTAGTCGTCTCAACTAATGAGACCAGCGAGGCAACCTCGCCGTAACATCTCGTTTTTTATCTCCTCCATATCAACCCGCCCACTGAAGCCTTTGAGGTATTGCTGTCGCACTTTAGTTTTCTCCGTGCGGTACAGGGCTTGGACCTTCATTATATGGTGGTACTCCTCATCGGTGACCTGTCCATCCTCGAGAGCTTTGCTGACAAACTCGTCGATAGTCTTTAGCATACTCTGTGCCAGTGTCACGCACTTAGCATGCTTCTCCAGCCTCCTTGTGATCTGCCGCTGCCCCACAACCAAGCCAGTGGCCAAGACGGGTAGCTAGTGTCACGCCACCCAGCGGGATGGGGACGATGGCACCCACCCCTGTAGCGAGAGTGGCCACAGCTGCCACACCAGCACTGACTCCAATCACACCTGCAGCAGTGGTTGTACGCGCGAGGACGTTGTAGGCAGTCTTATATCGCCTGAACGTTCTTCTGTACTTTTCTGCCTCATGGACGAGATTCTGCCTGATGGCATCTATCTGTTGGAATCGCCAGCCATGGATGGTACTGCCCTCGTCAGCAGTCAGGGAGGGGTATAGTTGTGGTTGCTTCTGCCACTCTGATTTTGCTATAATATTTCTGGGGATTAAACCTGCATCACCTGCAAAATCTGCTCATGAGTCATAGAAGGGTTCATCTTGGAGAGCCTGGCGAACCGTGCCAGCTTTTTAGTGTCGAGGCAGACGTCTCTTAGAAAGTGGTCATCCATCACTATGTCAGGTGCCAGTAGCTTTCTGAGACATGACATCTGGAACTTCACCTTATCACCAAGATAGTAGGTCCGCCACTGGAAGGCTTTCTTGGTCTTACACTTCTGTTCCATCTCCTCTTCCCATGGTATGGCATCTGGCTCATCCTTGCCTGTGAAGATATCTGGCTCATCGTCGTATGTGGTGCTTCCTGATATGCCATCATGCACATGATGCACACTACCTGCAGTGCTTCCTGAGATACCTGGCTCATCATCGTATGTGAAGACGCCTGGCTCATCGTCATCTGTCACGACTCCTGCATCCTGCTTACTCTCCTCCAGGAGGGCCTGCCAGTATCGGGAACCTTCACTGTTCCTTCACCTCCTTGCCTTGCTGGCAGCCTGTTGATACCAGCTCTCCCACTGTACATGCTCTCCTTCTTATTGACAGATCTGTTGCTGTTCGTTTAAGGCCTTTATCTGTGCAGGGGTCATGAAGGGGATCGGGTTCATCATCTCGGCAGATATTCCTGGTATGATATCATGTTGTCATTAGGTCAATGAGTAATAAGCATGTAAACTCTAAATGGGCGTCTGATATCCCATCCGTGCTGGCATATATGTTAATGGAGGGGCTGTCAAACAGGTGATTTACAGGTGTGAACAGGCTAGGACTGATAGCTTTCCATAGGTTGCTGTTGGCACTTGGGAGATACTCTATTACGTCCCAGCTGACTTCTACCAGTGAGCTGCTGTGTGCACTTCCCGGAGATTGATGTAGCACATCGGCGTGTATGTATGTTGTGCCCCGCTGGGGCACCTCGAAGAGGACCCATTCTACACGGTACTGTACCACCCATCTGCCCTCTAAATTCACACACTTGCTTGACGGACTTTCGTGACGGCGCTACATTAATGTAGCGTCATTTTGATTGTGACGTCAGCTAACACGTGACGTTATTTGATGCGGACGTCAGATACGTGAATGACAGACAGATTGAGTCATTATCTTTACGTAACAGATTAGCCATCGTAGGTGTCTTGAATGATTACATATGACTGCACTGTAATGTAGGCCTCATCAAATGATCATATCCTCGTGCTTTCTTTGATTTTATTCTCAGCGATATGTGAGCCGCCAGGTGAAGGTCCATGTGTCGGCCAAATTAACCCATGTCTTTTGTATCAAAATGGTCCAGGGCACCGACCAAATGCATTCAGAGGATATGTGCCGGGACGATTCGGAAGTAGACCTGACAAATATGGGCGCAGACGATGCCCTGGATGCGGGAGCGGACAAGCTCCACGTAACACTTACACTAATGTATGGTATAGACGCTATTAACCGTAATGACTGCCAATTTCCGGATGCACGCATACCAACGAGCTGTAATATAAATGATGAGGAAAACTAAATAGATATTTTTTAACGATCAATTCAGAGCTTGACTTGTTTTTAGTGTTTAGAGAGAGAAAGAGAGAGAGAGAGAGAGAGAGAGAGAGAGAGAGAGAGAGAGAGAGAGAGAGAGAGACCACATAATCAATTTTGTTGCACGTGATAACATCTCCAACCCAATCACCCACATAATATTCTCTGCCTTCACCCCCCCCCCTCCCCCACGCCCCAACTTCCCAATCGACGCTGTTGGCTGAGATACCCTTGTCGCGCTGCCTAAGCAAAAGAAGCCACCGGGACGACAAGCAACCCTACAGCCTATAGTGGCTCAAAAGCATCCCGAAATTCTTGTCCATTGTGCCGCAACTGAGAACATGGGTACATTGACGACCAAGAAGAATTTGAGGGAGCTAAGGACTCTCGCTAAGGCCAGGAAAATCTGGTAAAAAAGAACTAATTGCAGATGCAGGACGTTTTAAAACCCCTCTTGTGTCAACAGCGCCTCGAAGCACTCAATATACTACTTACATAGGCCTATTAATTAACCATATAATGGTAAAGATTTGTAAAAAAGAAGAAAGTGTTGCTCATTGAATGCAATCCATTTGCAGCTCAGCAGAAGACCATTTTTAACAGTTTTCCAATGGAATTTACAAAAATGTCTTTCCGTTGTCCTGTAAATGAAGGCTGTTTGAACATTATATGGTTAAGAAAATTCAAATTTGTGCAAAATCAGTATCCATTTGCAGGACTAAAGGAGTTTTGAAATTTTTTGAAAATAGTCTTTAGTTGACACAAGATGAGTTAAACTAGCGCAGCTGCAGAACATATTATCTCTCACACAAACACGCACGCACGCACACAATGGTATGTATTGAAGGACACTTTATCGGGACTGACCAGGGAAAAGCCGAGGCGATCCGAGAATGGTTCAAGGAACAGTTCACTGACAACGATAATGAGCCTTGCACGTGGCAATATGCAAGTGGCATTATCTCAAAACCGATCACGCACCTAATCAATTCAGCTTTTATGCACCACCTTCCCATCGATGATGTAGGCCAAGGCACCATTATCGCACTACCCAAGCCCAAGAAGCCACCTGGCCCACCAGCCAGTCTGCAGCCCATTGTGCTCTTCAACAGCATATGGAAAATCCTATCCAATGTTACTCTATGCCAGGTATTCACCTGCTACCTTGCTGCAACATTGAAATCTGTGCTGGAAGGTTGTATAAGACTAATGCCCCCCACCCCCACCCCCACCCCCGTGTCAATACTGGGTATGCCACTAAAGATGGAATATGCCGACGATGTGGACTTCATAAACGAGGAAAAGAAACCCCTTGACGAACTTCTCCCAATAGCTGCAACCAAACTAAAAATTGAGAATCTCTTTATGAATGAATCCAAAACAGAGTTCACCCACATATACCTCACTACAAAGCATGAAACTAAAGGAAGTGGCAACCCACTTCGTGGCGGCGAACCATGAGGAAAGGTAAAATCGTAGGCTCACTGCTTTGCAGTACTGCTGACATTGCTGCACGATACGTCATGGGGAACATAGCTTTCCAGTCCTTCTGGAAGCTATGGATTCGCAGATCAAAGATACCCTTGGTGAAAAGGCTACGGTTATACAATGAAACCTGCGTATCCTTGATGCTGTACAACTGCAACAGCTGAGCAGCTCCAAAGGCAGCTGTAGACAAACTTGATGCCTGCCGCCGCAAACACCTACTCACCATCACTGGACACCGATGGCCAGACAGCATAATTCCAATGATGCACTATACAAGATGTGTAATACATGGCTGCTGTCTGTAAAAGTCGCCCAGCAAAGTTGGTCCTTGTTTTGCCGTGTGCTAGGGATTCCAGAAGAGAAACCAGAGGGCCTTGGAATTTGCCCTACTCGGAGCCAGCACATACAAAGCCAAGAAAGGACGTCATTGCATAAATCTGCTAAGCGTTCTACGAGGTGACCTCTAGAAAGCAGGACTCGGTACACTCAAGTCAGGAATGGACCTGAGGAACCTAAGGAATTAGGCTGAGGACAAGACACAGTGGGCAAAAGTGAAGAAGTCCTGATTGCAGCTGTAGGATGTTTCTACTACTACAGCCGCAAAATACAGTAATCATACATACTTTCACCCATCTTTGGAAATGCCGATAGTGATGGATTTTAGGCTATGGAATGAAATTACGCCTGATATAATTTTAGAATCAGTGGAAAAAGTCATTCAGTCAAATACTGATTGTAGGTTATCAGAGGGTTTTGAATTTCACTTTTTTCATGTAGAGGACTACAACTCGGGTGGGCGAAATGATACTCTCCTAGGTGCGAGCGATTCCAGACATTTAAATTTATTAAATTTACATTCATCTGATTTAGATGCGTACATGCGTATAAAAAAATGTATTATACCCGTATGCGTCGAATATCCATTCTGTTTCGCGGCAGGAATATTTTTAGGAATAAAATTTATTGAGAAAATGAACAAATTAATCTCTGCAAAAGAATGGCGTAATTTGATACATAATAAAACATATTTGATGCATATGGCGTGTGAATATCATACAGCTTGTAGTATTCCTGTACGCAAAATTAATAGTACTGATTGGAACAAATTTCAGGAACATTTTCGCAATCAATTTTCTATTCACGTCTACTCAGAGTCAACGCATGAACGCCTATTCGGTTGCACTTCCCCGAGTTTACCGCGCATAAATCTTATGCATTCAGAACGTGATAATCATATATCCTTAATCACGTCTATGGCTGCATTTCTTATGGTACATAATTACTGTACGTGGTGCAATGCGTCATACTCTAATGATCACTCATGTACTGCGCGCTGTCGTAGTTGTCAGACACTTTATTCTGATAAAGGATCTTGCACTTCTACAGATGCTACGCATAAGATAATGTGTACTGATTGTCATCATAAGTTTTATAACCGTCAATGTATGTCGAACCACCTCTCTAATGGGACCTGCGAAATGGTGACGGCTTCCCCCCCCCCCCCCCACACTGTTTCAGTTGCATACGTAAAGATGATGATGAACACGTATGCGGTATAATAAAATGTCACACGTGTAAAGAAAAGTATGTTATTACTGAAAATCATACGTGTTATCATGAAGTAATTGAAGAACATATTATGTCATTATCCCACGCACGCTCTATGAGTATGAATGCCGGCATTTATAGTTACAAATGTTTTCAAAAATACATCGTTTACGATACAGAAACATATTTATCGCCTATCGACAGTAGCAATACTAATATTCTAGCCGAGCATAAAGTCAATCTCGTGGTTGCCAACATATGTTGTGATGCGTGCCTCGAGCAACCGCTCGAAGACGATTGCTCTACATGTCATCGAGGCACGAATTATGGATATGTTCGCTTTCACGGGTTAGACACGGTGGATCAGTTTGTTAGCTGGCTGACACGTGTTAAGGCTGCGCATGTCGGTAAACAAATTGCTAGAAAATATGTTTTCTCTGACTACTTGGTGATCGCTCACAATGCTCGTGTCTATGATTCTCTTTTACTCCTTCAATGCATTTGCAAAACCACTAATCCGCATCTTAAACCTACAAATATTATCATGCGCGGTCATTCAGTTCTCTCATTTGACGTATGTACTATTCGGTTTATCGATTCAATTAACTTTTTTCCCCTTTCATTACGTAAGGTGGGCGATACTTTTAATCTTTCTGTTCGAAAGGGGACATTTCCCCATCAGCTCAACACGCCTCAATATTGGGGTACGGTAATACCCTTTCCCGAGAGGGAGATATTCTGTCCACAAAATATGAATGCGAATGAATTAATCGAATTTGATCGCTGGTACAATGAGCAGATATCTAGACACGAGGGCTACGATGTCGATAAAAATCTCATCGAATATTGTAATGATGACGTAACCGTCTTATGTTTAGCCATGTCTAGATTTAAGACTTTATTTTCTGAATCGACGGATGGTCAAAACCCATTTGTAACAGGGATAACGCTAGCCGGAGCATGTAATGCGGCCTATCATGCTGTATGGCTTCGACCTGAGAGTGTACAGACTTTACCTGATTTCTCACTAAGAGCAAAACGTGCTGATAGTGTTTTGGGTGTAGAATGGATGGAATGGGTCAGTCAATGCGAGGGTCGCCAAATCGTGCATGCGCTAAATGGTGGTGAACAGAAAATATGCGGATATTATGTGGATGGAATTGATGTATCTGAAAATATTCTTTACGAGTTCTTAGGTTGTAAACTCCACAGACATGAGTCTGCTTGTTGCGGTGATAAGCGTGATACAACATATACACCATATGGCGATCAGACATATGAAGAAACATATTCCACACTTCAATGTCGCATTTCTTTATTTGAATCGCGTGGATATGCAGTGAGAATTATGTGGGAATGCGACTTTAAGAAACAAGTCGCTGATTCCTCCGAGCTAAATGATTTTATCACCGAATTGGACTTAGCACACCCAATATCACCACGTGATGCGCTATTCAGTGGCCGTACATCCGCGATTCGTTTATTTATGGAAGCGGTTATACCACACTCGAATATTTAGACTGCGTTTCCATGTATCCTTCAGTGATGAAACAATGTTGTTTTCCAGAAGGGGCATATACGGTTCTAAGAGGCGATGACTTGAGTGATAAGACGGTGCATGACTTCTTTGGTCTTATTAAATGCAAAGTCCTTCCACCTCGTGATTTATACTTTCCTGTGATACCTGCTCGAATAAATTCGCGCCTCATGTTTGTACTATGCGACGAATGTGCAAAAAATGAACAACCTTCTGTATGCGAACATATGGAAGAACAGCGCAGTTTATGCGGAACATGGACTACTCTAGAGTTACAGCTAGCTATACGCAACGGTTATGTCATTAAAAAATGTATGAAGTATGGCATTATCACGCGTCATCGCAATATGAGCCGCATGGCGACGATGGGTTTTTTCAGAATACATTAACCATTTTCTGAAAATTAAACAGGAAAGTAGCGGTTATCCTGATTGTGTCGGTAGTGAGAGTGAAAGGGCGAATTACGTGGCTGACTATTATAAACATGAAGGAATACAGCTCGATCCTGCCAAAATATCGTATAACACGGGTTTGCGCTTTGTTGCTAAATCCTATTTGAATATTTTGTGGGGACGATTTTCTCTTCGTGATCATAAAAAGAATAGCATGATATCAACACATAGAGGTCTACTCTCCCTTCTGAATGACAAAAGTAAAACTGTGGGCTCCATTACATTCCTGAACGATAGTCTTCTAATGGCCTCCTATTCGGTCAATGACGAGTACGTTCAGTCACCATTAAATACCAACTGTATTCTTGCATCTTTCGTGACAGCCTATGGCCGAATAAAACTGTACGAAGTCTTGTTCTTACTCGGATGCCGCGTAGCCTATCATGATACGGATTAGGTGGTATTTAGTACACGTGAAGGTGAGCCGACCATTCAGGAACGAAGTGGGTATCTAGGTTCTTGGACGAGTGAAATCCCCTCCGATTACGAATTAACAAGTTTTTGCGCACTCGGTCCAAAAAACTATAGTTATGAAACGAAGCGTCGAGGTGATCCATCGATCGTTAAACAGGTGACGAAGGTTAAAGGTTTAACGCTTGGTACCCAACAATCAAAACAAGTTAATTTTGATACAATGAAAAAATCCATTGAACAAATTATAAACGATGGTGGAATTACGGATAGTAATAGCGTACTATTAAGCTATCCATCAAAGATCACGCGCACCAATCATTTTAGAATTCTTTCAGTAAATAGCAGTAAGATTTTCAGACCCGTCTTTAAAAAACGAATTTTGAAACTGGGAGATTTATCATCAGTACCATATGGTTACACTAGCGTAATATAAATAGCAACAGTGCACTTTTTTCAGTCAGTACATAAACAATGTCTGTGTCATCCATATCTGCCGAAACCGCACTAGCTGCTCACGCTATGATAACAAATATTGCTAGTCTGTGTAATGCTGATAAGGATAAGATGTGTATGTTGATTATGAGGAGCATGCGGTTCACTTTAAGAGATGACAAAATTAATGCTGGAAGAATTATACTCATGTCTGAAATTAGCAAGGGTTTATTAACCGAATATGGGATAGACATAGTGCATTGGGTTCACGTATTATTGCTGCGAAGCTACATTAATCGATGTCTTTCTCATTCATAACTTATGCTTAGTTATCGCACGCATTACAAGCCTTATATTACCGCAAAAATATTATGACTGAAAGTTGTTGTCATCCGCCATGAACTTACAGTCAGATAGTTTTCAAAATATTTTGTGCATCCAGCGATAATACTTTAGTGTATCGAGTCTCTCAGCCATGTAATGGTTAAAAGTTGGTCGTGCGCGTTATTGCTCAGTGTCGATGGTAGAAGACGGTGTCTTGTACCGCATGAATATGTACGTTATTGATCGAACAAATGCGCTCCATAAATTCAAATTAAGCGCGTCTATGTACGCCATTGTAATGCACGTGCTCCTCTGTACGCCATTGTGTGCATGGTATTTATGCCAGATGTCGTTCAATCCATGTGCAGCTGTTCGTTACTGTTACTAATGATATATAAATGCAGCAGCTTCACGCTATGATTATTCGTTCTCCACGATGTCGTCTGATCCTTGCTTTAAATATTTAAATCGCTCGGCGTTTTGGTGTGATCTTGGTAATGCGCGTAAAACGCTAACAATACGTTTTGGCGAAAGTGGTGTATCAATCTACGGCAGTTTCATACTGACGGTTATCCCACTAAACATGGTTTATATCTCAGCATAGCAGCGTTTAAACAGCTGTTACAGATCATACCCGATCTTGAAGACGCGGTAAAACGTGCGCACAAAAAAGAAGGCGTACTATTTACATATTCTTTGGGCAATTCTGTTCGTATTTCTAACTGTGACGAATTTCCGTGTATTGACATACGCTATTTTTTCTGCTCTGACGCAGAACCACGTGCCACACGTTGCGGATTATACCTGCAAGACAACGAGTGGGAATTATTGAAACAGAACGTGAGTAATTTGCTGGCAGCATTACCTAACTTTTACGCGCCACCCGACGTGAGCGGTGACGAGTTGCTTAGCACACTACCTCAGTGCTTTTACGGTGTGAAAAAGTGAGAACATGAATAACATTCCAACCACTAGTGATTCCGCAGAGATGTCTAATCACGATACGCTTACTACGGACACTATATACCTCAATGAGGTTTTAAGCGATGATGAACTAAATCTCATCGATGACGATACCGTCAAATTGTGTCACTATTGTAAAACTATGGGGTTGCCACACCATTATTGCCCTACGGAGCATGTGCAAAAGATTAGTCAGAAATTATTCGCATCCATGCTGTGTGAAAAGATACATTCGTTGGTTGTGCGAGATTGTTACGGTTGTCTAGTAAATCATCCGAGTCAACGTGAACATTCTTGTTTAGGGATTGATGTTGACCTTAATCTAATTGACAATTTTGAACTGTATAATGAGGCAGCATTATTAGAAATGGACGAAGACGAATATTGCGCTCAACTAGCCTGCCATTACTATATATGTGAACATTGTACTGAACGTAGTAGTGCATGGGCGTAAACCTCTTATGGCTGGTATGCGTGATCAAGCGGAGGGAAAGTTTCTTAATCTGTTACTGGACCTAAACATACCCCGCAGATTTGTAGGGCAAGAGAAAACGATGAGACAGATATATAATGGTGCAGAAAAGGATGTTAGCGCCAGTGAGTACACGTCTACGCCCGTGAGCAAAAGAATACGTAGAAAGAGTTCTCTAGCGGACATCAGGAAGAAAAAGTGGCATTCAATTCCGGTGTGGGTAAATTTAGATAAGTCATGAATGATGCTAAATTGGCGAAAGTATATTTTGATCTGAAACATTACGCGTCTTTTGGTGGGAAAGAAAAGCTATATAATGCATTCAAAGGTAAAATACCTCGCAACTACATCGACAAATGGTATGTGTATGACGGAATGGTATAGGTAATATATGAAAAACATATGTTGTCGCCATAGCTATAATTAATATTAATTTATTTAGTTTTATTTAAAATTAACCGCATGTTTTAAGCATTAAAACACGTGGGTAATTTTTAATAAAATCAAATACATATTTTATTTTTATTTTTTTAAATAACATAATTAATTGTTTTATTTTGTCAATCGTAGCTTTGTAAAATATGTTGTATTTGGTGTGTTTTTTCGTATCTTTGTAACGATATGTATTATTGATGTCTGTATTAATAAAAAAGTTTTAAAATCGGATTTCACTTGTTCACTACTAGCACCTAGCTCTCTGTCTCTCTTTATCTGTCGCTAGCGACTCGCTATTCACTCCCCCGCCTCATCCGCACACGTTGGTATGCCCGCTTTTCACTTGACAGAGGCACTTGACGGCATGTGCCATCACTATTCTTTAGAGAAGAATGGTCCAGGTGAATGAATGATAGAGTGAGCTGAATAGCGCATACTTAAATAAAACACCGTTAGACGGTTTTTGTTCAATTTCATGACAAAATATTCACTGAATATTGTGTTTATTTTTGTAACTATTTAAAGATGTCATGGATTCATCGCACAAGTATCTAATGTCATAATCATACACTTAAATGTTCATAGTATTTCTGCTCCGTAGCGTATATATGACGACACAATTCTTAAACATACAAAGCACTTCTCCTACGTCACCAGTATCTGATGTCACAATCATAGCATTTCTCCTAATTTTATGATGCAATTTTTAAATGGACATAGCATTCCTCCTACGTCTCGAGTATCCGATGTCACAATTCATAATGTTCGCTAACCAGCCAGCATTGATAAGGTATTCGCAGAAGAGTAACTACATATTACATCATAGTGACGGTTCACACGCGTCCACGTACGCCTAAGGTATATATATATATATATATATATATATATATATATATATATATATATATATATATATATATATATATATATATATATATATATATATATATATATATATATATATATATATATATATATATATATATATATATATATATATATATATATATATATGCGCATGAGCGTATACCTTCTTAGTCATACGTGGACACACATGTGCCGACGCAATGGCAGCAACGCTTGACTGCAATGCGTCGTTACGTCACCCATTTACTATGATTGTCTGTGGTCCAACACAGTGCGGTAAAACTGAGATGATAAAAGCACTAATAAGAGATCCCTATGCCATTACTCCCCCTCCACAGAGGATTGTGTACTGCTACGGTGCGTGGCAAGATGGGTATAACGATTTGGCGAAAGAAGTTGAATTTAAAGAGGGTGTGAATGTTGAACTAGACAGAAGTTGCAGAACATTGGTGGTGCTCGACGATTTGATGAATAAATGCGACGAGAATGTAGCTAACCTATTTACAAAACGTTCTCACCATGAGAATTGTAGCATAATATTTGTCGCACAAAATCTGTTTCACAAGTCGCGCAATCAACGTGACTTATCAGTTAACTGTCACTACATGGTATTGTTTAAGAATCCACGTGATGCGTCATCCATTCGTTCTTTATCTAATCAGATGTACCCAGGCAATACAAAGTATTTGATCGAATCATATAAGGACGCTACACGCGATACTCACTCATATCTACTCCTAGATTTGAAACAGACGACACCTGACAATATCAGACTCCGTTCATCTGTTCCTCCGAAGGAGGGGTGCTACGTTTACATACCTAAGAAAAATGGCATCATGTAAAACGGAACGCCATTTACCTATGCTGCAATATTTGGCTAAAGTAAAGCCTTCAATCAGAAATGATGTAATCAAACAGTGTTCGAACGAATTGGTGGATGTACTATGCGAATCATGCCTAACGTATTAGGTGGGAATGTTCATCTCACTAAAATACGATACAAGCAGCTGAATAAATACAAAGCGAAAATGCGTACGCTGACTAGTCGCGGTGTGCCATATGCACGTAAAAGAAAATTGCTACAAACAGGCGGATTTTTAGGCGCCTTATTACCGGCGGTGATCGGTACGCTAGCGCCATTAATTGGTAAACTGTTCACGTGAAAAGATGGAACATACACATAAAATGGCACTAGTTCCTCACGAATTGATAGGTAATTTAAATGAACAGAGTAAAATATCATTGCTACAGACAGATCCATCGATACGTAAAGCTATTCGTCTCGACAACAAGATATCCAATATATTAACCAGACACGATCTGACTGAAAATGAAAAAGCAAAATCATATTCGCAAGTATTGGATAAGTATAGGCATTACTATCAGCAAACGCAAGGACAATAACAACAATATCAACCGTTACCTCTACAGCCCATAACTAACTACGATGCACTGCCCACACAAATACTTGAACGTATGATGAGGGGAATACCAAAAATGTACAAGACAAAAGCCAGTGGAGTAATTGATATTTTACGTATGGTTCCTGAACATTTGCACGTTAATGATTTGGGCGAAGTGACAATAGAGGGTACGTTTTTCCCAAAAAGTAATGTACTCGACCTGCTTACAAACGTAGTAGTGCATGGGCGTAAACCTCTTATGGCTGGTATGCGTGATCAAGCGGAGGGAAAGTTTCTTAATCTGTTACGCGACCTAAACATACCCCGCAGATTTGTAGGGCAAGAGAAAATGATGAGACAGATATATAATGGTGCAGAAAAGGATGTTAGCGCCAGTGAGTACACGTCTACGCCCGTGAGCAAAAGAATACGTAGAAAGAGTTCTCTAGCGGACATCAGGAAGAAAAAGTGGCATTCAATTCCGGTGTGGGTAAATTTAGATAAGTCATGAATGATGCTAAATTGGCGAAAGTATATTTTGATCTGAAACATTACGCGTCTTTTGGTGGGAAAGAAAAGCTATATAATGCATTCAAAGGTAAAATACCTCGCAACTACATCGACAAATGGTTAAAACACCAAGAAGAATATACCCTACACAGACCGTGGAGAACAAAGTTTGACAGGCGAAAAATAAGAGTTTCAGCCATTGATTAACTATGGCAGGCAGATCTATGCTCGATGGGCATGCTGGCAAAAGAGAACAACAATGTCTTATATTTGCTATGCGTAGTTGATGCCCTTTCAAAATATGCATGGGTGGAATGCCTGTTTAGTAAAACGTCATCGGCAGTCAAGAAAGGGTTAGAAACAATATTGGAGCATACTGAGCGTCGCCCACACGCTATTCAAACAGACAAAGGGGGTGAGTTCATAAACCGTGTAATGAAAAAAATATTTGAAAGATAATGGAATACATTTCTACACTTCTCAAAATGAAACGAAAGCGGCAATGGTAGAGCGTTTTCAACGCACACTGAAGGGTCGAATATACAGATACATGACGCATAAAAATACACGAAAGTATATCGATGTATTACCTAGTTTAGTCACAGCGTACAATAACACAACACATTCCAGTACCCGCATGGCTCCTACCAAAGTCGACCATAGTACAGAGTTAATTGCGTGGAGAAATATATATGGAAAGAAGACGAAGAAACGTTCCAAATCTAAAAACAGCCTTACTCAAGGCGACCATGTTAGAATATCACAAGCAAAAATGCCATTTGAAAAAGCATATCGCGGGCAATGGAGTTGTGAATTGTTTAAGGTGCGTGAGGTGCTTACAGACAAATATCCATACTTATATAAATTAGAAGACTATGGAGGTGACCCGATTATTGGTACTTTTTTTCGTGATGAGATACAGCAAGTGATAGAAGAAAATGATAAAGAGTATGCCGTGGAAAAAATACTTAAAAGTAGAAAAAATAAAAATGGACAACGCAAGTATCTGGTAAAGTGGCTCGGTTACCCGGCTAAGTTTAACACGTGGGTTAATGAACTAAGTACTATACATCATTGACAATGGATGAATATATGGAGAGAAGATCGGATCAAAGCATGTGGCAAATGATGGGTTCGCGAGTACCGAAAGAAAAAATAGTATACCTAGCTCAAATTATAATAATTTATATCATAATCATTACATGTATCGTGAATCTGAGTATACAAAATGGGCAATCAGGCATATGGATATCGCTTTTGAGTGGATGTCTAGGGTGTATATTGCCTAGTCCGCGCATAAAGACGTCCATACATCATTCAACTCAGAATGAACGAGGATCAGTTTTACATAACACTTCCGAGCAATAGTAGTACCCAGTTCTTTCCAGACAATAAGATATCAGAGTTTCGAACACGTCTGCAAACTCCATTAACAGTAGATGGCGAATGGGAAGTGGGCCTCTCGAGTGTGTTATATCCGAGGAGTTGGCTTACTATTGCGGAGGAAAGTTTTGTACAAATATATGCATTTACTAAGAAGAAGATAAAGAAGAAACAGAAGAAGAAAGATAGCGTTGCATCAGAAGAAATTAGCAAAGATGTCGCCAGCACGTCAGAAATAGAAAAGACAACAGCTTTTCCACTAGTTTTAAAAGATGGTTTCGGTAATCCACGTCCTGCCGATCGGGGAAAACGGTCACGAAATGCTCGGGGAAAAGATGCGCGAAATGATCAAACAAATAATAATGGTAAAAAACGTTCACGTAGAAGTGAAAATTATTATTATGTGCAATCAGAAGCTCCATTTATCAATGTACCAAAAGGGTACTATGCCGTAAGAAGAGACTATCTAAATGGCCAGATAGAGAGCAAGACAAGATCTAGACACAAAAAAATATTTTTCAATTTTTACTTGCATCGCGCGAATCTAGTTTCTCTCACAGTTAAAGATAATTACGCCATACGTTTAGGTAGAGATGTAGCAAATTTAATCGGATTCGAAGGAGGAAAAATACATATGGGACCTATAGACTTTAAAGAACCATTTCATTCAAATCGTGAGGGTGATCCTACAACCGCGTATATATACTGCGACGTAGTCTCACACAGTGTGGTAGGCGATACTTCCACACCACTACCCAGAGTGATACCCGTTTCTAGTACAGATGGAGGAAAAGATATATGTCAGTGGACGTTTCCTGATATTCAATACCGTACTGTGACAAAGAACTACATCGATACTATTGGAATACTTATAACGGATAGAACTGGCGCCAATGCCCCATTCAAGGACGGAGCATCGCCGAGTGTACTCTGTTTGCATTTCAGACGACGACGACAACGATAATGAGAGGGACGTTAAGAGGGACGATTAGAGGAAGAACGAATGCACCAGCTACGCGAGTCAAGCGGGTCATGGACGTATTCCAGTTTTTGTAGGCGCACGATACCAATCAGGACATGGACTCAGTAATATCTTAGGTGGTCTATTACGTTCAGCAATACCTTTCGCAAAAGAATGTGGCTAAATCTGTAGGTAAACAAGCTCTTAGTGCTGGAATCGGACTAGCTGAGGACGTAATGGCTGAAAAAAATGATAAAACGGCGTTAAAATCGAGAGCGCATGGTGTTGCCAGGTCTTTGATACCGGAAGCTGTAAGAGCGGTGCGAGGTGGTTTAAGACCACCTCAACCTAAACGTAAAAAGAGGAATAATACACGTAATGCTCAGTCAATGCGTGCGATACCGAAGAGGAAGGGTCGCAATAGACATCAGAGAAAACAAGCTGATATCTTTAATTAACAAATAACATGGAACTTAATCAGATCTGCGAGTGCTCGAAGAGCGAATTAGACATTTTACAGACGTGTCCCATAGTGACGACATTGGAGTCTGCATAATGGGAACTGTTTCAGCCTGTATCTAGTTTATCAGATAGTGGTCCGATCGAGTTTTACGTCAGTGGGTCTGCCGATAGATATTTAGATCTTACGCAATCTTATCTTTTGATTAAAGTTAAGCTAGTAAAGCTAGATCGAAATGGTGATGAAAAGACACTCGAGGCGAATGACCTGATAGCTCCTGCGAATAATCTTTTGTATACGATGTTCTCACAAGTGGATGTTTTTTTGAATGGAAAGCGTGTCAGCGACTCGAACGAAAATTATTCTTACCACTCGTACATCGAGACGTTACTAAATTATGGCAGCGATGCCGCATCCTCGCATCTACAACTTGCTGGATGGAAAATAGATGATGACGGCGAATTCGATAATATCGCCGATACTAACTTAGGTTTTCAAGCACATTGAAGAATGATGGAGCAGAGTAAAACGGTGCAATTAATAGGCCGCATACACAGCGATATGTTTCTGCAGGACCGATTCCTGCTCGGTTCCGTTGATTTAAGAGTACGCCTACAGAGGAGTAAAGATGCGTTCGCCATTATGGCCGCGGAAGGAGTGAGGCCTAAATTGAAAATAATGTCGGCTAACTTATTTGTACGCAAAGTTATCCCATCATCAGATCTGCTGGTGGTGCACGCCGTTACTCTGAGACAGACAAGCGTGAAATATCCTATTCGCAGGGTAGTGTGTAAGACTTTTACAGCACCTAGCGGTGTTATGAGCATCGATAGAGATAATATACTTATTGGTCAGCTACCTACTAGAGTATTATTCGCTTTTGTAACTAATGATGCCTATAATGGTGTGGTACATAAAAATCTGTTCAAGTTTGATAACAATAACACTACCAACGCTACATGTTATATAAATGAAGAAGAGGTTACAACATCGCCAATACGTCCTTCGTTTAGCGACGACATTTACTCGGACGCTTATTTCTCACTATTCAGTGGAACTGGGGCATTATTCAAAGACCATGGCTACCTGATAAATAAGACTCAGTTCAGATATGGAACCACATTGTTCGCATGGGATTTTACACCAGATCTAGCTGATTCAGAGCATCGCTACCCTACACGCACTGGTTCGCTAAGAGTGGTCTTCCATTTTGCTCAAGCACTTGCTGCTACATCCAATGTAATTTGCTATGCTGACTTTGATAATACAATAGAAATTGGATCAGACTTTAATGTATTAACAGATTATTAACAAATATGTTGAATACATTTGAAATAGAGGATCTATTATTCGGCGACAATAAAACGTGTGAACACTTTCTCGGTGTTTTTCCAATTGACAATGTACCCGCACAACCCGCACATATTAAATATCGCCCGGCCACATTAGTAATAAACACGCATCCCAGTAATAAATCCGGACAACATTGGGTGGCAGTTTATTACAGCAGAAATGGAAATGCTGAATACTTTGATCCATATGGAAGACGCCCTTCTGATGGAAGAATGATGTCAAATGTACAAAATGGACACCGTGCGTGTGTTTATTATTACAACAAGTACGTGTTCAACCAGCCGTGATGACAACTTGTGGATATTATTGCGTATATTTCTTATACTATCGTTCGAGAGGTGTACAAATGAAACACATATTATGGGCCCTAAGAAACAGAGACAAAAATGACGCGATAGTGAAACGTCTGACGCGCAGGATTATGAATAAACAGAAAAAATGATCATATTTAATGTATAATTATTTATGTACTATGTTTTCTTTTTAATTATCATGACTAAATGTCGCTAATATTTATCATAAGAAAAATGCACGTGTCAATAAAAAATACATTTATTTGTAAAAATATGTTATTATTTCTTCGTGTTCCCTTCTCATCCCTCACCCATCCCCCGCTATTATGATAAAAATATGTAATGGTACACTAGGCACGCGAAGTGTACCACAATGATCCAAAGATCCGTAATTAATCGTATTCACATCGTGACAATGACAAAATGCGGACATATTTGAATACAGAGGAAACCATATGATGTGCTCTGTAATTGAACCCTGCGTATCAATTCCAGTTTTCTATAACTGGAATGTCATTCAAACACGGTGCGATAGTAATGTTTTGTAAACCGATGATGTTAATTTTAAGCGGTGGAGAAAAAACATGTGACCGAAATAAGGGTGTGTTCATTTTGGAAAGATAATTTTACTGACAGCTCGTATTTTAGACTAGTAAGGCATACAGCTTTTTTTAATTCAACAAAACACGTGAAATGGAATCTCAATTATGCGATCGATGGAGAACGATAGGTTCTACGCCTATTAATTGCGGATGCATCGAATTGAACCAATATAAAGAGGTTCCAGTACGGCAACCATTTGCAATGTCATTGCGTGAAATCCGTAACCGCTTGAGAGAATATCTAGCGGATCCGGACGAACGCAATTACAACAAATGGTTGCATGCGAAGTACCAACTTCGTAATGATCGTTGTATGTGTATTTGGTGCAAATAAAACAGAAGTTATCGTTTGCATTAATTGAGATAAAAATATTTACGTTAGCAAAATAAAAAATAGGCCTCTTTTTTAAGGGGCCACCAAAAACCAAAATTATGTTACATACACCCACACACAAACGGGTGCATAAAAAAAGATGCACGCATGCACGACATACACGCATAGGGGACAGGGAACACGGGTGACAAGGGGCAACCGCGTAGAACCACGTGCGCATCATCATGCGCGTATCGTAACATGCGTGAGGGTATGCGCAGTACGTGCGTGTGTTGGTGCATCAGGTGTGTGCGTGTGTGTGGGTACGTATACGAAAAAAGTAGGACACCCTTGTAGATGATGGATCAGTAACAGATTTCCATCGATACAGACGCATTCAACCACATATTCCACTTAGAGTTACGCCTTTCATCGTGGTACGTACCAATGACATTATTAGTTCGCGAGGAAACAGGCATTGACAAAATCTAACATCGCATGACCTTAAAGCGAATGAAGCAGACATGTTTAATGGTAATATGAGTAATGCGCGAACACACCATAAATATGCATAAAGCACTCGCGCACCAAAATGTGATATTCCATAATTACCCAAGTGAATTAGTACATATGTCCACTAGGCTAAGAACTAGGAAACGATATGATATTGTATCCAGAGCACAAAGCTGTACACATTCGCAACTACAAAGTGAAATCTACTAGCGAGTAGGTGATAATTCAATAGTAATTTTGAATATTTCTAAAAACCACGTAGTACGAGACGTGAGGTACTAACACGTTCTTTTATTATTAACACATGGTATGTTTGTATCTCGATTCAAGCTTGATCTCATGGCTATTCAAAACGTATGGTTAAATCATACGCAACAAATAATCTTTTTAGCATAAGTACGCTCTACATACAATTCTATAAACACACGGACCCCTCAGAGATATAATGACCAAATTTTAACCATCGTACAACATCTAAAACGACTGACGTTATTGAAATATTAAGTATTTAAAAAAACAATTTGTACGTAATGACGGTTAAAAGTCAATACGTCTACAATATATTCAACAAAAATAGTTTTCTAATAACGTTAGCGACGTCAAATCAATTTCAAAATATTCAACTGTTTACCTGTATGGTATCGATGAAAATGAGATATGGGGAATTCATCGGTGAAAGGGTTAACTTCTTTTTAACCCAGAATACAATCCTATGAATCCATCACCACCAAGTCTTGGTTACCATTCCATCCGAACACTACATACCATTAATACAAGATTATTTTTAATGTTTTACTACTAATCTGTCTGGTAGCTGTTGCTTACTAAGACAGTAACAGCTTACAGGCAGTCTATAAATATTCTACAAAATAGTTTAATAATAACGTTAGCGACGGAACAGTCAAATTATTTTCAAAATATACATCAATATCCTAACGTAATTCATCATACATCCTCAACCTTATACTTCTACGACCTCCATTATCAGACCACTTCTTAAACCCTATTATTTTTACATTACTCTCTTATTATTTTTACCACAGTAGACAACCACGGAGGGGGGTGGGGGGGGGGCGCACCGCCACTACATTTTTAAGAGTTAACTAATTCAAAATAATAGAACATTCCACAGTGATGCAGATCTCAAATAGGTGTGCAGCTGTACGCCATTGTTATCAAAACTCTCAAACGGGTGCCGCTGTACGCCATTGTTCTTTTCCTCTGGGCGTCTGTATGCCGTTGTTCTTTTCGCTGGGTGGCTGTACGCTATTGTTCTACACTCTAGGCGGCTGTACGCCATTGTTCTCGAGAAAAAGAACAATAACGAACAGATACACCCATTACTCCTGAGGAAGGGTGTGTGCCCGTAAAGGAAGCTCCAATGGGGCCTCCGGGCGCAGGAACCAGCACAACAACAACAACAACAACCACAACGGCAACATGAGAGAACGAATAGATGAGATTAATAAACAAATCTCAGCACTCACAAATTTAGTCACAACACTTAGCCCCAACCTCGCCACCACGCAGTTTAGGAAAACAAACACCACCAGCACCGCACCGCCACCGAATACCTGTTTCGGATGCGGTCAGCCAGGCCATTGGAGGGAGCGGTGTCATAACCAACCTCCTTCCACCACGCCTGCTCCTGACCGCAGCACACTGCAACCAGAGAAGCAGTCAAACTCCTAAGGGCACCGAATTACACAGAGCCACTTCGGTGCCCGTATCCGCCTCCTGGTTCAACTGCGGCTTTCATACAACAACATTCAGTGGCCGCCCTTCATCCACCAAAATCAGCTTTCACATTGACACCCAAATGCATGGCTTCACACATGTCAATGCCTACATTGCCTCCCCCATCCGCAGCAATGACATTCCCCTCTTTCTCCACACACAACAAGCCTTCTTTCCTCTGTAAAACGGCTGAAACAACGTTTTTGCAAGCACCACGTCCCGCCACCAAGACACTAAATTCTCGGTGTCCTTTGGTGGTATACAGAACACCACCCCATCCAACATCATCTCCCGCACCCACAGACAGCAGCGACTCAGGAGAAACGATTCACCCCGCCTCATGGATTCGCAAGCGCCGACATAGATGGAGAAATGCACATCCCTGGCAGCATCACTGTTTCTTCTGTGCTTCACCAAAACATCCCATGAAGTATTGTAGGAAATGGCTTGCGCAGGTAGAGCTTATCAGTCATCCCGTGCGCACCGCTGTCTACACCAATACACATATCATGAAACGGCAACATCTTCATCACCATTGCCACTCCAGCTCCGTCTTCACCACAGCCCTCACAGCAGCGGCGATGACGAACTGGCCCTTTCCTCAATCAGCCATCCACAACATTACAAGAAGTCATACGGAAACAGTCAGAATACATACAGAGTGATGCCTCTCCGACGCCATTGTCACAGACAGCATCATTGGAAACTCTTCCACAGGTACACCGCAAAGTAATACACAAATGTGCCTGTCTGTTTAGTGGCGTTTCCACCAGTGCCACCATCGACACCGGTGCTTCTATCACAGTATTTAACAAGCGCTTATATGAGAGCATCCCACCTCATAAAAAGCCTCCCCTTAAGCCTACAAACATTTACCTACAGACGTGCTGATGTGCCCATAGCCGGTGTAGTCAATTTAGTCATCCAAATAGAGGAGATGCAATTCATACAGCGAGTTGTCATCGCCTGTATTCATAACGATGCCCTACTTGGCTCTGATTTCCTCAGCGTCAGCGAAGCCATCATACACTGCAGACAACAGGAACTAGACATACATGGCCGACGAATACCTCTTGGACCGGTATCGTCATTATACGATACGTGCGCTGTAATATTATCCATGACTTGGCTAGCGGTTACTTGCAAGTAGCCATGGATGAAGCTGACGTGGAAAAGACCGCATTCGTTTGTAGGGATGGCCTTTTCCAATTCCGCAAGATGCCCTATGGGTTGTGCAATGCTCCCGGAACTTTTGAACGACTCATTGAGCAGGTATTAACCACCCTGCAATGGGAAATCTGTCTCTGTTACATCGATGACGTCATAGTCTTGGGACCCACATTTGAGCAAGCCTTAATAAATGTGGACACCATGCTCTCAAGATTCTGCACGGCCAATTTGAAACTCAAACCGAAGAAATGTCATCTCGTTAGACAGAGCGTTGAGTTCCTGGGACACGTCATATCCGGTGATGGAGTGGCTACTCAGCCATCAAAAACTAAGGCCGTAGCAGAGTGGCCTCGGCCCTCTTCAGTTATGGAGACACGGAGTCTCCTTGGCCTATGCCAGTGCTATCGCTGTTACATCTGACATTTCAGCGAGATTGCTTCACCCCTCTACAAGATCACCGAGAAAGATCGACCATTTGAGTGGACGAGTGAGTGTGAAGGCTCCTTCAGGGCGCTGAAGGAACTCTTTACGACCACCCCGATTCTTGCTCACCCTAATCCAAAACTCGATTTCATCTTAGACACTGATGCGCCAGCTTATGCTATCGGCACGGTTCTATCTCAGGTCACGGAAGACGGAACAGAGCAGGTATTGGGTTATTGTTCGCGTACTCTGAATAAAATGGAGAGAAGATACGCAACCACCAAGTGAGAATTATTTGCCGCGGTCCATTTCGTTGTGTATTATAAACACTTTCTGTACGGGTGCTCTTTTACACTCCGTAAAAACCATGCCTCACTACGGTGGCTCAGGAACTTAAAAAATCCGGAGGGCCATGTAGCGAGATGGCAGGAATTCCTGCAGGCCTATAACTTTAACGTTGTTCACCATCCTGGCAAATTGCATGGGAATGCCGACGCCCTCAGCAGAATCGGCGTGGAAGCTGAACACGAAGAGGCCGCCACCGTGACACAGTCAACACAGCCATCTCCGGAGTTCCCCAAGTTGAGGTGCTCAGAGTGGAATCTGGAGATAATCACACACCACCAACCAACAGACGTACAGACATGAAATATATACGCGTGGATCCAGGAGGGGGTATGTCCTCCTAAGGAATCGGTAACCCCTCTATCCATCATGGCAAAATAGTATTAGCAACGGTTTGAAGAATGTCAATTAATAAACAACATTCTATATATTAATGACCGTTTGGTAGTCCCGGAAAGTTATCGTGAAATGATGTTGAAACAACTACATGATAACGCCGGGCATTTGGCCATGGAAAGGACTGTTGCCCATATCAAATTGAGATTCCACTGGATTGGGATTCGTGATAGTGTCAAGGCATGGGTTGCCAAATGTATCCCATGCCAAAGATGCACTGTTGGCCAACACCATATCGCACCATCTCAAATTAAGATTGTTGGTGCACCGTGGGAGCGAGTGGCTATCGACGTGCTCGGACCCTTGAATACGACGGATGATGGAAATAAATACATCCTCGTATTACAAGATTATTTTACATAGTGGGTAGAAGCATTTGCTCTGACAGACCAAGAGGCATCCAGCGTAGCAGAGGTTTTGGTCAGCAATGTGTTCTGCCACTTTGGTATGCCTTATGAGTTGCACTCTGATCAAGGAAGTAATTTTGAGAGCTGGCTCATATCAGAGCTCTGCAAATTGTTCCATATCGTCAAAACTCCATACCACCCCCGGAGTGACAGGATGGTAGAAAGATTCAACAGAACTCTCGCGGAGATGCGGACTAAGGAAACACGCCTTGATTGTAGAGATTGGGACCTACGGCTCCCATATGAACTCATGGCTTACCACACTTCAGTACATTCCAGAATGGGCTACACCCCTGCTCCGTTAATGTTAGGCCATGAATTAGCCTTACCCATAGATCTGGCCATGCCTCGAGTACCAGGAGAGAAAATTCACCATCTCTCTATGTCGAACTCTTGCAGCAAAGGATAAAACAAGCCCATGAGTTAGTGAGAGAAACCCTATCCACTGCACACTGGCGGCAAAAGACATGGCATGACCGAAGAGTTCATGGAGATCCGTATGAAGCAGGAAAGATGGTTTGGGTACACGATTCAAGATGGTCTGCAAACGTGCCAAGTAAACTGAGTTACCAGTGGAAAGGCACCTATGGGGTAGTAGGTAAGACGTCGGACGTGACCTACCGCATCCGTGCTTCGGATGGCCTGACCTCAGTCATCCACTTTGATCGACTTAAACCTTGTGTCTGTGACGACCCAGCACCAGAGCTCGGACTAGGCGTTTCTTGTGACACCGGTACCCAGAAAGATATTTCTACGAAAATTAGTATTCCCATGGTTAGCACAGAGCACTGCGGTGCCAGTTAGACCCCAGTTCTACCAAGCCAGAACATGGGTGAACAAGCAGCTAACGCTGACGACGATGATGAGATACGAACCCGCCCTCTCCCTTCTCAGCATGGGTCTACCCAATCTGGGAAGTCGTATCTGAAGAATTTTGTGTTTGTTTTGTCCAAGGGACCGGATGGAAAAGTTGTTCCTCCGATCTCTTCCCATTCCCACCCACTTCATGCTATGCCCACCATCATAGGGTTACCATAAGCGGAAGCTGAGGCTGACCCAAGCCATGCTTCCTGTGGGGTGGAACATATGGTGAATAGCATGGAAATGAAGAGGCTGGATGAAGCCTTGGCGTGTCTAGAACCGCAGAACCGTACAACAAGGTGTACCCGACCACTTCCCGAAAACGCCAGACCAATTCCCAAACAAGCGGAACCCATATCCGTGGCCGCACCACCACCCCAAATCCAGCTAGCATCCCTTATCCATACACCAAGTTCGGACATCACCAGCCCAGTCCATTTCACACTCCACTCGTCGTCTGTTGACCGTCAATCTTCAGATATGAGAGAGACTGCTGCAACAGAGGAGGTGGCATCCCGCACCACGTGACCAAAATTACCCCCTGTGATGGGCAGGGAAGCAGCCTGTTCAGCAGACTCTCAGCTCGAATTCTCCCGGTGTCTAAAAAGCATGGGCCGGTAAAGCGGCATCAAAAATCTGACAGTATAATTACAGAGAGAATTTCAAAACTTCTCTTCCTTGCGTTACAGTCTATAATCGACACGGGCTGAGAACTATACCTATTACAGACACATACCAAGACGCATGTTAAAGAACTCGCACCAAATAGGGACATTATAAAGATCTTGATGTAACATATATATTTCTATCTCTTGCATCTACGACAGGCTACACCTCAGCAACAGCATTCTGGCCGTCGCCATAAACAGCATAAATGTTCCCGATCAACCACGTGCTTTTTAGAGGCATGTAACATTTTACTACTCTTTCCAGTAAATTGGATAAAACGCTTTAAACACAAAAGCCGCCCAAAGACGCGACTACCACAGCGTGATGGAGGAGTGGCGAGGGTGAGTCCGGGTAATTACCATTGACGTCACCTGGCTCCCACACACCCCATCGAGCGCTCCAGCCTAAAAGTTAAAACAGGCAAGTTTATAAGCATCCAATCTGGAGAACCGCCTCACACTAATTAAAAGGTGAGGCCCCGCAAAGAAAAAGTAGTACCACGTTTCTATGTTGATCGAAGGCTGTTAAATGCGCGAAATTAAGACAAGGTTAACAAGCTATTCTTCCTATAATTAACAGTACTCCCTTTATACGGGAAGAATTAATCCCTAGACGTCTAGGTCGGAAAAAGAGGAAATGTTCACATAAGAATGACTGAATCACCTGTTAAAACTGCTAGGTGTGGTCATCCGCCACCTGTGACGTCACCAAATAGTATAAAAGGAGGAAGCGCGCTCTGAAACTTTGTCTTCCCATCAAAACTCAACACCAGGGAAGAACAGATAGCATTAGGCTTCTTTCGTGTCGCAAACCAAATTCTGCTGTTTTATTATTATTTCATTATTATACTTGGCCTTGAAAGTTTTAAAAAGTGGAGAGATAGGGCATTAGGTTTTGAATAAGGATCCCGCAGCCAACTACCATGCGGGAGCGAGATGTCACTCCTTGAAGATTTAGCATTATCAGATTCGTCTGAAGAAGAATCGGTACCAGTTCCAAAACGGTTTCAGTGCAGCTCGTTATTAGCTAGCGGAGAGCCCTGTACTAGAACTTGTACTAAAAAATCCGACCGCACACTTCATGTTAATAAGGACCATCTCTTCCAGTCAGCCTTCTGTGTGATGTGCCAGTATCTCTACACCGCTACTCGTTACAGGGTGACCCACGCACTCCACTATCATCACTGTGTGTTAGAAGTAACATTAGTTCACGGGGAAGAGAACGAGGATCATGCCGTTTTAGCCACATGTTTCGAATCAAAGTTCTTCCAACCGAGAAAATGGCCCACACAAAGAACACTACTCGTAGATATCCCATTGGTCATCGTCTTCCCGCGGCTACCATAAGCAACGTACCGACAGCAAGGCGTGAATCCTGCCTGCAGCCACGTCAGGAAGCGTTACGCCGGTACCTGTTACTTCATCCACACTGGTCATGAAGCTGAGTAAGAAGCAAAAGTCTCCCGCAAAATCCAGTCCGGCAGCACCAGCATCAGTTATTAGCCATCCGGCTACAGTCACTACACACGCAACCGTAGTGTCTAAGAGAGTGTTAGCTAGTCAGCCGATTTCGGTAGTGATTGCCACACCTGCGGAAATAGACATTCCCAGTTACCCGCAGTCACCATCTCCACCAGAACTGACCATAGACGAGGGACCAGGGCCGACGCAGCCTGTGGCGATTAGTATAAACTCCGACCACTGTTATTCAGCATCCGCCTCCTAGCCTTTCTGACCCAGCAATGAGAAAGGGAACTACGCCAGAACGTCCATACGTGGGAAAGAGATGAATTGCCCACACACAGGACATTCAGCCTGTGCCTAACGTCACCGCAAATCGTCTGTTAAAATATGCTACGTTTCGGAAGATGTCGTCTCCTGCCGTATCCGCTCCCGCTTCACGACCTCAGCCTATGGTACAGCTCACCGCCATCCCCACGACAGCTACAGCAGCCACCACGACGACTACCACCATGGCAGCATCAAAGACATTAGCACCCACTAGTACCGCCACTGCCTTACGGACGGATATTTTAGAACCGACAGTAACTGTGAGAGACATAATGGATGCGCATATTTCCACCACCATCACTTCAGATATTTCCGACAGTGCCAGAAATAGTGAACGCATCTCAGTGTCCCACACGAAATGAGCACTACGGACACCGATGTTGTAAGAACATCGTGTGCGACATAAAGAATACACCATCCCGCAGTGCAATAATGTCATAATCCCATCATGCTGTCTCAGCTACGCTGGGGCTGCCTGATAAACTAACTTTTAGGTTATTATAATTATATATTCTATTTTTCGTATTATTTTTCTTCCTGTCTTAGATGTCAGGACGGATATGCGGTCAGCGAGAGCTGCCCGTTGCGGACCCACTATAACAGGCCGCAAATATACTTTTAATAAATAATAAGAGATACGTGTTGTGTACCCCTTTATTTACCCGGGGTGTGCAAGTAATTCGGAGTGATTCACTAAATACCACATAATGGTGTGTTACATGGTTCATATATGTATACTTATATATATACACCTGTGCAAAAGTTAAGCACCACCCTATTTTTACGCACATGCGAGGGTATATTCATGTGCTATGAAGAAAGCAATAGCATAAACATTTATGTACCCATCCATCTTAGTGCAAGAGGTAATAATGCAACTAGAGGAATGCTGATTATGATGGTGGGGAAACACTGTATGTTTTTGTTTGAACTTGAAAACGAGGCCTGAATATGGTTACGTTGACACAACTGACAACTATTGCCCTACAGTTGACACACGTGGCTAGATTGTCATTAATGGTGTCTGAAAACGAAGTTTAACATCTGTGCACGAGTTTGAGACTGTCATTATTAATACTGGGTATATCCACCTTGTGCATGGATGACGGCCTGGACACGACGTCGCATGCTGGTCACCAACCGACTGATACGCCATTGTGGTATTCGTTGCCATTCAAGATGGAGTGCGTCTGTTAATTCCTGTAGGTTCTGCACAGGAGGATCCCTCCTTCACACCATGTTTCCCAGAATGTCCCAGATATGCTCAATAGGGTTCATGTCAGGGCTCCTTGCTGGCCATGGTAGGGTTTAGATGGCATTCTGGCGGAGGTATTCATGCACAGCTCTAGCACGATGTGGTCGGGCGTTGTCATCCATGAATATAGGGTGGGTTCCAGGTGCATGATTTACAAAATGAGGGACCACAACTCTATCCAGTATGGAATCTTGATATCTTTGTCCATTTAGTGTTCCAGGTACAGTCAACAGATCCAGCTTACAATCAAATGAGATGCACCCCCATATCATAACGGAACCTCCACCAAATGGAACTTCTTCCATGATGTTACGTTGGTCGTACGCCGTGCGTCTGGACCTCCATACACGAGTTCGACCATCTGTGGCATGAAGCAGGAACCGACTTTCATCGGACCAGTGTACCCGTCTCCAGGATCTCATGTTCCAGTGTCTTCTTTCGTTGCACCACCTCAGACGCTCCTCTTTGTGGTGTGCAGTGAGGAGAGGACGTCTGACAGGTCTCCTAGCTTTCATGCCAGCAGCATACAGTCTCGTTTTGACGGTAGACATTGACACTCTATTGCGCGTTTCCCATTGCTGGCTGAGCACTCTGCTGTTGGTGAATGGAGATCTCCTAACAAGGCGTACTAGGGCTCGATCATCACGGGCAGTAGTCTTCTTCGGTCTTCCAGATCTAGGCCTGTCCTTCACCTCGTTAGTTTGCCCATGTTTTGCAATCAAACGACTGATTACAGTATGGTTAATGTTCAGCTGTCTGCCAATCTCTCTGCATGACATACCAGTGGTATGCATGCCTATGATTTGCCATTTCACACGATCACTTAACCTTCGTCTTGCCATAGCGGTTCACAATCAAGAGCTAATTCTCTCTGTACAAATAAACCACGGTCATGAACACAAAATTCCTAATCTTGTCGCCTAAATCTGTATGTAATGTTCTACACCTCAAACTGGACTTTTACATAACTGAACACGTGTGCTGTTTCCCGCCACGCACGGACATCAAGCGGCGTGAAGTCATGCATGCATGTGCATTTCGTACTTGGAATTATGTCAGCTAACGCGGGGACAAAAAGTATGGCAGCCTAGTTGTACCATCATGTTTCTACGTTCTATTGTTTTTGCTGGTGCTTAACTTTTGCACAGGTGTATATATAGCATCTTGAATATCAAGCAAATCAAGGGAATATATATTTCATCAATCTCTCGCTGTCATTCACGTTTTCTCTTGATTTTAAACCTTCTGTGGTTAAGATTGTTAAAGAAAATATATATATATTATTTTACTATATTATATATTTAAAACTTAAATTGTGGTACGTTGGAGCTTGGATGTTGTCTGCGGAGATAATGATTATCCGCATTCGGAGAGAACACCCATGCGAGCTATTGTTTAGAATCATTTACCAAATAAAGTTACAGCACGCACTGTAATATTAATAAAACAAAACAAGAAAAAGAAAAGGCCTGGAAAAATAATTCGAGGTCAAAAATTGAAAACTAAAAGTATGCCTCCCCTCCTCTTGGCACTGCTATGTGCTCTGTCTCTTGAATACGCGTCTATTGCGGCACTACTCCTCTCCGGCCACGTGCCTACCCGGGAAGTCTATAATTCCCGCCTAATGTACATCCGTGCGTCGATCCGCGATGCACGATCGTTTACCACGGATGTCAAACTAGGAGGGGTTGGTGTAGTTCGGATCGACCGGTCGGGTACCGGCCGTACCAGCTAAGCTGGGTACATGCCGCCCGTCCTGGATTCGTTCGCTGAACACGCCGCCCTGGGTATAGCCATCAGCGTATATGGGCCTATGAGAGAGAGCGCATTGCGAAAATGACCAAGTTCGCTAAAAGCGCATGATGCGCATGCGCACATCGAGATGTTATTTTTGATGGAGCACGTAGTTTACGACCAAGATAGGATGGCGCTTTTAGTGTACCGAGATGGTACCCTGTAATCTTTATTGATTGCCTGTTCCCATTGAGTCTGGAATTAATCAAGACCAGAATTCAACGAGCTTTTTAAATCTGTTAACCATTTCAAAATCAGTTGAGAAATGGCTGAGTTATCCACGGAAAACCCTTCTTGATTATCTTCAAAATATTGCTGTGACGTCATAACCACGTGGACGCAGAACTTCTAGAATGTTCTAGAACATTCGACTGCACAATTATTAGCTACGCGCTGATTGGCTGTTGCTCGAATGATGATTGGTTGGAGCCTGCGCCTGTGACGTCACGAGGAGTATAAAAGGAGACGCACGATCCAGAGATCGAGAGCATCCTCAGCCAGGGGCCGAATAGGTTGGATCTGACAATACGCGTATTACTTCGCTATGTGTCAGGTTGTTCTCCTGTAGTTGGCAGTTGCCCAACCCACCGCACTAAAACAATTTTGTAACTCCCTACTTACGGGAGCAGTTTGGAACTTTCTGATTACTGTTCACGAATATCAATATCTACTTCGGAACACAATTTTGCAGTGAGGACTTTATGGCCTGAATATGTGAGTCTACAGATGTAGAGGCAGGATGTTCTTTAATGGATGACTCGCCGGATCTGCCGGCCACGCCTAAAAGTGATATTTCAACTGTCACGGCACTAATATCGTGTAGATTCTTCTGACTTTCGACCGCAGCAAGTAAACTCTGCCCGGTGCATCTTCAGAGCTGGCTGACGTACCCAGCACCTTGAAGCATTTGTCTTGTATCTTCATTCGCATCTGACAACCCCCGCTTGTGATCGGGTTGTTGACAACTTCCATGCGTGCCATCGGTGTACGGGAACTTTCTTCACCATAGTAGTACTATCGTATCTTTTGCTGACTGCTCGTTAGACATCCTATTAGGCTTACAGTGCTGAACGATGTACTCCTGCCATGAGTGTTCTTGCAGGAAACTTGTTTGCGGACAACAGCTTGCAGGAACCATCAGCATCAACGCATGTCAACTCCAGAATGATGTATCAATTTCAGTAACACGGTGGCGTATCTTAAGAATGACTACCGAGTATTCAAGTAACTATACTTCACAGTTTAATTATTTCTCTATATGTACTTCTTTAATTATATTGTATCCATAAGAACGGTCCCGATGACTAAAAGGTACCGGAACGGTCTTAGGACCGCTAGTTATAATTTCTGTATTTGCTTATAGTTATTCTCATTTTCTGTACAGTGTTTTACTAACCGCACCGTAATAGGGTCGTTAACCTGTACTAAATATATAACTCTGATCATTGGTTACCGTATTAATTGTTCTGGTTAGATTATGTATATATATATGGCCAGTGGCCATCAGTTCATATGTTTTGTTTATTCATAGAAAATATAGGACTGCAGTGCACGTAGGAAACACTATACAGAAACACTTATATATGCAGCACATTCTCCTGCCACCAACAATTTTTCACTGAGGTCGCTGTCCATGCTATAACTCAGTTCATCCCGGCATGCTACCGACTAAACTGTTTCTATTCAGCTCGATAGGATAGGTTTAATATGATTAGAGACACCTTCTTCGTTAAGAAATCTGTAGTATATTCTTCTCTTCCGGCAGTGCGATAATCTAGCCCCGCACTCCGGTAAGACTCATAACTCCAAGATTTTGTCTCTCTTCATGTTCCACTTAGCCTTGTGGCTTCTTAATTGTTTGGATGTCCCCATCCGCACCATGGGCTGATCCGACTCTGGGAAACAGTTGGGGTTTCCGAGCTGTGATGGCCAGAGTGTGGTATCACATACATTCCCCTTGTATCTTTGGATACTTAGTAGTTAGCACTTTTGCCAATGTAGGAAAGCACTGTGAAAACATATCTTAATTATTATTTTATTTGCTGAACAATCCTCCCGCACCGCAGTGCAAAACTGGGCAACTTGTATATAAACCTAACGAGCGGTTAAACGGTTAGTTCCATAGGACCTGGTGACGGGCGAGATGCGTATCCCCACCAAATTCCATAAGAATGTCTGGGCATGATATTTAGATCTGCCACGCCCTTACGGGAAGGGCATTTACGGTAGGTATCCATCTCTCTTACCCCCACCATAAAGACAGGACAATTGTCTAATAATGCGTTCGTGAAAAGTAACCAATGTCTTGTAACGTTTTATGTGGTTACAGAGCGGGATGTCCAGATTCTTATCCAGTTTGGAGATCTTACTAAGTAACATGTATGAGCGCGGTCTTCAGTATTGATGTCTTAGGGCATCTGTTCTCAGTGACAGCCGTGTCTAATAGCTAGGTAGATACCAGCCATTTGCGGCCAAAAATAGTTCTTTTTTTTAAAACAACTAAAAGCTAAGTAAGCAAAGCAGAAGGCCCGCATAAATGCGGAATCACATAAGATGGTGATGAGGGAATCCATCGGGAATTGCTCGTCCCATCTTCACGTAAAACAGCACGCATCCCTATAGTCATAATCTCACTAGGTATGAGCTTTTCTTTCTCAAGCATTTTTGGTTGAAATATTAGAGTAAGCCCGTTTTTGCCTACTACTCTTCTCCCGCTTTAAGCAGTGGCGACACCTTCCTGAGACGAAGGCCCACATGAGGCACTTGCCTCTTGCAAGGATTCAGCGACGACGGTCCACGCTAGGATAATACTCCTCACCCAAACTAGCAATAGGAATAGTGCCCGTGTGAGGCACATAACTTTTGGTCCAGGATAATCTTCTTCCTTTCAGCCTAGAGGTATAATAACTTATAATAAGTTAAATAGCTACGTCTCTTGTATGGAAACCTCCCTTGCAGGGATACCTCTGCAGACCTACGAGTCTGTGTGGTACCTCCGGTAGCCATGTTTAAAAGCTCATCTATCTGTCTCTATGTCTCGTATTTTCGTATGCTCTTATTTTAGTTTTATCTAGCATATTTTTAATTGTTTAGGTAAAATCATTGTATAGACTTATATTTTTAGGTCACCAAAATCAAATCTTGTAAGTCCATAGATCACGAAATTGCTATGGACAGGCATACTGGTGACACCAATTCTTGGGATGAGACTGTTGTATTTAATGTTCGCGACAATGGTCGCACGGCCCCACCAGAACGATTGAGTTCCTTCGGCCTTAGCAGCCAGTTTTTGTTACCCGCAGGGCAGTCTTGTACAAGGTCCATCACCCCGAGACCGGATGCTAACCAGCGTCATCATTCGTTGTGTACTTGCGGCGTGGCGAGTCAACATGATACACCAGAACGGCCTGACACTACCCGGCGAGCTACACAATAGTGAAGATAGATGAAGATGAAATTGATGATAATAGTGATTTCTCTGGTGCCCATCCGGTATCTGACTGATAAAAAATTTCTGGAGATCTAATGAAACACCACTCATCCTCAAGTATGGGTCCGACATCAACAAAACATTATTGAACGGATCCTATGGTGATGGGTTTCAGCACTTCTCGCAAGAATCTGTATTTATCCAATCTTCTTGAGGTCCATCCTGTATTGTCTGAAAATCCTCTAATACGTATCTCTTAAATCACTTGGCAGCTTTGTCCAAATTCGTCACAGGGATCATGAGCTGGTGGGCTCCAGAACCTCTTCAGATTTGATCTCACATTATTTATTCGAACTGGTTGTTTCCAATTACTTAGGGAGGCTCTTATTCAGCCAAGAACAGGGTCATTCACATCATGAGCTTCAACTTTTTCGAGCAATCTTCTGTAAGGGACTTTATCAAATGCTTTTTAGAAGTCCATATAGATTGTGTCCACTTTTCCCCCATTGTCGATGACTTCTGTCCCGATGTTCAATACTTGCAGTGATTGGAGACTGGTGTATCTGCCACTAATAAATCCACACTGTTTGGACTAGTTAGTTTGTTTTCCTTTCAGTGGTTGTAAATTGTGCCACGTGCAATAGACTCCATTATTTTGCATACTATGCGTGCAAGGCTTACTGGACGGTAGTTTGTGGGGCTTTTTCGATTGCCCTTCTTAAATATTGCTGAGATGGTTAACTTTTTCAGACATCTGGATGGGTACGAGAATCTAGAGATGTTTGGAATATGATGGAGAGTGGCTTAATAATTAGCAAGCTTAGTTCTTTTAGCACTCTTGAATGAATATTATCTGTGCCAGGAGATTTGGCTGGGTCCAAATTTTCCAGTTTCTTCCTAACAATCTCCTCCGTTATCCTTACGCTATTCACTGGCTCTTTCACTGTTACTGTAGGTAGTCTTGGAATTTCTCCCTCAGGCTCAACAGTGAATACTGGTAAGAAATATGTGGATAGTACTTCCGCCTTTTCCTCGTCTGTTTCTGTAACTTCAGTACTGCCTGGCTTTATGTGATTTGAAACACCAACTTTTGTTTTTGTCTTTTTTGCTAGCATAATTCCAGAACTGTTTTGGGTTACTTTTGCTTTGCTTAGCAATATCTTTTTCCGTTTGTCTTTGTTTTGATCTTGTCAAACTTATTACTTTGTTTCTTGCTCTGCAGTAGGCCTTGTGGTCGCTTTGACTCATAAAATTCCTCCATAGTCTGTGCTTATCGTTGATTTTATCTTTCATTGGTTTGTCAATTGGGGAAGTGTTTTCGCCACAGGGTTTACTTTAGATGACTTTGTTAGGAATATACTTGGCAACTGCATCACTTAGTCTATCAGTAAAAATTGTCCACTGTGTGCTCACATCCAGCTCTGACAGCAGTTTCTCTCAGCTTATGTTCATCGCCTGATGTAAATTCATCATAATTGCCCGTGTCATAGTAGGTTTTTGTGCACGCCGTTCTATCTACCAGGGCATAGCATTTATAGCTGAATAGAATGATGGAATGGTCACTTTTTCCTATGGGACTTAATAACTGCACCCTGATAACGCAGCTTAATGGGCCGATGCTGGGCCGATGCTGGGCCGATACTGGGCCGATACTGAAAGTATCGGCCCAGTATCAGCCCAGTATAGGCCTGGTAAGCTGTGTTATCTGAGTGGTATTCATCCAGCATTCCTTCCTCATTTGTAAATACTAAATCAACTAGACTGGGATTATCTCTGTTGCACGATCTCGTGTAGTCCTTTATTTGATGAGAGAGGAAATTTATCTTGCAACATTCTAGATCAACATTCAACAGCCCAATAGTAGTTTATCCTTCTTTGTTAAATCGATTTCAATCCATACAGATTCAGAAAAATTTGTTTGTGTATCTATTTGCATAGAAGTTACTGTTTTATGCACATATATAATGATTCCTCTGCCTGTGTTTGAAGTCAAGTTGACTGAGAACATTTCATAATTTTCTAATCGTAAAAGTTCTGTCACTGCAATGATCATAGGTTTAGTGGTATGTAAGAGGTGGGGTGGGATCTACGGTACATAGACTATGTCTGCATATGTTATAATGTCGACTGCCTGTTATATTGTTCTTTTGTCTTCTATATAGTATATACTATTGTTTTATGTATGTTTATGTAAGGGTGTCTACGGTACAAGGGCTATGCCTCTAGTGGACTCCATGTATGCACAATATATACTTTAAATATCATTCAGCCAAATAAATGCAAACTCAATTCAATTCAATTCTATGTGATGTATGACGTTGTTTTACATGCAGACTTTTACAGCCCGAACAGCAAAACAACTCCTCAGTTCTAACTTAGCCTGTGGTTGGAATATTTTCCTATTATGCCCTCTAATCTCGTCTCGTTTCACAACATCATTTCTCAGGTTGAAAATACTACCTGTACGTTTCTATGTCATAATACCATGCAGCATCTTATAAACTTCAATCATGTCCCCACGAACTCTTCGAAAAGCCAGTGTTGGGAGCTTAAGTCTCCTAAGTCTTTCTTTTTAAGTTAACTCCCTTAAGTCTGGTATCTGGTTCGTAGCTCTTCCTGGAAAAGTGTCTATTAGTGTTATATGGGTCTTTTTGTATGGGCTCCACACCGATGCTGCATAGTCCATGTGGCTTCCAACCATTGCCGTATACAGTGGTATAAACGTCTTCTCATTGAGGTTAACATAGGCATATCTGATAATTGCAAACATATTGGTTGCTTTGTTGACCTTTTCACCAATGTGTTTCTCAAAATTTAGGCCTTCGTCTATAGTGACACCTATATACTTTTCTTGTTCTGATCTTATTATAGTGTGTGTCTTTGTATCAGCAACAATGTGATAAATAACTGTATCCCTCTGCTTTCATCCACCCAAAGCTCATGTTGACACATTTATCTGTGTGAAAGCGCTAAAGCCAAGTTTTTTACCATTCAACCAGCTCATCTAAGTCTGCTTGTAAAAGTGTATAGTCCTCCTCTTTAATAATTGTTCTAAAAATCTATGTGTCATCAGCAAATAAGTATATATCTGACATTACACGACTTGGCAAATCATTTATCTATATGACAAAAAGCAGAGGGCCTAAGACGCTGCCTTGGGGAATCCCACTTGTCACATCAACCAAACTTGATTTCACCACCGATGATCACTTGCTGTTTACAGTCGCTTAGAAATGATTTGATCCAACCGTGAATTGGATTGCCTACTCTGTATGCCAGTATTTTGTCCATGAGCCTCCTATACGGAACAGTATCAACGGCTTTCTTGAAGTCTAAGTAAATGGCATCAACTCTATGCCCCTCATCGATTGCCTTTGCCCATTTATCCAGGACATGCAGGAGGTGTAATGTTGTTGTTCTTCTGATAAACCCAAACTGCTTTTGACTAAAGGCTTTGTTTTCTAATAGGTAATTCATTATGTGGTCTCTTCAGAATACTTGGTAGACTCACTGGCCTGTAATTCCCACCCTGCCTTTGGTCTCTGTTCTTAAATATTGCCAATATTCTTGCTTTCTTCCAAACATTAGGCACTGTCTTTGTTCTGGGTGATGTTTCATAAATCTTGGCTAATGGGATGGCCAGAGGTTCTCCAAGCTCCTTTAGTACACGGGGATGGATACTGTCTGGGCCAGGAGACTTACTTATGTTTAATTTACTCAGAGCCTTTTCCACCATCTCTTCTGTAACCTGAAGATGTATTATCTGTGATGTCATATTAAAATCTGGGATCCTTGGTGTTACACCCATTGGCTCAATAGTAAAGATGCTTGAAATAAGTTCGCTAAAACCTCAGCCTTCTCTTTGTTATTCTTCGTCAATGGTGAGTTCTTATCAGATGGGATTGTGTATAAGTCTGATACGTTTTCTTTTGTGCTACATTTCGACTTAATATATTTCCAAATTGCCGTTGGATTACTCCTGGCTTTCTTTGCAAGGTCTTCCTCGACTGTCTTTCTCACACGCCTAGTTAGCGCTCTCATCTTATTTCTTAGCCAATATATATTCTTGATACTTCTCTCCACTTTTAGTCTCCCTGTAGTGCTTCCAAGCTGTATGGTTTTTTCCTTTATCAGTTTCAGTGCTTCTCTAAACAAGTGGTTGGTTTCCCTTCTTTCTTGTGGTTGGTGGTACCATCTTTCTTGGTATGTGTTTCACTTCTATGTTTCGCAGTATGTCTGTGAAAGATCAGCAATTTCTCTTCCACCATGTCCTCACACTCTTTAAACTTTTCTTTCCAATTTACATTCATTAATTCCGTTTTCATTTTGACAAAATCCGCTTTATCATAATATATTCTTTCTTTAGGCAAGTCCTTACAGTCAGTGTAGCAGGAAAAGTTGAATGATAAGGTAGAGTGATCACTTTTTCCAATCAGACTTGGATACTCTATGTTGTCTACCATTCTTTCCTCATTTGTTAGGACCAAGTCCAGAACACTAGGTTCAGCACCAATTCCGCCCCTGATTGCCTCACTTACATGTTGGATGAAGAATGAATCGAGAAACTCCTTCTACAAACTTAAATTACTCGCTAGATTTGGAGCTCCAGTTCTTCCAGTCTATACCTGGACATAATTAAAATCTCCCATTGTCAGAACATGACTTCTTCCTATTGTGTTAGCATCACTGATCAAGTCGAGTAGTTTCTCATTGTTTTCCTCAGGTCCGCTACCACTGCGGTACACAGATGCTATTAGTAGTCTGATGATGATTACTGTATTCTGCGGCTGTAATCATAGAAACATCCTACAGCTGCACTCAGTCCTTCTTTGCTATTGCCCACTATGACTTGTCCTCAGCCGAAATCCTTAGCTTCCTCAGGTCCATTCTTGACTTGAGTGTACCGAGTCCTGCTTTCTTGAGGTCACCTCTTAGCACGCTTAGCAGATTTATGCAATGACGTCCTCTCCTGGCTTTGTTTTTGCTGGCTCCGGGTAGGGCGAATTCCAAGGCTCTCTGTGCTGGTGTCTCTTCTGGCATCCTTAGCACATGGCCAAACATGGACCATCTTTGCTGGGCGACTTTGACAGACAGCGGCGACGTATTACACATCGTGTATAGTGAATCGTTGGAAATTATGCTGTCTGGCCATCGGTATCCAGTGATGGTGCATATGTGTTTGCGGTGGCAGGCATCGAGTTGGTCTAGAGCTGCCTTTGGAGCTGCCCAGCTGCTACAGTTATACAGCATCAAGGATATGCAGGTTGCATTGTATATCAAGGGCATCTTTGATCTACGAATCCACAGCTTTCAGTAGGACTGGAAAGCTATGTTCCCCATAACGCAGCATGCAGAAATGTCAGCAGTACTGCAAAACAGTGAGCCCATGATTTTACTTTTCCTCCATGGTTCGCCGGCATGAAGAGGGTCGCGATTTCTATAGTTTCATGCTTTGTCGATAGGTATATGTGGATGAACTCTGTTTTGGATTCATTCATAAAGAGATTCTCAATGTTTAGTTTGCTTGCAGCTATTGGAGAAGTTCGTCATGGGGATTCTTTTCCTCATCTTTGAAGTCCACATCGTCGGCATATTCCATCTCTAGTGGCATGCCTAGTACTGACACTGGGGGTTTGGTCTTGTGGAACTTTCCCGCACAGATTTCAATGCGGCAGCAAGGTAGCAGGTGAAAAGCACCGGAGATAGACCATCTCCCTGTGGGAGCCCATTGATGTCTCAAACTCTACAGCCTTCACTGACTTGACTCGTACTCTCAGCTTGGTGTCTGCAAGCAGTAGTCTCACTAGTTGTAGCTCATTTTCATTGCAACTGACCTGGCGTAGTACACCTAGGATCTTTGAGCGTTTAATTGTGTCAAAGGCTCGTGACATGTCAATGCCCATTTTGTGGAAGTCCCAGTGTTTGGAAATGACTACCAACACGAGCATGCGTTGAGCCCATACAATGTCTGTGCAGCTGCCTTCACGTTTGAAGCCACTTTGACATGATCTGTTGAAGTAATCGATCTTGTCTCGGATGCAGCATAGAGTAACATTGGATAGGATTTTCCGTATGCTGTTGAGGAGCACAATGGGCTACAGATTGGCTGGGGGATCAGGTGGCTTCTTGGGCGTGGGTAGTGTGATAAGGCTGCCTTGGCCTACAACATCGATAGGAAGGTGGTGCATAAAAGCTGAAACTGATTAGGTGCGTGATCAGTTTTGAGATAATGTCACTTGCATATTTGAATTGTTCATTGCTCATGCCATCAGGTCCAGATGCACGTCCATTTTTCAGGGCTTTAAGTGCCTTCTCAACTTCTGCTGTTTTAATTGGTGTTAGTAATGACCTGGGGTCTCCTGAGAACGGGTGCAAGGGCTCATCATCGTTGTCAGTGAACTGTTCCTTGAACCATTCTCAGATCGCCTCGGCTTTTCCCTGGTCAGTCCCGATAAAGTGTCCTTCAGAGTTGTATACAGTGAGTGGTGGTGTGTAGTCAGTAACTCTCAGGGCTTGGGCTGCCTGAAACATTTTGTGACAGTCATCCGTGGCAGTGATTTTATCTGCTAATGAGTCTGCTTGTTGAATAGCAAGATCTTTCAAGCGTTCACTAATGTGGCACAGAATAATATTGCGCTCCCGGCGTAGTTTGGTGCGGTCTTCACTTTGGCCACTTTGATAGATGCGCAGCCATAATGCTTTCTGCTCTGCTGACAGTTTTACTACTAGAGGGTCGTCAGTATACCTAGTTTGGTTGTTTTTAAGAACACCTATGGTGCTGGTAGCGGATGATTCCATAGATTTCAGTATTTTGCTTAGGGCCTCGTTTGGATCGGAGCTGACATCAATGTTAGCTATCTGCTCCCTGAGGGCTTTTTTGTATGACATTTGAGTGTCAGTGTCACTGATGAGCTTGGGTATGTTGTAGGTGACTCTACCCTCTTGCCTGGTATGGTGTTTATATACTGGGCAGAGATCGTTCATCTGAAGGCGTGTAATGACTAGCTTATCGTCAGAATTGAGGTCTGTGCCTCCATACGAACGAGCGTTCCGGAGTAAGGGATGTGCTTCTATCTTGCATAGTATGAAGTCTATTTGGTTGAAGACAGTTGTTGTAGCCTTAGAACCTTTTGGGGCTTTGCGATCAGTAATATGTCCAGTCCATGTTGTCCGGTGGTGGAATGGGTGTTTGAAAGCTGTATTTGTGACAAATAGGCCATTGGAACTAAGGAATGGCATCAGTGCATCTCCATTACTGTTGCGTGTGCCCTCTCCATAGGATCATATGCATAAGCCATGTCCTGAACTGTTGTCCGCAATTCCGAGTTTACCTAGCTTGGAGTTGAAATCTCCATAGACGAACAGTTGCCATCTAGCTGGGATTGTAATGGCGGAGCTCAGTTCTGCATAGAAGGAATCCAATATTGCTGGTTCTCTTTAGCTTTTTCGGTAGTTGGGCCATATGCGTTGACAATTCGACACTTAGTGGTGGTGTGTTTGCACATAGGTATAGCCAGGTCGATGAATGCAACGCGATCACTGACGTATCCTAAACTAATGACATGATCCAAGACCCTTGGTCCGATTACGAATCCTAAGCCCCGGTGTGTGGCCTGTTTTTGCTTCATGAGCACTAGCTTATGGCCTGTCTGTAGTTGCTGCTCTGAGTATTTAGCTACTTTAGTCTCTTGAATGCATGTAATATCGATGTTATAGTCTTCACAGTCTGCACCTAAGCTTTTCCTCTTTGATATTGCACTAAAACGAGGTACATTCCACATAGCTATGGTAAGCTGCTGTGAAGATCGCGTCGTCCGAGGATGTCGAGCACGGTTTCTTGTTTGAAGAAGGGTAGACACAATCAGAGTTGCCTCTGTATGCGGATGTCAGCCCGCAATCCTTGATGACTTAGTTTCCCAACAAAGTTGGTACTTACAGAGGAGACCGGCATGAAGGTGTCATCTTTCTCCCCTTAGTAGTCGGTCTCCCTTCATTAGGCTGATCTCAGCAAATAGACAGGGATATATCTGTAGCAAACTAATCTTCAGGCTGTCAACAGTATCTCAATTGTTTCTAGAGTAGTTTTTACAGTAGATTTCAAATCAGCCAGGCAGACTATAAATTTTTGCATATTTAATGAGCTAATTGCATAGATCCAAGATGGCCGCTGCGAGCACATAAAACCATGTTCTGAGGCTTCCAGATGGCAGAAGAAGGTGATCTTGGTGTCTAAAATGTGATATCTGGGCTCAGGGAACCTGATTCCTATCATTAGAATATATTTAGCCTTTAAATTTGAGAATTAGTCACATGATCATCAAAATCCAATATGGCCACCATTTCGTTTTGGTGAATGATACCTCTCAGTTCCTAGATGTCGCATACAGAGCAAATAGGTGGAGAGACTGCCTATTTAGAGGTCTCAGCAATGCAATCTAGCTAGTAATGTGTTGCTAGTGCCTCCTGTGTAGATTGCGTATCACATGATCCAAAAAATCCAAGATGGCCGCCATAATATTCCTAATTGTTATTTCGCAGCTCCTAGATAATATAGCCAGATTATTTTGGTGGCTAGAATGGCGTTTATGAGGCCAGGGAAATGCCTTATGGCATGTATGACCACTTAAATATCAACACACCTAAGATATATACGTTTAGATCGCATAACCTTGAAAAGCCAAGATGGCTGCCTAAATGTTGTAAATTGCTATTTCTCATCTCTATGATATAGTAGAAAGATGATTTTGGTGGCCAAGTCGCTGTTTATGAGGGCACATGTTTTTCCAGAGTCGATATAAATCTAAGATCTCAAGCAACACATCATACCAATGGGATCGTATTTCAGACATGACAGTAGCCAAGAAGTAGACCCCCATTGGTTTTTGGACTGCTTTTATGAAAAAGATTACAGATTCTGAGACAAAAAAAGTGTTGTGGAGTATCTTGAGGTGGTTCCATTGCCCCCACGGGATTATGTGTACAAGTGGTATATGGATTAGATTCTACAAATGGCAGATGATTTGGAACTGGATTGCATATTTGCAGTTCAAGCAGTGAATTGTAAGATGGTGCTCATAAAATAGTTAGATGTATGATAAGAAGTACGATCGCATCATAACACTAATAGGTGGATTTCACACACTGCTAGTCAAATTAAAGATCATGCACAAAAAGTATGGTGTATTAGGATTCAAGGAATGGTGGATTGATGCAGGTGCTGTGGCTAAGGGATCGACTGACCAAGCTTAGGATGGGTGACATTATTACAGAGGCATACGTCTACATAAGCAATCATTCGAAGCTCTCCTCAGATTCAGGATTGAAAGACATTGTAACATTTCAAAGTTCAGTGATAATTTCAACCAATCCTTAAAGCACGCCCCGCCTGGTTAGGATAGCACGCATGTATAAAGCAATATGAGAGAGGTTTTCTATGAAATGGCTAAGTCCGTGAGATCACGTAGCGTGCATGCACGTTCATTGGAGCTTCCCTAGCAACACGTGTCAGTATTGGAAGAAAGTGTATATATATAGTGTACCGAGTTGGTACGTGTGATTTCTTTAAATCACTCCATTCTCGCCGTTCTTGGTACAAATCAGGACCAGAATGAGACGAGAAATCCAAAACGGTTTACTTTTTTTAAATCGGACCAGAAATGGCTGAGTTATCCATAAATAGCTCACTAAAATTATTTTCAAAATATTGCTTGAACGTCGTAATCGCACTGCAAGGTCCTATGACCTGATATACTGTTATCACTGTACTAGTTAGTTATGTATATGGCAAGTAGCCATCCTAGTTATTTTGTTTTGTTTATATAAAAACTCTATGACACAGAACGCTAGGCTATACCATACAGCAACATTATATCCACATCACTATTTCCCCAGCATCAATTTTACACTGAGGTCACTGATCATGCTCACACTGCTCGAGCCTGACATGTGACCGACTAAACCTGGCTATTCTAGCTCGATAGGATAGGTTTAAAGTAGTTAGGGACAATCTCTCCGTAAGAGACACATTGTGTATGCCTCCTTTCCGGCTGTTGTGGATATGTAACACCGCACATCGGCTAGATGATATAAATTGGCCAATTACCTTAGGGCCTCTTGGTAATGCTGAGGGATTGTCTCGTTCTACGCTCCTCCAGCCGCAAATTACGTATGTGAACTGTAAAATGTCCTAGTGATGTTATCTGTGGTTGCAGGGTGATAGGTGACCAGATCGTCATTTGATTCGGGAGCTGTCGCTCCGTAACATGTTCACATGCTGTCTTTCTGAGGAAGATGCTATGTGGGGCGACTTTCGGGAAGCCAGACATCTTTGCCAGTTAGACTTATGTGTCAAAAGATAAGTAGGAATCCCTGTCACTTGCGGCCACAGCTTGGAAGCATATCTAACAACTAAATGGTAGCTTAGAATTTAGCAGAATGCCCGCATAAATAAAAGCGGCAACTACCAATGTAGTACCTTTGGACCTACATAAGACGGTGACCGATGAATTCTTCGGAACTCATCTGACCCGTCTTCATGTGAACCAGCATGTATCATATTAATTATAATCTCACTAGGATTGGCCCACTGCACATAAAGTTTTGCTTGAACAAAAGAGCGGCCCTTTTTGCCAGCTCTTTTCCTCTGCTTCGGCGTTGAAGGCATTTTCCTGTGACGGAGGCCAGTGCGAGGCACTTTCCTCTCGCAACAATATTATTTTGTGTGTGTTAGGGGTATAATTGGTTTATATTAAACTATTTAAGTAGGCTCATTAGGATGCTCCCTTATGGGGGTACCTTGCTGGATTTATGAATCCGTGAGGTACCTCCGGCGAGCCCACAGAGACAAGACACTGGTTTGGTTTTATGTACTGTATTATTTTGCTCATCTACTAGCAAACGAGTACCATTGTTTGTGTAGTTATTTTTAATTATTACTATGTCTGGACTTTTAAATTAGTTCATGGACCATCATACCGGTGACACCAACAGTTGGGATGAGACCGTGAGGTTCGATCTCGAAGGTTGCATGGCCCCGCTGGAACATTATCGTTCCACCGGCTCCAGAAGTCTGTCTTTGTACCTTCCAGAGAGTCATGATACGGGATCCACAACCCCGAGAACCGCAGATAACCAGCCCTCCTGCGCATCCTGTATATGCAGTGCAATGGAGCGGAGCAACATGGCAGACCAGCGCGTACCCCCGCGAGCTACATTATCTCTCATTAGTGCTGTACGTGAGATGAACACTGAACAACACCTTCAAGCTAAGCGTGCTTTACTTCCTCAGTTGTTTGCTTTCGGTCATGTTAATTATGCACAGTACCTAACATATCAGCAGGTAATGATGCATAGGCCAAAGGATACAAATCACAAAGCCTGGAGTGAGCTGAAAAGGAACCATTTTCGGCGGTACATGGAGATCTCATCATTGAAACGACAATAAATCGTGAAGTGAAAGTGAAAGGTGGCCCAATTCAAGGCGGGTATAGAACAAACATAGGAACAACAAACACATTCATCAGACTAGTCATTTAATGGCAAGATTACGGGCTGCAACGAAAAATAAACTTCACATGTTAACTTCTTCAGTGGATAAGGAGACCACACTAGGTGCTAAGAAACAACACACGACAGCAATTGACAAACTTGTTGAGAAGCTGGATACCTTTCTCGATGCATTTGTACCAGGGCCAGCAAGAGAGATAAAAGCAGGAACAGTGATAGGTAGCAAAATTATTCATGGATTGCTTAACTCAACACAAACCGGAGAAACATTTTACAAGGAATCCATTGATGATCGAACAAAGAAAACTGTCGATGGTCATGTGAGCTTCTTCAAGCCAATTAGGAATTCGGCTACCAGCGCTGAAGAGGCAGACTCCTATCCTCTGACATCAGTATCTCTTGCGATGGCTTTATCTGATCGAGATTTAAGACAATGATCAAAGGCTTCTCTGCGTAATTATCTCATTGAGGACACATATTCAATCAAAAACACTGCACCCGTATGTGCCGAGTTGATTATTGATGGTATGGCAGCAGTGAGGTCAGTATCCCCAAGAGAAACTTGGGGAGAATATGCTGAGGCTTTTCTGAGGTTCCGTACACCACCGCCCTATGTACATTCGTTGAAGCTAATGATTGTGATGGACACATATGAGAAAAACAGAATAAGGGAGATGACACAGAGAGAAGACATGGTAAACCTGGGAAAAGGGCGTATATCACAAATGTTGGACAAGCAATGCCAAAGGCTAATGACTGGGAAGCTTTCTTATCAAACAGTGAACACAAAACAGAATTGATACATTTCTTGGTAGAACATTATAAAGTGAAGCCAGGGTCAAGTTGGAAATTCCAATGATCATAACAGAGTCTGAAAATACATGGCATCTTATAGATGATACAGTAGATAATCTTGCCTGCTGTAATCACCATGAAGCTGATACAAGATGTGTGCTACATGTTTCACAAAGTAACAATCCTGTAGGTGTGGTCGCTAATGATACCGATATTTGAGTACTTCTGATATATGCATGTAATATTGTCAAGTCCACTGAGGTGTGGATGATGAAAATTGACAGTGACAGATACATTAGTATGAGTACTATGTGCAATAGATTAGGTGGTTCAGTTTGTAATATCTTGTCAGCATATCATAGGATCACTGGATGTGACACAACCTCGTTTCCGTTTGGTGTAGGCAAAGTAAAGCCATTCAAGAAAATGATACAAAAAAACGACAAAATGTACATTTTGTCTGCAATCGGAGAAACGTCGTCATCTGTACAGGACACAAGTAAAGCAAGAACATTCTTGCAAATGGTTATGTACTCAGGCAAAGACAATGAAGATAGTGTACAGACCAGAATACGTATGTATGAAAGACAGAGAGTTAAGTCCAGTTGTAGTTTAATACCTGATCCGAACAGTACAGATGAACATTTAAAATGGGCTGATTATCAAACATACATTTGGTGCCAAAGTATTAAGCAAAATATTGACTACCTACCTACAGAAGGCAGAGTAGATAGAGTCTGATGATGGTATAAAACCATTATGGTTCAACTGTTCACAGTTCCCATCAAGTTTGTCAGCAACGAAATGTCAAAAATCAAAAGGCAAAAGGGAGTACAGATTACCAAGCAGATAATGAAGAATGCGGTATTGAAACTGAAGACACGGCATATGCACATGGCCCTCCAAGCAAACGGTCAAAGAAACAAGCTGAAGTGTACCAAGTTGATGACTATGATACAGAAGATGAGCAATATAAGGATGCTAGTGACTCAGAATCCAATTCAAATCTGGATAGTGAAATTAATACTAGTGACGATGCATAGATTATGCGGAAGATACTGGCAACAAAATGGAATTCTAGATTATTTCAAGCATGTGCTCTGATTTCATTCAAAACACAGTCCTAACTGTGATTAATTATACCAGAAAACTTTTGTCAAGATGTCTTACTGTATAACTAATGTACAGTTATTATTTCAGTCAGGGATTATCCACATTATACATGTGGAAATGTAAGTTACTACCTATAGGGTCTACATAAACAGCAATACCAATGTGTGGAACCTAACAGATGCATTATGTTTCTCATAGTAACATATGGATCAAGTTATTGATGCACCATTTTATTACGCATTGCGTTTGTGTATTGGTTTATGTATCTAGTATAGCTCAAAATATTATTTTAATCTGTGGCGATACTGGATTTTGCAGGTAGTAGTGCCATTATTTAAACTATTTCATGGATTTTCAGAAACCTACTTGTGACTTAGATCTATATCTTAACTCTGGAGTAATAAACAGCGACTTGGCCACCAAAATCATCTTTCTACGATATCTTAGAGCTGAGAAATAGCAATTTACAACATTTAGACGGCCATCTTGGCTTTTCAAGGTCATGCAATCTAAACCTATGTATCGCAGGTGTGTTGATATTCCCCTGGCCTCATAAACCCCATTCTAGGCACCAAAATAATCTGGCTATATTATCTAGAAGCTGCGAAATAACAATTAGGAATATTATGGCAGCCATCTTGGATTTTTGTTATCATGTGATACACAATCTATACACGAGTCGCTAGCAACACATTACTAGCTAGATTGCATTGCTATGACCTCCAAATATGCAGTCTCTCCACCTATTTGCTCTGTATGCGACATGTAGGAACTGAGAGGTATCATTCACCGAAACTAAATGGTGGCCATATTGGATCATGTGGCCTAATTCTCAAATTTAAAGACTAAATATATTCTAATGATAGGAATCATGGTCCCAGCGCCCAGATATCACATTTTAGACACCAAAATCTCATTCTTCTTTCACCTGGAAGCCTCAGAACACGGTTGTTATGTGTTCGCGGCGGCCATCTTAGATTTATACAAATTAGCTCATTAAGTACAAAAACTTAAGGTGCAGCTGACAGATTTGAAATCTACGGTAAAGCCTTCTCTAGAAACAATTGCGATGCTTTGACAGCCCGAAAGATTAGTTTGCTACAGATATATCTCTGTCTAAAATACTGCTTCATTGAAAGTTGAGTTAACTTGGATAGGAATTATTTTGCAAGCCTATACCTAGATATATCGTTCCATTGGAGAAACTGCTTTCTGCTCTGCTAATCTAGCAGAGCGCTCTGGAAGGTTTTCCTTACAGCAAGGCTGATTTGGGCATTACGTAAAATCCGTACGGTCCGCGTTTCATGTTACCCACTATAGGACGATTTTGAAATGGGACGAATTGACTCATAAGTAATTAGTCATAAATCTTTTTTTTTAACAGGATATGCTTCGTTATAAGGTATTTATTCCACAAATAGAGTCCGTAAAATAATTTGTAATATTACCACCTCTTCAAATTAGAAAACTAGCAAACGTGTGTAGCAAAGTTTCCATGTGAGATTCAAAGTCACCAGTTTTCGTATATAAAACTAATTGGTCCTTACCTGCTCTGACTCAACCTACCCCTATGGCAGATATTTGGACAGACAGAGGGGCAACCTTATTTGCAAGGTGCATCTTGTACATCTGATTCTGTTATTAGTGAATAGACTCTTGACAGGTTGGGAGCGTCGGAGAAATTTTTATGTGTTCAGATGTTGGACTTGGAGAAGTCTGCCACCGCTTGGTAGCACGCCTCTTTAAAGGACAATTCCGGAATGATAAAAAGTGTGCTTTATTTGAAAAATTATTACATGTTTAATGAAATTGTGCCAGAATAATAACCAGATAGAAATAGCGTAACCAACTATCACTAGACAAAGTCGGTAAAATTGACAATTTTTCGCACATTTTGGCGCTGCCATTTTATTTGTGTCTAGCGACGTCAGCCCTGCACCACCGCTATTGCTATGACTGGAGGAGCGAGGCCAATAGATGCAGGTATATATTTTAAGGAAGTATACGTAAATGATAATAGCAAACGAACCGCTGAAGCGATTTCAATGATTCTAGGATCTCTAAACAGGTGCCGACCTCGGGATTAATATGATATCAGACAAGAGGTTCAAAAGACTGGAATATATAAAAAAAACTTCATGCGATTTGAGAATATGTTATCCTTTTTTTGGTAAAATTCAACATGAGATGTTTTTTGTCTCGCAGACTATCTTTGCATATTGTTATTAAATTGGAGTGTGCTTAAAGCTGAAAGAAATGGCTGTTTGCCTGACCAATTATAATTTTGCTCACTTAAATATTGCCAGAGATATCACCAAAAGAATTAACAGTTTGACATAAAATCTGGGAATTTTCATATTGCCAGGCAGGCTGTAGTAATTTCAATAATTAAGATTTTTTGATGGAATTTTTCCCGTTATGTGATAACATTGTAACGCTTCGGCACAGTAAATTCTGTCATTGTAGCTGTAATACTCATTCTGATATGGGATGATGGATAGAGCAGATCTTGAAATTTTTGTTTGAAGTTTTGCTGGCTTAGTTTTTCCCGCAGAGTGTATCTTTTGACCCACTAGGCCGATTCTAGCATCTTGAGCATTGGATAAATCTTCGAATTTGCAGGTAGGTATCAGAATTATTACAATCGGTTCAGTGGTTCCAGCAATATTATTATCATATCATGTTTTCTTGGAATATATATTTACACTGCCTGCGACACACGCTTTAACGATATCCTGAGTCGGCTGAATAATTTGACAATACGCGCGTGTCAATTGTACCACTTCATTTAACCTTTATCGCATGGTGTAAAATGCATAATAGCCTACTTACAGAGATAGTGCCGGGGTACATTTTGAGAAAAATAAATATTGCGGAAACGTGTTGCTGTCGTAAACAGCAATGACTTACAGCAGCATTGTTATCAAAATGAACACATTCTGATAGGATAGAGAAAATGGAATCTGTCCCTCATCGGTCGAGGGTTAACGATTCCTCACCGACTTCGGATACTGGAATTACTTGAAAAACTTACTAGCTTAACTGGACAATGTCATAACGATTACAAATTAGCACATGTTAGGCCTCCATGCATATACATATTTACTGTACAGCCTTCGTGCTCGGCAAAGATAGCGTTGGTGCGATGATGACGTCAGGATCTCGGGAAATCTCGCTCTCGTTGCAAGAAAATGGCGCCACCTGGGAGATAAAATAATCCCATGTTTACGATGGTATAATTACTCGTATTATTTGTTTATTGGTTTTATTTAGGCTCCAATATGTTAGTCATATAATAGTCTTTCAAATAAAGTACACTTTTACCAATCCCGGAATTGTCCTTTAATCGATCATAGCTACAATAATCGACACAAACCAAGGTTGTTACTTCATATTACTCACTTCATTCTCGACATTTCAGTCCCATAACAGAATCAGAATGAATTAGAATATTTTAGTGGCCCAAAATCTCTAAACAAATAGACATAGTCTAACATACAGATCTAAATGAGGTACGTGAAGTTACGTACTAGCTCACAGTTCCTAGTTCCTTATTGTTCGAAAAAATAGGAAACTGGAAAATAAGTAACTGGTTACTTATTTTCAAAAGAATGATTGGCAGCTCTCCCGATGATTTAGATCATGTTTCCTACCTCCAGGGGTTCCCATTTCCTAGTTCCTTATTTTTCAAAAATATTGTTAAAAAAATAAGTAAATGGCCTCTGGTCAGCAATGTCCAGATGCCTCTGCTTCACAAATTTTAGCAATATGAGTTAGTGGTAGGCTTGCACAATTATTCGATTAATTGCGATTAGTCTTTAAAATATGATCGTGGACGATTACAAAACTGAATAATCGAAGATTTTCAATCTCCAAGCTAGTTGTATTTCAAAATGCAAAGTAACATACATCGTCTATTAGTAGCCTATAGATTCTATTAAGACAAGAGGTGTTAAATTTCCAAGCATATAATAAAGGGGTGTGCTTATTTTAGGTATATTTCATGAAAAATTTGAAATCAATTCTCTAAAATGGTTAAAACTAATATACAATAACACAAAAATTTAACAATTTCCTGCTAGAAATTCTTGCCACCTTATGACTATGTTTAATTATACACCTCAAAAACACCATCGTGGAAGTGAAATTATTAAATGGACTATGGAGCCACCTAAATAGTGCGTATCCTTTAACACTCATATCAGCCAAAAACGCTTCTGCAGTGGTTTTGAGAAATGTCCATTTGAAGGACTGAGCCAGTCATTCCAGTGGAATATTTTCAAAAATAGTCTTCTCTTGGTCTGAAAATTGACATTTCCTATGAGAAAATTGAAATTTTCGTCAATAAATTCAAGGGTTAAATGGTTAGTTAATAAAGGTCATTTATTACAGCAAAATGAATCCAAATTTGATATAAAATGTCGTCGAGATAAAATATAAGTTACGTGATGTTAGTAATCCAGTCTGATTAAATCAAATTAAGAAGTATCAACAATTTTCAGAGCGAGTACGCGCATATAAATATCCTGGACTCGAAAACTTGAATATCGCTATCTATTATCATTGCGTGATGGTAGCCGAGTATCATACTTTAAATTCGATTGTGGTAAAATGGGTACCCGTTTGATAACAGGAATGGTTGTGATAATGCGATCTAACTACCATCTCAACCTCCTGTTAGTGTATGAAATCTTGCGAGAACATGTCATTTGTCTCCAATTGCAAAAGAGTCATTTTGTTGGCAACATAAGAAACGATCTCCCGCATTTTAATTCTCGGGTGTTCAAGGAAATTTTCTCGTACACTTGATTCCACTTTGGATCATTTTATGTTGGTCGCTTACATTGGGTTGTCTGTCTTGCCAGATTGTATTGACATTGTATTCAGAATTAATACTCTAATTGTTTATAATAGCATTTCTAACTGCCTAATCTAGCAATTAGACTGGAGGCGGTTTTAGTGGGCAGCGATACCAATTTTCATTCTTTTAGCGTTGTGTTAGTAATTCTCATTCGATGTAGTTTGTAGGGTCTTTTCAAATATTTTCAATACTAGCGGTCGAACTACTCGAAATATTCCCTGTTACATAGTTATTTATGTTGAATACAACTGTTCAGGCACCCCCACCTAACGCAGAATGACATACATTACGATATAATCGAAAATCGTAATTATTTTCTCAAAATGATCGCGATTATGAAAACTGAATAATCGTGCAACCATATCTAGGTGACTGCACCTAAAACCACCATTCAGTGACTTTCAATGACTGGTCTTTAAGTCAGGCAAAAGTTAGTAAATGGCTAGTAAAAATTAGTAACTGGCACCAAAAAAAGTAAATGGCCTCTGGTCAGCAATGTCCAAATACCTCAGCCTCGTAAATGTTAACAATATGATCTAGATGACTGACCACGCCTATACCAGCATTCACCAACATTTTGTAACTGGCCCTTTAAGTCATTCAAAGATAAGTAAATGGCTGGACAAAAATAAGTAACAGGCACCAAAAAATATGTAAATAGACTTTGGTCAGCAATGGCCAGATGCCTCAGCCTGGCAAATGTTAGCAATTTATGATCTAGGTGACTGACTGCGCCTATACCACCATTCAGTGACTTTCACTGACTGGCCCTTTAAGTCGGGCAAAAATAACTAAGTGGCTGGACAAAAATAAGTAACGGGCACCAAAAAATAAGTAAATGACCCCAGGTCAGCAATGTCCAGATGCCTCTGCCTTGAAAATGTGAGCAATATTATCTAGGTCACTGATTGCGCCGATTCCACCCTTCACCAACATTTTGTGACCAGCCCCTTTAAGTAGGGAAAAAATAAGTAAATGGTTGGACAAAAATAAGTAACTGGCACCACAAAATACGTAAATGGCCTCTGGTCAGCAATGTCCAGATACCTCAGCCTCGCAAATGTTAGCAATATAATCTAGGCGACTGACTGCGCCTATACCACCATTCACCAACATTTTGTGACCGGCTCTGTAAGTAGGGAAAAAATAAGTAAATTGCTGGTCAGTCACCTAGATCATATTGATTTGAATTCCACCAAATGGTTTCAGAGGAGATAGACGGGCAGAGGCGATTGCAATATATCCCCTCTGTGAGGATAATGATTCATCAATCATTCAATTGATTCAATGAACCAAGCATTAGCAAGCAATATACCAAACGATCAATCAACTAACCAGAAATCAATCAAACAGTAAATCAGCAAATGGATCAATTAGTTCACCAAGCAGTTATTCACTCTGTCATGTAACCAGTAAGTATCCAGTGATAAAGATTTAGCTTTTTAACCATGTAACCACCTAGGCCCCTAAAAGCAAAACTTAAAGGGCCAAGTCAATTTTTCAAGGGCCCAATCTTATAATCATGATGCATCGGCATCCCACATTTAGAAACACAGGCTATAATAATTTAGGATTTACTAATGTAGAACGTGGTAAATTATATATATCAATTTCATGGCAAATAAGCAGAAAATCTGTTGAATATTTTGAAATTAATGTGACTTGAAGCCATTGCTGCCCTATGTAGCAATGGTTTCACACATTCTACATTAGTAAATCCTAAATTATTATAACCTGTGTTTCTAAATGTGGGACGCCGACGCATCGTGATTATAAGATTGAGCCCTTGAAAAATTTACTTGGCCCTTTAAGTTTTGCTTTTTAGGCCCGATATGCTTTGTACATCTTAAATAATTTACTTTTTAAGGATTGAAAGGGTTAATGAGACTGTCTCTACCTGCAATAGAGTCGGCAGATATATAAAGTGATTTTCTGTTCATAATATTAAAATATGAATGTAAACATTTAGGTAGGTGTCTGGGCTAGTGAGTTTGAAACATTGGTAGCCAGCCTAAAATCTAGCAGCAATGGGCTACTCGGGGCCCTGCTAAACTTCATCACTAGTAACCCAGTCATTTGTTTAGTCAGTCAGTCATCCACTCGCTAAGTCAGTCAGTCATCCACTCGCTAAGTCAGTCAGTCATCCACTCGCTAAGTCAGTCAGTAAGTAGGTCTCAGTGGGTGGGTGGGTCGGTCTATGACATTGGTTCTGAGCTGTGCTGTAATATTTATTTCAGAAATGGCATACAATAGGATAAAATACCACGATTACATCATGACTGTATACATACGTATGCTACCTGTGTTTGGCACATTTTAGCTTAAATTTCATGGAAAGGCTGGCACAAAATAAACTCAAATTTACATTCCATATTCTGGCAACAGGGGAAAGGCAATGAAGTATTCACTTATATATATGCAGCTTAATAGCCAAATGCTTATTTGCCAAACAAACTAAAATTCATCGTTCACACGTTGAGACTGTTCAGTTATTATATTTTATACTATTAATTGTGACTGAACGGTGAGAACCCAAATATCGAAGATTGAATGTGATAGGTATTTATAACCATCAAGAGTAAACATTATTCTCGTAATATTCTCTCTCAGTGCTCATAAGCCTGCAAATTAAGTGAGGGAGGTGGTAAGGAGGCTTATAGTATAGGCGAGGGAAAGTCATGTAAAATGATAATCATGCTAAATAAAAAAAATCTGACAAATTAACCTTTTGCCTCTATTAAATATTGCTCTATGCAATGGAAATTACAATGATAGCTTGTATCATGATAGGGCTTTGGCCTTAAAAATGTTTAAATACAGATGCTTCACATTTGAAAATTATCTGCGCTGCAAATTTAAAATCGTCAAATGCATGTATGCAAATATTTGAAAGTTAAAATCTTCGAAGGCAACTTATGTAAATTATACTTCGCAATAAATTTTTTTTAAATGCTCTTATCATAGCACAAACACAGTCATTGTACTATGATATGATACATGTATGTAGATGACAGAGAGGGTCCACTTTTACCAATCCAGACTATTCTGTCAACAATGAGGGAATGGTGCTGGATCTTACAGTACAGACGAGGGAATTTGCCTTTTGTTAGCGACGATATCAAGGTGAAACCATGTCATCCTTTAACGCTTAAATTTGTTCAAGAAAATTTCAATTTTCTCGGAAAAAATCTCCATTTGCAGACCAAGAAAAGGATATTTTTGAAAATTTACCACTTGAATAACTGGCTCAGTTATCGAGCCAGTCATTCCAGTGGTAAATTTTCGAAAATAGTTTTCTCTTGGTCTACAAATGGAGATTTCGCAAGACCCCTGCAGAAGCCGATTTTGGCTGAAATGATTGTTAAAGGGTTAAATAGCAATCTTTTTTATTTAGTTTTTCCAGTTTTGAAGGTTCAGTGTCTTGTGAGTGTTCACCTGAGATCTGATATTTATTAAGAGAATATAACTACCTGTACTAAACTGAGGCGTACTGTTAGCGGTTCCTGTGTGCGTGTGCATGAGGCTATGTCGGAGCAGAATCTGCCTGACCTTGTTACTGTTTCGCTGTCAAGTGACGCCGAAGTAGGTATGTATATCTCAAAACTAATTTGTTGGTGGTGGTGATTTGAAAAATAGGGATCCGATTTGTCACTCAAGCATCTGACATCATAATCAAATATGTCACATGTTAGATGATGTCACAATCAAAACGACATAGCTCTGTCACAAAATCGAAGAGTCTGTCATGACAGCAATCATTCATTTACAGTATGCTATGATTTGACGTGATTGACTGTATTCAGAAGCTGCAACAGGGCTGCTCGAATTTGTTTAAAAATTCAACTCTTGATTTTAGGGTTTGAGGTCCAGGGATGCAGTCCCGTTCATTTCTGAAGTAGTCTTAAGAAATGTCCATTTTGCAGACCAAAAAAAGACTGAAAATTTACCACTGGAATGACTGGATCCATAACTGAGGCTGAGCAAGTCATCCCTCGGATACATTTTCAAAAATACCCTCTTGGTCTGAAAATGGAAACGTGGTTGGCAATTTCCCCAGGGCAATGGGAAATATCAATTGGCAAATCCTCAGACATCAGGTGTTAAGTTTAAATACCACATGGTTGTTTATCATGCTTCAGGAAAGTGTCAGTCATTACTAAATATGATAGATACATGATTGTATAGAATGAAAGCTGTATTACATGTAACATTGTGTGTTGGTAGACAAATGGAATAACAAGTTCTGACAAGTGCATAATAAGTGGACATTTTTATGAGAATATTGAAATTTTGGTTAACAGATTCGAGGTTTAACCCTTTAACACTCATATTATCCAAAAACAGCTTCTGCAGTGGTCTTGCGAAATGTCCATTTGCAGACCGAGGGAAGACTGTTTTTGAAAATTTACCACTGAAATGAATGGCTCGATAACGGAACCCGTCATTCCATTGGTAAATTTTTTTAAATACATGTGGTATTCTCTTGATCTGCAAATGGATGTTTTCTATGAAAAAATAAAAGTAAAATATCAGTATTTACATATCAGTGAAATCTATTCATCTGTACCAGAGTTATCCCCCTGTAACTGAAAGTTTATAATTAATAACTCATGTCCCCTAGCTAACTTTGGAACGCCTTCAAGGATACACATAAAAATTTGTATTTAGCAGCCTCTATCCATCAGAGGTTATCCCTTATGTTTAACCCTTCAGTGGTCAAGCTGGTCAAAATGGTTTCTGCAGTGGTCTTTTGAAAAGCTAACTAGATTGATCGGTCGATGACACGTCATCGCAAATCCCCATGCTCACCGCTTTGAACTTTTGACACACCCCACAACCCAACCCCAGGGTGGAGCCAAATCTAAACATCCTTTTGCACTCCGAAATCATATGGGTAACTTACATACCAAATTTGGTTGAATTTTGTGCAATAGTGTCAGAGGAGTTGTGTTACAATCAATTTTGTGACTTTTGACCCATCCCACACACCCTGGGAGCGGGGGCCAAATTTAAATGTGCTCATCCACTCCACACTGATATGGGTAACTCACATACAAATTTGGTTGAATTCCATCCAATAGTTTCGGAGGAGATGCGTTAAATCTATTTCTGCAGGTTAAAATTTGACCTTTTGATCCCTCTCCCGCCCCCAGGAGGTGGAGCCAAACCTAACTGGGCTTTTGCACTCATATGGGTAACTCATATGTCAAATTTGGTTGAGTTCCATCTAACGATTTCAGAGGAGTTGTATTATAATAAATTTCATGACTTTTTGACCCCATACCCCACCCCCCTGGGGGCAGGGCCAAATGTAAATGTGCTCATCCACTCTACATTGATATGGGTAACTGCATACTAAATTTGGTTGAATTCTGTCCAACAGTGTCCGAGGAGTTATTACAATCAATTTTTTACGTTTTAACCCCCACACCCACCCACCCCTGGGAGCGGGGCCAAATGTAAATGTGCGCATGCATGTACTCCACATTGATATGGGTAACCCAAAGACCAAATTTGGTTGAATTCTATCCAACGATTTCGGAGATGCATTACAATCAATTTCCGCAAGTTAAAATTTGACCCTTTGACCCTTCCCCCCACCCCCTGGGTGCAGAGCCAAATCTAAATAGCCTCGTGCACTCCGTAATCCTATGGGTAACTCAGATATCAAATTTGGTTGAGTTCTGTCTAATGATTTCAGAGGAGATGCGTTATAACTGATTTGACCTTTGACCCCTGCCACACCCCTAGGGGGTGGAGCCAAATCTAAATATCGTCTTGCAAAGAGGAATCATATGGGTAACCCACATACCAAATTTGATTTAATTCCGCCCAAAGGTTTTGGAGGAGATAGCATGACAGACGGACGGAGGCGATGCCTTTTTTAAATTATTAGGGATAATAATTTACGGGCCAAGCAGATCTCTAGTCCTAGATATGGCTATTTTTAGCTGTGGGTAGCAGCTCAATGTGAGTTAGTCTGACCTTAGGCCATCCATAAAAAAGATTTTGTTGACATTATTCTGGACTGTATCTCAAAAGCTAGTTATCCGACTTGGCTCTGATTTTAACACAACGAAGGAACTGGCCATGATCCGGATAAGTGAATCCAGATTGGATCAAATTCTATTTCTGTGGATATCTAGGAAACTACTGGTCCATTTTTGTTCAAATTTTAACACCGCAAAGGCTGTGACTATACACTAGCATTCTACAACTTTGGGCATGGTCCAAAAGGTCCGCAAAATCTTGAAAACGTCCGGAAGATTTAAAAAATTGGGAACCGGCAGCTACCCAGATTCTATCGACCGTGTTTAGTCTCTACCCCATGCAAATAGGTAGCTTCTCAGTTAATTCATCTACCAGTAGTACCTGTAGCCATTTACTCCTTTAAGTTCAGTTCCATTCCTCATAATGATAACAATTTAGTTTTAAAATTTCTTTAAATCTATAAAAAAAATTGTGAGTGGACAGGAAATTGTCTGAAAATTTAGAACTGATACATGATTGAAATGACTGGCTAGATAAGTGATGTAATTAAAAAAATATATAGCCTCCTCTTGGCCTCCAAATCAGCATTAAGCCTTACCACGTTATGAAAGTGTCTGAATTGTTGTATGTCTTTGGTGAATTTACGATTTAATAAACATTTTGTTAAATATTTTGAAACTAATTTGACTGGCCATAGGCAGCAACAGCCTCCAATCAAATCATTTTTACACGATTCACCAGCTTACCTGTATTGAGTTACCTTAAAATTGGGATTTGTGGAATTCAGATTTCGAAGTGTTAAATTGCTTCATATGCAGAGCTTATCTAAAACGGATGCATCATAGCTAGAAATATTCCAGTGAATATCACTCCCTCTGGCAGTTCTTATGATGCCCACTTCATGCATACTAATACTAGTCAAACCTGCGCAAATCCTTTAACCGTATCATTGTTTTCAGCAGATAAAGTGATGGATTTGGAAAGCTCTGCAACTGAAAATCAACTCATGTCGAGTAAGTATGCCAAATCTAATGATTAGTACTAACAGTAGTTGTTATTTATCTCATCTGAACTGTCCAATTTTCTTGATAGACTTTGGCATATAGATTAGATATCACTCCTGGTATGATAAAAAGCTACAAATATCACGCATAGACTATTCTCCTTCGATCAATACTCACCATTCTATTACTTCTGATACAAGCTATCCTGGATAGCTGGCCCTAGGACTGTAGACTTAGTAAGCTTTACCGACTCCTGGAACCGGGTACTCGGTTCCCAACTGCCGAGTACCCATTTGCCATGAAGCTCATTCTTGTTTGCATAGCAACAAGAGCTACAAATGTACATCACATGGGGTGCCGTTGGTGCCCGTGTATGGCCACGGTTCCATAACCACTATGGGTCTGCATTGTTTTCCGTGCGGGCCTGCTCCATGGAATGGAGAACTCCATGGGGTGGCAGCGGAGCCGTACGGTCAGGGTTGGCAAGTTTTGGACACTAGTGGTTTAAACCGCGGTTTAAACCATGGTTTAAACCGTCCGCCCAAAATAAGTTTTTGAACTCCTTAAATTGTCCAAAACTGTCCAAAACCTAAAATATTGGTATAAAAAATATTTTTCTGAAATGTAATTTTCTTAAAACAACTATATAGCATTTAGACACATACAGGTACATGTACATATTGATGGATGGTTATCTACATGTATTTTTGGATACTTTATTGCTATATAATAATAATAATAATAATCTAAAAGGACACATGATTTCAATAAATTAGGAGTCTTATTTGCTTCTTTCTATAATCCATGGGTTAATTTTTTTCAACTTTTGTTTGTCTTAAATGTTTTAACTCTGTATATTTCGACCAGTTGTGTTAAACCCACAGAAACCCTATTTAATCAATAATGTAAACATATTAGACTACCTATGTACAGCTAGATGTTTATATTATTGAGAACTGTCTCTGTGTCTAAATCTATTTCTTGCAAAATGTTCATGGCCTATGGAAGAATCTTAAACTCATAGAGAAAATATAGTCTGCTAAGATGTTGTTTCAACAATTAACTGATGACCCTTGCTCTCTAAGGCTATTTTAGAATGCACTACTCAGTACACACATTAGCTATGTTTACATAAGATCTTATGCAAATTTGAGATTAAGGCATTAAGCTGATAGAATATAAATTAGATTCTTCATGTTTTCATCTATCCTCAGTTAATGCTAGATATCAATTAGACAATTAGTAAAAAGATATCCTTGTGCTACATTAATCTTTGAATTCTTCTGTTGTCCTGAATATTTATGTGTTGATGGTATTTGAAATAGTTAATATGTATTTCAAAGGTGGTAGGCCTAAGGATCCAATTTGGAAGCACTTTTTGGAAGTTAAGATTAATGGCAAACAAATGGCTAAGTGTAGAGAGTGTGAGTACACAGTTGTCAACAAGGTAGCAAGGATGAAAATACACTATGAGAAGCATGAGAAGTCTACTGAAAGTCCTGTTGAACAGGCTGATACAGACAGTGCAGACACACATATCAGCAAAGACATCAAGATTTTGAAGGTAAATAAAATTAATGCTTAACCCCTTGCCCTCTAATGTCAATAATTAAAAATTCTATATTTTATTGTGACTATACCAAGGAAACTGGTTTTCATTTTTCAACAATTTTGTTGGGCGATGACAAATTTGTTGAAAATAAAAAAACAGTTTATCTTTTAATTTTATTTGAAAAATGTTTTTTGTTGACATTGGAGTGCTAGGAGTCCAATATATCTAATACATGCCTTAACCCTTTCACCGATGAATTCCTCAGCTATCATTTTCAAGGACACTATGCGGGAAAACTGCAGAATATTTTGAAACTAATTTGACTGGAAAACAAATTTACTCGTGAAATGACTGCCGCTTTTACTAAGCCAGTCATTTCAGTGAAAAATTTTCAAAAATTTGTTCTAAGTTGTGTTTAAAAGTCATAATGTACAATGTAGGTACGGTTACTATTCACTGTAATTGTCTTGGCCGCATAGGGGTTATCAATAGGATGTCTCACCTTTAGTTCAGATACCTGAGTTAATTATTCTCTTTGCCATGCTAGTAATAGAGCCAGGTCTGATAATCTCTGATAACCACAATCACATGCTGAGCCTCTTTACAATTCAATGGTATAGGTGTGATAATTGGCCTGTGAGGGCTCTGGCTTAAGATTAGAAATAACACACAATGATCTGCTTAACCCTATACTTTCTGCAACCCAGGGTTTTCAGAAATACTCTTGCCTGAATACCTTTACTACAGTAATATTATGAAAACAATTTGGCATAGCGCACTAACACCCTTCAGATAGACTGATGTAAACAGTCAAACTAATATTCAGCAAGTCCCAAAGTTTTGAAAATAAATAAAAACATGCATTTATTTGACAGAAGGGTGGTCTATCCATTCCAAATTTTAAATGTATTGAATTATGACATAAAATTGATTACTTTTGAAAATTCAACATAGGAATGACTGATTTTGTTGCAATGCCAGTCATTTCAATGTAAATTTTTAAAAAGATTGTCATATCTTGTCCCCAAATGGCTTGGACCAGGTAGGGTGTATATCTACATTTGGCTTACATAGCACGTGTAATATCCCTTTTCTTTGTTTCAGCTGGACAAACCATCAGCTGCACCATGCACAAAGCGACTAAGAGAAGAATTGCCATCACAATCAGCACCACCCTCACCAACCTGTCCAGTTCAATTCTCAATTCAACCCGATCTGAGCCGACATTGTATCACTACCACCTCAGCGATGAAGTCAGCAATAGATACATGTATAGAAGTCGCGAGGTTGTTTTATGCTTGTAACCTTCCATTTTCAATGGCTGAACATCCGCAGTTCATAAAAGTTGTTAGTATGCTACGCCCAGGATATAAACCCCCTTCACGTAAACTGATTTGTGGAAAGCTAGATGCTGTGCATGATCAGGTGACAGAGGATATGAAGGTGATTCTTGATGGCAAGACAGCAACATTAGTGGAGGATGGGTGGAGTAACATTCACAATGAACCTATCATAGCATCCTGCTTGCAAGTAGAAGGAAAGAGCTTCTTCCTAAACAGCTTTGACACTGGTTCTATGACTAAAAGTGCTGAAAACTGTACGGTGAAGTGTCAAGAGACAATACAATATGCTAAGACAAAATACAACTGTACAGTTAAGAGCATTGTCACAGATAATGCAAAGAACATGGAAAAAATGTGTGATGGTTTGAAGGCTGATGACAATGATCTTATTGTCGATGGCTGTTCTGCACACTGGCTAAACTTACTAGGGCAAGACATAACACCGGATACGCTAATTAAGCATGTAGTTGAGATTCAAAAATATTTCAGGAATCACCACAAGCCACTATCCTGGCTCTCGGAATGTATTGGTAGTGTTAAGCCACAGCTTCCTTGTGACACTAGATGGAAGAGTCAACTCGTGTGTATTGACTCCTTCATTCACAACCGTCCACATTTCATGAAAATTGTACAAGACCATGAAGGAGAAAAAAGGACAGTTTTGGACAATTTTGGACTGGTTTAAACCATTTAAGACAGGTTTTAGACAGGTTTTGGACAATGTCTGCTCAAAGTTAGTTTTGAACTGTCCAAAACCCAACCCTGCGTACGGTACCAGTGTTTCTGGCTTACCAGCAGTGGCTCCTATCCAGGAAGCCATCGCTGGTAGAACCGTGGATCCGTCAGCGGGTGACGTATTCATGGGAGTGTCCTCTTCGGAGTAGAGCTGGGCGGTATTGATATTTTCATGACGGTACCGGTACCATGAAAAAATACCGCGGTACCACGGTATACCGTCATCTGAGCTTGAGGCATGCCACGAAATTAGAACAATTTTTTCCATTTCCTTTTCACTTCCATCTCCAATAAACGGTAAATATAGGTAAAATAAATAAATCGACTTCCTGATTTAGAGAAGAAAAACATGGCTGTTTAGTTTCACGATTTTATTAGGTCACTATTTTTATTGACGTAATATCATTCACAGGAATATCGGTCAACGGGTGTGGTCGACTCGCTAACTATAACCCGCTGTTTGAGACATTGGGGTGCACTATTTTCAATCTGGATTGTTCTTGCTATTAATGCGTGCGACCAGCAAACGGTAAATTTTATTTTGGCAGTCGAGCGCTTTGATAAACAGAGTCCAGACAAAATCCGCGAGTATTTAAACGGGGCGAGTGTTGTACGCTTTTATTTCTTTTGGAGTCGTATATTCTGTTACTCGCGAAAACAGGCCTATACACATACATATAACACGACATTGAATATAGCCGATTCCAAAGCTTCTGATAATTACCGAGTACCTGATGTGCAGACTCGTTACTCGCCATGCTTCTTAAAACAAGCCAGAAAAATAAAAAATAACGACTTCAATGCTGCTCGTTGTTAATAAATTAGCACGTGGTCAAAACGGCGCGAGCAAATACTATGTTTTAGTAAATTTTCATTGATAAATTCAGCATAGTAATGTATTTTCCCACGGTCTAGTTCATGAACAACCAATCAGATACGTCTTTGCGAGATCGCTGTTGTGTTTGAATAGCACGCAGTTTGTATGTTATTTTGTTATTCTAGCGTGTTTGTTCGGTGACAAAATGCTTGGAGTAATAAATTACAAATAATAGAAACGGGAATAGGGAATATATTATAGTGTAATTACTACCGGCGGACGGCCAGAGAATGAGTTTAGATGTTTTAAATAAGACAATTTTACCGTGAGACTTTCAAGACGTACGTTTGACATACAAATCTGCCTGTCATTATTTTGTAATTGACGTCTTGACGTTTGTTTTTACAACAACCCTTTCACCTGAACTCGGCTAATAGTTAGGGATGCCTGTATTTTTGGCACTATTAGCACTTATTTACCCTTGGTCAAGTCAGATTTTATGAATATATTTCTAAAATATTGCTCAAACATTATGGATGGTATTCACGATATTTGGAAGTGTCAACGGTCACGGTATCGGTTCACGGTATACCACGGTCCTCACGGTACTACCGTCGGACTGCCCAGCTCTACTTCGGAGACAGACTGGTCCGTGGCTCTGGCTTGGCTAGCCATGGTGGACCCATCTGTGGTTTCGGCCACGGCCGAAGAGGATACACCCCGTCCGTCATTTGCATCGATTAGGATGGGGGTCTTGCCTGCGGCTCAGATCCAGTCCATTGGACTGGATCCCATTGGACTGGATCCAAGGTTTAAGGAGTTACTAGATGCTATCTATAGCAAGCAACTCCTGACCAAGGGCCACCTCCCTGCAGCCTCCAGGGAGGTGCGGGCGAGATGTCGTATTCCCCGTGCGGAATACGACAACTATGGTGTGGTTCCCGTGGTCACTGAAGATGACCGCTGGGTACTTGGAGTCCAGAGTGCTGGAGCGCACCAGCGCTTGTGGACAAGTCCCAAGTACACCATGAGGAAGTCCTGGCCATATGCGCTGAGGGGGGTGAGAGCAGCTATGAGTACTGTTATTCACTCTTATCGCCTTCTTCAGTTGGTGTGGGCTGAAGCGGGGCAGGCCACCCTGTGCCACCTGTGGTGCTATCATGCGTTAATGACGGCTTGGTGCTGTCTATGGTTGCATTGGCAAGGGTGCAGGCGTGAGGCCAGGAGGCAGATGGTCCTTAGCCATATGCGTCCGGCTACTGCTGCTAGGGAGCGTTTGCTTGGAACGCCTCTGACTGGCCCTAGCATCTTTGCAACATAAAAGCAAGGCGAAAGCCAAGCCGAATGCTTCTGCTTCTGCTGGGTCTTCACAGCCGGGTCCGGCGAAGAAGGTTGTAAAGGTTCCTGCCCACCCCAATGTTGCTCATGATCGCCCAAGAGGCGGGAAGGGCAAGGAGAATGGTAAGGGTAAATCCTCAAAGGGCGGAAAGAAGGCGCCAGATCGTACCTGAGGGTACAGTAGCTCCCTTCATATCTGCCTGGACCGCGCCTGTGCGACAGGAACAGCGGTGCCAGTTAGACCAGCGAAGAGCAAAATGGTTCTCTCTCATCATGAGAGGGGGGAGCGGATCGCAAGCCAGACACCCGCATTAGGCATCAATGCGTCTATAGTGGGTGGAAGACTCGTGCGTTCCGTCGAGGCTTGGCGAGGTGTGACGTCAGACAGTCTGGTCCTGGGATGGTTATCCCAGGGGTACATGCCGGAGTGGTGGGATCTTCCACCACAGAATCTGTCTTTGGCACCTTTCTGGACACCCGTACTAAGGGAACCAGACAAGTTAGAAGCCATTCAAAACGAAGTGTCAGGTTTGCTTCTGAAGGGAGCAATAAAACCAGCAAACCAGAACACCCCAGGCTTCTATTCAAACTTGTTCCTTGTCCCCAAGAGCTGTAGACCTGTGCTCAATCTCAGGCCATTGAATTGGTTTATCCACACACCTCGGTTTCAGATGGAAACACCGAGGTCGGTAATGGCAGGATTGAGGAAAGGAATGTGGTGTGTGTCAATCGATTTAAAAGATGCATATTTCCACATTCCAATGAACAGGAGTTGGCACAGGTTTCTGAGATTCGCGTTTCAGAATCAGGTATGGGAGTTTGTAGTCCTCCCATTCGGCCTGTCGACAGCACCACAGGTCTTCACAAGAGTGGTCCTTGCGGTGACAGCATTTCTCAGAAAAGATAACGTGGCGCTTCACACCTACATAGACGATTGGCTTATCAAGTCAGCCAGGTTAGAAGTGGATACTGCTCTGACTCTGAAGTTACTTTCAGATCTGGGCTGGATAGTCAACAAGGAGAAATCCGAATTGACACCCACCCAACATTTCGTTTATTTGGGGATTCGATCTCGAGGAAGGCAGGTTTTACCCGTCAGAGCCCAGAGTGGTGTCTGTTAGCCATCCTCAAGAGTTCAATTGGGAAACCACATTCAAGCGAGGCGGTTTCTTCAGATGCTGGGCATGATGGTCTCCATGTACGCTGCTCTGATACGAAGACCTATCCAGTTGTATCTGATGTCTCTGTGGAAACAGAGAACAGAACCCCTGTCAAAGCTGGTGCCAGTTTTGAAGCCAATAATGTCACATCTTGTATGGTGGAAAAAACGTCAGAATCTCCTAGTAGGAGTTTCGCTGCACCTACCCCGCCCCCAGCTGTCCATGTACACGGATGCTTCGCTGGAGGGTTGGGGGGGCTTGCCTGGGAGAACACCAGGTCTCGGGCACATGGACTCTCCAAGGGAGCCAGCTGCCTATCAATCTGTTGGAAATGATGGCAGTGGAACTGGCGTTAGAAAAGTTTCTTCCAAAAGTCAGGGCCAAGGTGATATTGATACGGTCGGACAACTCGACAGTAGTATCATACATTAATCACCGAGGCTGGACCAAGTCACCCACACTGCGTATGAGGGTGTGGCACTTGATTCAATGGTGCAGGAATTACTCAGTTGTTTTGAAAGCAGCTCATATTCCTGGGCGATTGAACATTCTAGCAGATGCTTTGACTCGCAGACAGAGAATTGTGCCAACAGAATGGTCCCTCAACCCTCCAGTTCTTCACAGGATCTTCGAGCATTGGGGCAAGCCCAGCGTGGACTTGTTCGCGACAAAGGAAAATGCTCAAGTCATGACTTATGTCTCGCCGATTCCAGATCCAAATGCCGTCGATACAGACGCTCTGGCGATAAGCTGGAAAGGGACGCATGCTTACGCGTATCCGCCCACCATTCTTCTGCCGAAGATTTTGGTGAAGATCAGGGAGGAACTGTGCCTGGTCCTGCTAATAGCGCCATATTGACCAAGCAGGACGTGGTTCACTGATCTTCTGGATCTGCTGGTGGACAATCCAGTGGAGTTACCCGAGATTCCGAACATAATCTCCCAGGCCAAGGAACGATTCCTACACGAGCGTCCCAAAATGTTCAAATTGCTTGCGTGGATGTTATCAAACAACGTTCCATGTCAGATGGTTTTTCTCGACACGCTGCGAAATTCATCACAGCTGCGAGGAGATCAATCTTCAAGTCCTATAACCACAAGGTTAACAAATTTGCAGACTGGTGTGAAGGAAAGGGTATTGATACCTTTCAATCCACTATTCAGCAAATAGCAGACTTTCTCTGTGAGCTATTCTATTCAGGGTTAGCTCCTGTCACAATTGCTGGATACAAGTCGGCTTTGGCATCAGTTATCCCTTGTCTAGCCAACACTGATAGTCCAGAGGTGGCCCAGTTAAATGTGATGGTGAAGGGAATGAGCAATCTCCGACCGAGACAACTGGTAGTCATTTCAGCCGGGAGTCTGTCTTTAGTGCTTAATGTACTGGCCAGCTTCCTCAGCAAGAAGGCGCAATGAGATCCATGCACTTTCAGCAGAGAGGGACCGATTTATTGTCTCCGGAGAGGGTCTGCGTCTACTGCCAAGAGCAGAGTTTATGTCAAGGAATCAATCTTTGAAGTATCCTGGCAAACCGATCATTATACCGAAGCTAACTAGGTTTGATCGTGATGCCAGTGTCTGGTGCTCTGTCCGTGCTTTGACTAAGTACAAAAAATGGACAGACTCGTTACGGTCAACTGTTAAACATCTGTGGATCTGCCATAAAAAGCCATATCACGCCGCATCCATGGATTCTATCTCTCGTTGGGTGGTGGAATGCATCCAAACTACCCACGAGATTGCGACTGGGCACCAGTTGCAATGCGCAAGGGCACACGATGTCAGAGGAATAGCCGTCTCGACCACCCTTTACAATGGTGTTCCGTTAGAGGACATCATGGCCGTTGCACAATGGCACTGTGAGTCCTTATTCACGGATTACTATATGAGGGTAGTCTTACACGGTTATCCGATATTATTGAAAATCGTGATTTTTTTCAGCCACGATTTTTTACGATGTGATTTTGAAAAAATCGAAATATTGCCAAAATTTTACTGTCATGCCATATTCTGTCTATTTGTAGCATAGGTGTCTATTACGTCAAGCTGTTCAATTTATTTCCAAACCAACATCTCTGAGAAAGGGGTGGGATTATACTAGGAATAGGTAAAAAAAGGTTGAATTTCATTCTCTAAAATTGCTTTAAAAGATGGACACTAATACGAAGATTCGACGCATTCTGCCGGTATAATTTCTTGCCGCCTTACTGTATACCTCAAAACCATGATCGCGGGAGTGGAATTATTACCTGGCACGGTATAAATATTGCATGTTTTGTAATAAGCATGGTTTATAAAATCAAAAGTAATCCAAAATTTGACATTAAATGGCGTCGCGGGAATATATAAATCATGTGATATTGCTTGCTCTCCTGTGTTTGGAAGCGAGAGGTGGGTCGTTCACAAATGTGATAGCTAAATCAGATGGTATACACGCTTTAGCAAGCAAGGTGAACTATCCGAGATGTTTCTGAAGGCTAACTATTATTATTAACCGGGTACTCGGTAAATGCGGAGCAGATCTAAACATTAGATGTCTATGGTTTTAAAGTACATTCCTAATATCACGTGTTTTGTATATTTTCACAAAGACGACATGAAATGTCAAATTTTAGGATTAATTTTCGTGTAATAAACGATGATTTTAACAGAGTACGCAATATTTAGATTGTCCATGTAATAATTTCACTCCTGCAATGATGGATATGGTATCCATTAAGCCAAGGGGTAAGGCGGCAGGAAATTATTACGGGAAATTGTGTCCTATTTTCGTGTTATTAACGATCATTCTTAGTTTAAGCATCTTGGTGACTGGATTTCAAGTTTTTGTTGAAACTTACCAATTAGAATTCATATTCGCTTAAAACTGATATGAAAACTCAGAGCGAAGCCGATATGGCTACATAAGCCACACCACGCAGTCCAACTCAACCCAAGACCAATTCACCCAGTGACCTTAAAATATTAATTGTGTCCTATTTTCATGTTATTAACGATTGGTTTTAGTTTAAGCATCTTGGCGACTTGATTTCAAGTTTTTGTTGAAATTTACCAATTAGAAGTCATCCGGCTAAAACTGATATGAAAACTCAGAGCGAAACCGAGATGGATACATAAGCCACACCACGCAGTCTAACTCAACCCAAGACCAATTCACCCCGTGAATTAATATACCTTAAAATAGGCTATACGATATATCGAAATATTGCGATGTTTTTCACCACGATATATCGTTCTCCAGGGGCAAAAGAAGCAATTGATGGCTCGCCCCTTCCCACCAGGTTACTGTTTAAATCTGGTGTTATCAGAAGTACATGTGATAGAATGGTAAGTATTGATTGAAGGAGAATGAAGGAAATTTCAATTTCCCTTTCTCCAAGATCTAACGATACTTACCATTCTATTATGGACCCTGCCTCCCAGCCCCATGGAGGCAAGCCATAGGTATTCTCTTGTTTGGTAGCTATGCAAACAATATGAGCCTCACTGGCAGATGTGTACCCATTTGTTGGGACCGGGTTCCCGGTTTCAGGAGCCGGTAAAGCTTACTAAGTCTAGATTCCTAGAGCCAGCTATCAGGATAGCTTGTTATCAGAAGTAATAGAATGGTAAGTATTGTTAGATCTCTGAGAAAGGGAACTTGAATTTCCTTCATTCTGTTCTTGTTTATTTCTCTAGGTTTTGATGATGTTAATCCTGATGAAGAAGAGGAGAAGAATAGGCTGATTGATCAAGTCCTTGAACTACAGAACACACTTGATGGTACAAATTAAAGGATTTAACCTTTTAATGCTCAAATTTCACGAAGAAAATTTAAAAATTGTGTTATTAAATATCCATTTGCAGACCAAGAGAAGACTATTTTTGAAAATTAACCACTGGAATGACTGGCTCGGTCATCGAGCCGGTCATTCCAGTGGTAAAATTTCCAAAATACTCTCTTGGCCTGCAAATGGACATTCCTCAAGACTACTTCAAAGGCCGGTTGTGGCTGGCTTAACCATTAAATGGTTAACCCTTTTACTGACAAACCCTAGAAAAAGTATATTCTTTACGATATAAAACTTATTCTATTAAATATTTTGAAATTAAGTTGTCTGGAAGCGGCAGCAACAGCTGCCAGTCAAATTGTAAATAAAATATTAGTCAGCTTCATATATTTTAAGCTAATATTATTTTAAAAAACAACTTATTTCCGGGTCTTGAAAAGAATGGAAAATTCACAATTTTCTGCCTACGGGTTGGAAACTATATGGAAAATCGAAATAATATATCAGGTGTGATTTTCATTTGCAAAATAATATTGATAATCACGGGTTATAATTCTTTCAGTTTTCGCAAAATCTTACAGTTCTGTAATGGACACAGATTGGAGACATCATAAAATGAGTCTGGAAATTGAGAAATTATATCTGGAAAAGGTATGGGAAAAGTATGGAATTTCATTCTGGAGAATGTGTATGACTCACAAATGGCTGATACTCACGAGTCAAGACCCCTGCACAAGTGGTTTCTGCTTGACTTGACCATTAGAGGTGATCACAATTTTGTTAGAATGACTATTTGTTATGATGATTTATAATTTGACAATTTTACTAGTACATCATACCCGTGATTTCAAAACATTCAACAGAATTTTTTTTTTTACATTAAAGTCAATGATCAATCTGAAGTGTTGATATTATGTTTTGGTTGTATAAATTATTGTGCATTCACAGATTTGTCATCTCGTGTTGACTCTGTGAAGGAGGAGAACCTTAAGCTGAAGTCTGAGAACCAGGTATTGGGCCAGTACATTGAAAACCTCATGGCCGCTAGCAGCGTGTTCACATCGGCTACCCCCAAAGCCAGAAAGAAATGAATTATTTGGTATGTCAATTGATAGAACAAGGATATTGATTATCGTATTATTACACCTCAGTACATGGGCGAATGCTACAGTAAAACTTCGAAATAAGTTTCGCCAAAAAATTTATAAAATGTTCTGTTGATTATTTTGAACATAATTGTTATGCAGCAATGTCTTCCAATCCAATTATATTCAAAATATTCAACAGTGCATTTTATTTTGATTTGGAAATATTTTATGTTATTTCTGAACTGTATTTTATGGTTCGTCTAGCTAAGCTGTCTGGGTTTTATATGATTTGTTGCCCAATTATTGTGCATACAATCATGTACTACAACAACTTGGTGTAGTCAGAAAATTTCATGTATATATACTAAGTTCACAAGGGTCATACAAACGTGCCTGTACCATGCGAAACATAAATGTAACTACTAATATCATAGACATAGAAGATGCTGATATCAGAGCTATTATGTTGAAATCCTGTAGGCACTGAAGGTAATCTATAGATGGCTGGGTTTGCATATGAATAAAGAGATCTATTTCTATCTATGATCCGCTCGTTTCATGCGTTAGATTCAATATATATACTTTGAACCATCAATTCCTGGAATCCCAATTCCAAAGTAATTATATAGGTAAGCTGCTGAATATTTTGAAACTAATTTGACTGGGAGATGTTGCTCTATACTATTTCTCCCCTAAAGAAATTAACCATTTAATAATCAAGGCCAAGAAAATTAAATATCTACTTATCGAATATCCATAATGATTTTAAGGCGAAGAAGACTATTTGTTTAATGTGCTACTTTTTCAGTGACTGGTCAACACAGGCATTCCATTGTTAAGTTTCCATAAAAGTCTTCTCTTGGCCTGTAAATGAATATTCACCAAGACAATTGCAGAAGCCATTCTTAGCCGGCTTGACCATTGAACGAGGAAAGTGCTTGGAGTTGCAGGTGCTTTCCAATCGGGTAATACCATGAAAAAAGCAATGAAACTTGTTTTTAAAATTTGGCTTCAAGTGGCATGACTGGATAAGGGCTGAAAATGGCCTGATCTTTAATGTTATGATATAAACAGTTTGTTTGCAGTACAGCTCAAAGCAAGTTAACAATAGCAAGACAATGAATCAAAAAACTATAGCGCTAGTTATGCCCTAGGAAGCTTTGTCTGAAATTTCAAAACATTGACAGACCGACAAACTATGGTTGTGAGTCACGACTAAAAATGGGACACTCTTATAGGCGACATATATGAATGTCTCGCATTTGTTTTGTTTCCGTTTTGTTTCTTTACAGTAAATATTAAATTTATTTTTACTTGCAGTGTGCAACTGTATAGCTTGATTTCTTATTCATGTTACACAGGCTGTGACTAGCTTCAGTGAGGAATCAATGTGTGGCCGATGAGAGCGCTTCCATATGGTTACTTTGCTCACCGGACTGCTTCACTCAGCACTGGGCTTTGTGTGATTATTAAATCTCAATAACTTTCATACGGATGGTGCAATATTACTTTCTATGCGTATAGTCAAACTTGTCTATTATTAAACACATGCCTTTTTTGTTCTTGGACTGCTTGATGGTCAAGTCTGCCAAAACTGGCCTCTGCTGTAATCTTGAGAAATGCATGTTTCAGACCAAGAGAAGAATTTTTTTAATTTTATGACTGGGATTACTGGCCTGATAAATGAGTCATTTCAGTGATAAATTTTGAAAAAAATAGTCTTCTCTTAACCTGCAAACCATTAACCCTTAGTACACTGATGTCAATATTCTATTTTTTATTGTGTCAGTATCAAAGAAACTGCGCGAGCACCATCTCACACCAAATTTGTTGAAAAATGAACCATTAATTTAATTTGAAAATTTACAATTTTGACACCATAGTGGTAAGTGTTAAAGGGTTAAGTCTGGTTGTGTTTGTTCACATGACTTGTTGAATCCCTGCACTAGATTCATAAACTACCTCTGATTTCCTTATAAAAAAAGGGGAACCCCCCCCCCCCCCCCATATGGAATATTTTGTTGAATATTTTGACTGGGAGCTGTTGGTGGCTATGGCAGCAACATGTTCCAGTCTAATGAGTTTCAAAATAATCAATATCGTTTCTGTATAATCGTCTTGAAACTGGTATTTCAAGGGTTAAAGTCCTTTAACTCTCTAATGGCCAAAACTTGCCCTGTGTGATCAATATGAGGAATGTCCACTCATTCACCAAGAGAACACGGTTTTAGAAATTTTATCACGGTAATGGATTGTCTCAAAAACCGAGCCAATAATTCCATAAGTAAATTTTCAAAAATAGTCTTCTCTAGGCCGACAAATGAGCAGAAATTGTAATTTTCTTGACAAACCTGATTAACACTCATATCAGGCAAAAGCGGCTTCTGCAGTGGTCTTGAGAAATGTCCATTTGCAGACCAAGAGAAGACTATTTTTGAAAATTTACCACTGGGATGACTGGCTCGATAACTGAGCCAGTCATCCCAGTGGTAATTTTCAAAAGTAGTCTTCTCTTGGTCTGCAAATGGACATTTTCTATGAGAACATTGAAATTTTCGTGAACAAATTCAAGGATTAGAGTGGGTGCTTTTTGATGCTCCGGAATTTGTTGGTTTAAAATACATGTAGGCCTCTGTTTGACTATTAGTCTGTTCACGCTGTAGTTTCAGTAGCTTCATATTAAGTGAACAAACTCGATGGATGGAGACATCTGAGGTTAGAGGTTTTTAGTGTATTCAATATATGTCAATGTAGCCTGCTTTTTATCGTTCGCTTAACATCAAATAAAGTTTCACTGAACACAGTTTTTTGTCCAGACTTTAATTTTGATGCTTTTTCAAAGACTATTAATCTGGATGTATGTACATGTACATCTCATAAATAAGTTAACAAACTTCCAAAACAACCTAGTACAATTTTGAACATGATGTCATAGGCAGCAACAGCAGCACCCAGTCAAATTAGTTACAAAATATTCAACAACTTAACTGTATAATTTTTAGGAAATTGATAGTCAGGGCATTCAGGGATCGATCTATCTCAACACGAGCGATGTATGGGTGGATATTTGCTAGTGATGGGTGGGGCATAGCTAAAAATGGAAAGGTCCATTGGATCGGAAGCCATTGCTACCGTAGGCAGAAATGTTATCCAATCCAATTATGTTCAAAATATTCAACAGTACATTTTATTTTGTTTTGGAAACATACTAAGTTATTTCTGAGACATTCTGTACATATACGATATGCATGTTAGGCTGATTATGTATCGTGTGTCAAAGGTAAATAAGATAGTTATCAATTTCAATTTCTTTATTTACACCCAAGCCACAACGTGGCACAACGGGAAACAGAAGTACAATATTTTACTTGTCTAAAATCAGAAATGGGAGATAATTCCCACAGGTCACTAAACTTCACACAGAATTTCTGTCAGTGATATAATCCCTTCTTCTTCAGAATTTAATGTGGGAATCCAACATTGATATTATCCCACAATGATTGTGATGAGCAGGATGGATTAAGAAATTTGGATAATTTATTTTACGGTTACATGTAACAAAAAAGATTTTTACATATGTACTGATTATTAGCGCCATATCTCAGTCCTGATCCACTTATTATGAAACTGGATATATGCATGCATCTTTGCATAAACCTACATCCCATAATTTGACCTACTTTTCTTCACTAATCACTTGGTTCACTAATCATCAATAACAGTTTCATTCATATTCCTGATCTAGGTTTGTAAATCTGGATCACGGTCAGTATCTGGATATCCTCTTCAATGACAACAGCTTTTGTTGTGTTCAAAATTGAGGCAGATCAGATGAGTAGTTTCTGATCTGTAGCTCTGGACTCTGGATCAACATGAATACACTACATGTACCCTCTTCCCTTTATGGGGGAAGGGTAATTTAAAATTGTAATTATTTATTAAAATACTGAATGTTAAGTTTATCTGTATTATAATATATATATAGTTACATAAAAGTAATCTAATAACTACGTATAGCTAATTCTATCTATACACATCATTTCATGTGGTATTAGATCTGAGTGGTACTGGGTAAATTCCTGATGTAAGTATTGTATAATATTACTGAGATTGGATGACATTATCTCCGGTCTAGAATTAGACATTTAATTTATTTTAAAATGTTCATATTTACGTCATTGACTGTATGCATGGTGATATATCTGAATGGCTGAAATCAATGTATTGATAATTATGATTTATTTGTTTTATAATAAACGATAAACGAGCCTGTCATTCCAGTGATAAATTTTCAAACAGATACGAGAGTTGCATCTTGATATGCTTATTGATGACAAGCCAATCTTGTGACCTCCGACCTTAGCTCTGCCGTGTGACTTAAATTAAGAGCTTTTCTGCTCTGTAATGTCCTTGTTTAAACCTTTAGTGGTCAATATTTATCACAATGTTTGACATTTTTACAGGCAAATACAAGACTATTTTTGAAAACCTACCACTGTAATGACTGGCTTGGTATTCCAGTGGTAAATTTTCAAAAATAGTCTTCTCTTTGCCTGCAAATCGACATTCTTCAAAACCACTGTAGAGCCTGGTTTTTGGCCAAATTGACCCTTAAAGGGTTAATGTATATTTTGGGTGCATCGTAGTTTACCTGTGTGGTTAGTATTACACCAGAATTTATCATACGTATTTCAAACTGATTAGATAGTTGTGCTAATATATAGATATCTACTTGTAAGCTTTTAGTAGCCATGCCAATACTGTGACATTATATATCATCTAGTCTCATACATATAGATGTTCATGCACTTTCGCCTCAGTGAAGAACCATAATTTTTCCAGACTTGAACAGTTTCTAGACAAATCTTTCTGATACGTCCCATGAGTGTCTTTTTGGAAATGCTATAAAAAATATATTCAGTATTTTAATACATTTTTTTTAAAGGACTGCATGTAGTGCCGGATGACCGGGTAGAGCATCATGATGCATGTATCTTTATAGTTATGTTTAACATGGTTACTGGATAAAACGTGGCAATTCTCATGAGTCCTGACAGGCTGGTATTATTCTCGATTCTTTTCACTCAAAATGATGTCCAGCGGCTGCGTATGAATTATGTAGACTGTTTAATGGTTTTAAAGAGTGCATTCTAGACATTTAAGCATGTGTATGTATTAGTATCATGCTCATATCAATATGGAGGTCCTAATTCACCTTTCCAAGTTTATCCATCGATCATCTGACATCATAATTAACTACTGACGTGTATGATGATGTCATAATCATTACGTCATGAATGATTCGATATAGTCCGTCTTTAATGCTTAATAGTCAGACACATTGTACGAATTGTATGTCTTTACTATTTAATAACATTCTGTCTAATATTTTGAAACTAATTTGACTGGGCGCTGTTGCTGCCATAGGCCACAGCTTACATGTATAGTTGTATGGAAATTGAGTCAAGGAGTTCAGAGGTCAATCGTTCCCAACACGGACATGGTGTGGGTGGAGCTTAGATTGGGAGGGGCATAGTTAAAAGTGGAAAGGGCCATTGTCACAAAATGACAGACTGATTATGTGTGATTTATAAAGATTGAGTTAGTGCATTGCATATGTTATTTACCATTGAGAAAATAGCATACAAAAATGATAAATCTCTACCCTTTAAAAACACTCAAACCGGCCAAAAACCGCTTCTGCAATGGTCTTTGAAAATGTCTATTTGCAGACCAAGAGAAGACTATTTTTGAAAAGTTCTCTCTGGAATGACTGGTCCGATAATCGATGAGCCAATTATTCCAGTGATAAATTTTCAAAAATAGTCTTGGTCTGCACATGGACATTTTCTATGAGAAAATTCAAATTTGCAAATTTGAGGTTTAAAAGGTTTAAAAAATGAGTGAGAAGCGGCTATATGATTATCGAGGATCTCGAATGAGTTGATATTTCGCATCAGATTTATCAAAATGAGTTTAGTTACAAGATCACAGTTACAAGAGCTGTAACCCTTTCATGCTGAATCCGGCCAAAACTGGCCTCTGCTGGTGTCTTGATGAATTCACATTTGCAGACAAAGGCAAGCCTATTTTTGAAGATTTACCACTGAAATGACTGGCTCGATAATCGAGCCAGTCATTTCAGTGGTAAATCTTCAAAAATAGTCTTTTCGTGGCCTACAAATGGACATTTAATAAAAAAATATTTATATTTTCTTGACAAAACTTTGCCAATAAAGGGTTAAGGAGTTTCAAATGTGATCTTACTAAATGAGTGTGATAGATTTAACATGAAGTGGTAATGTGTTTGACAAAGTCGACTCAATTGAAAGCTAGAAGCCATGCAATGTAAGACAATAATTGCTGCCAATCAAATTCATTTCAAAATAGTCAACCGGTTTCCTGCGTGGTTGTCTGGAAATGAAGATAAATGTGTTATAATATGAGTTGTTGCAAAATGTCATTACTGTATGTATACATTCTCTCAGCCTTGTGTAATAGTGTTATGATGTCTTTAATACAACACTATGAATATATAGTACATACTGGTGATTTGTTATCTTATCATTGGTTACTCTTAGTATATAAGTGTAGGAATAACCAGAATCTGCTGAGTAAATGGTTTCTTGGTGCAAGATGATAAGAATCAATAATGTCATTAGAAACGGTGAGTTTCGTCATGGGAGAGTGTGGTGTATACAAGAGGTGATTATGAGCGTGCGATGAGTGCCATGATTTTTACAGAAGAGTATTTATCCTTACATTACTGTTTGGGACATTCTGGTATATAGGAATGTACCATCTTGGACTCGGCCACAAATGGCTTCTGTAGTGGTTTTGAGAAATGTTCATTTGCAGACAGTGAGATTATTTTTTTTAATTTACCACTAATGACTGACTTGATAACCGAGCCAGTCATTCCAGTGCTAAATCTTCTAAAATAATCTCTTTGCCTACAAATGGACATTTTCTATTACAAAATTTAAACTTTCTTAACAAATTTGAGGGTGAAATGATTCATAGTATCTGAAGTCACAATCAAATGACATAGGTCCGACACGAAAGGGGCAAAGGTGAGATAGTAACCTTTTGAATTGAATGTCATTGATGAATTTACAAATTACAATTTAATAAATATTCTGTTAAATATTTTTAAACTAATTTGACAGCTCCCCGTTGAATGTTTCAAAATATTCAACAGCTTACCTGCATAGTTACATTGACATTTTGATTCTGGGAATCCGTGGTTTAGTGGTAAAATGGATTGAAACATGAGTTCAAAGTAGGCCGAGTGTGGCTAGAAGCAGACAGAACATATCTAGAAATAGACCCGTCTATTGGTAAATACTGTTAGTCACTTTCACGCATTGGTCCATATGGGAACACTGTTATCAGCGGATGTATTGATGGAGGATTCCAGTTTATCCATCAATCATATGATGTCATACTCAACTACATGACATATAGGCTGACGTCATAATCAATTATGCCATGAATGGCGTAACAAAGTTCGCCACGAACGCTTAATTGATGATGGACAAATTGGCAGCAACAGCACCTAGTCAAATTAGTTTTAAAATATTCAAGAGCTTACATGTATAGTTTTCTGGAAATTGAGATTCAGCACGTGCAGCGATCATTCGAGCCCAACACAGACACGGCGTGGGTAGAACTTAGCTAGAGATGGATGGGGCATAGTATGTATCTTGTTCGTGCGATTCATGTTAATAACTTATGGTATTACATAGTTATGTCCCCTTACCTGGAAATATTATGTTTATATGTAGATAATAGATCAAATATTAGTGTTCCCGTTATAACTAATAACAGTTGACCATTGGCCAAGAAACCCATATAACTTTCTAGGCCAATTACCAATATAATTTTTTGGGTATGGCCACTTATCCATACAACTTGCTAACCATGTGTGTGCATGCACATTTATTGTTTATGTTCAATGACACATCTATTTAGAATATGTTGACGATACTTCATGTATAGGTTATCCATGTTCAAGCACTATGTCCATCTGTCCGTCTTGTCACCCACGAAAACTATCACTACAAGATAGTGTGGTTTTGCCAAGTAGGGGAATAAGTATGTCCATACATATATCTTGCTACCCACTAAAATATCTGCTGTTGCATGGGCCAATTTGGCCAGCGCCAATCTTGGATTTTGGCCAATTTTTAGAAATCTCTTTAAAAATCATCTCCGAAAGCATCGGGGAATCGATTCAATACTCATGAAACATCATCTAGGGCAAGAACTAAGAGAGAACACATGGCATGAACAAGGGGCGCTACATAATACCTCCAGTCTGTTTTCTGATGTTCCTCAAGTGTACCTAACATCTTGATTAGAGTCTGGTTGAATCGTTCAGCCATTCTATTTCCCATGGGATGGTATGGAGTGGTTCTGGTCTTGTTAACTCCTGCTATCCTACACAGCTCACGAATCACACGGCCTTCAAAATGTCTCCTTTGATCACTATGGAATCGGGCTGGAAATCCATAGTGAATGATGAAATTCTCAAACAAAGCTCTTGCAGTTGTCTGTGTGGATTGATTACGTGTAGGTATTGCCTGAGCCTAGCGTGTAAAATGGTCTGTGATTACAACACATTTTCGTAGCCACCTTTCGATCTCTCCAATGTAAAATAGTCTATACACACAAGTTCCATTGGCTGTGAACTTTCGATAGAAACAATTTCTGCTTTTGGACCAGCGTGGGTCTTTCACCGAATGCTCCACTTTCTTGTGCACATCCACTGCCATACCAGGCCAGTAGAACCTATGTCTGACAAGCCATAGTGTCCTGTCTCGACCCCGATGGCCAACATCATCATGAAGTCCCTTCAATACTCTGCTTCTGAATTAAAATGGTAATACTAGCTGGTAGCCACTCCTTCCAACTGAGTTGCTCGGTACAAAATACCATCACGAAATTGAAATCTCCACTCTCTCATATATTTTTTAACTTCCTTTGTTTATCTCATTAGTTCTGTTGGTCTAGACCCTCGGTTTTCTTTCAGCAGAGTTATCACTCTTGAGATTGTCTCATCTCTGGCTTGTTCATCTACCCATTGAGTATGGCTTATATCTTTCGCTTCCCATGTTTCATCACTCTCTGATGCCAAATTGCAGTTCTCTGTTATCACAACACAATCTGCTAGCGGTAATGCTTCTCTGGGTATCAATGCAGCATGGCAGATGGCAGTAACATCTGGAAACATTTCCTCACTTTGCTGTGGGTAGTCGAGATAATCCATCAGCATCACTGTTAGACTTGCCTGTTCGATTTATGAGTTTAAAATTGTAATCTGATAATGAGGCGAGCCACCTATGCCCTGTGGCGTCCAGCTTCGCAGATTTAGTGACATATGTTAGAGGGTTGTTGTCTGTGCCAACCTCAAATTCGTTACCATAAGAGTAATTGTGGAATTTGTCACAAAGTGCCCATTTTAAACACAGGAACTCCAACTTGTGAGCAGGGTAATTCTTTTCACTGGTTCTCAAACCGCGACTTGCATATGCTATCACTCTCTCCTGACTATTCTGACATTGGTACAGAACAGCACTAAGCCTTCACCTGAAGCGATAATGGCAACTACAAATGGCTTTGCAAAATCAGCATAAGCTGAGGTGGAGATGTAAGCTTCTCAATCAACACATCAAAAGCTTGCTGCTGCGCTGTTCCCCATATCCATGCTGTCGTCTGTTTGGTCTTTTTCGTGGTCTTGTTAGTTGGATGCCCAACTAATAGCTCTTTTAGTGGTTTTACAATTTTAGCATAATCTTAGACAAATCGTCTATAGTATCCAGTAAATCCAAGTAGAGTTCTAAGAGACTTTGCAGATGTCGGGACGGGCCACGTAGTGAGTGCTGAAATCTTGTCAGGATCAGTCTGTACCCCATGCTCTGATACAACATGTCCACAATATTTGACTTCTGTCTTTAAAAACTCTCACTTTCCTGGATTCAATTTAAAGCCATGTTTACTTAATCCCTGTAACAAAGGTCTAATTTGGTAAAGTATTTCGCACCTATCAAAGTATCAATGGTGTCGTCAAATCAAGGTAGCATGTAGGCATCTTTAATCGTCCTTATTTAGCTCCCTCAGGTCGATACAAAATCGTAATGAGCCATCTTTTTTTCTCACTAGCACTACATTCAAACCGTATGGGCTCTGGGATTTGCGAATATCTCCCGAATCCAACATCTTCAAGATCGCTGGTTGATTTTGAAGATTGGTGACCATCGCCTAATCAGTTCTTTTGCTCTTTGTAACTGTTCAGCCGTCAACACTTCGGTATTAATTTTTACACCAAGGTCTTCCAGTACCACACAAGAAGACTGATCTTGCGATTTCAACACATCAGAAGACTCTGGACACCATGCATCTATGACACTCACCTCACTAAGCTGACAGATTCTAGATTGTGGTGGAATTGTAACTGTTTTAGTTGTCAGGTTACATACTCTAACTGGAACACCTATGTTTCTCCTACACGAATCAAAAGACATCAACCTAGGACATATTGTGATATTTCCAGGCTGTCATGTGTTCATTGGTTCAGTTACTGCTGTGTTTATCTTTGCAGGTCTCCTAGCAAATCCTTGAAGTGTCATTGCTTGATTTGGCTGAAGAGTAACCGGAACCATGTTAGTTGTTTTCACAAAAATAGTATAGTTTTCACATATACTGTCCATAGCTGTTTGCCATGCTTCTGGTATGGATTGAGTTGCATGGACCACACTTTTCACAAGTCTGATTAGGTTAGTTCCGATTATAATATGGACAGTCTGGTTGTACTCCATCATTGGTGCTACTAACAAAAGAATACAAACATGTTCAATAGACATAAAAGGAATGACAATATCTGCTTCGATATATCTGAGAAATGGTAATTTTATTCCCCCTGCACTGTATATATCCAAATTAAAATCTGTTATATCTCTTAGATTCAGTTTGGGACATAAGGATTTGTAGAATTCCTCTGAAATACACGATATCATAGAACCCCTATCGACTAAGGTGTTTGCTTCTATACCACACACATTGACATTGCCAACATTTGAAAAGCCAATAAGTCTATGAAAAAATGAAGTTGATGGTTTATATTTAAGGCTATTGACACTATGTTCATCCTGTTTGCCCTACCACAGGGGATGTTAATATTTTAAATTATTCCTGTCATTTGATTGTTGTGGGTACTGTTGCTGTTGTCGTCTATTTCCTAAACCACCTTGGTGACCACTGGTAGTGTTGCGTCCAACACCCCTGTGATAATCTTGGCTATCATTTCCATGGTAACGCATGGGCCCTTGGTTACCACGGAAATACTCACCCCTTGCAGCATTATTTCGATCACAGTCAGGACCTGAAAAAGTATGTGATTGATTAACTTCAATTTTCTGTTCCAAACTTATAAGTCGTGTCATCAATTTATTCATCTGGCCTGTCAGCTTATTAATCTTGTCATTGTCAACTGGTGTGCGGACATGTTGGTGTTGTATTTTAGAGGGTGTTCTATCTCTATTGATCTCGTGATCCACAGCTCTTATTTTACGAAGCAGTATATCATACTCTTTGATTGGGTCGTATTTATGTCTCGTTTGACTCTTGAGTTTCTCACTCCTGAGTCCAGTCCAGAACTTTGACCGCAACATGTCATTCCTAGCTATATGGTTCACATGTCCATTATCAATGGCAAGCTGCAACAAACTCTCAAGCCAACAGCCAAATGACGTCACAGATTCGCCATTCTTCTGTGATGCAGTGTAAAATTGTTGCATTACAGATTCAGGTGTGATCACATTCCCGAACAATGTATCCAGTCTGGATAGGATAACACTACTACTGGCTGTCTCAACTAATGGTATCAATATCTCCCGTGCAGTTCCCCTCTGAGATTTTCTGACTACCTGAAATACAACATGTTCTTATACAGTCTCATCCATCATGATACACCTTACCGGTAACTCAAATCGCCAGATATTATAACTCGCATCTCCTTTCTGCGGCAGCTCATCACCTGAAAACAAAGGCAATCTGGGGACCTCCTGTGGATAGAGAAACTGAACTGATTGATTATGTATTAGATTTTCAAATCTAGGTGTATGCATAGCTGACCGAAAAGAAAATCGTGGATTCGTTCCAGGATTATGAAAAGACAGATTCAAATGAGGACTACCATTTAATTGTGAACCGTAGTGTGGACTCTCTTTACGTGAGGTGTACCCATAACTGGGGAGGGTGATCGTGTCATTTTCGTGTACTCCCCCTTAGACATAACCACATGTCACCTTGACTGCTTAATGTGTCTATCATATGCTTGACGTCAGGGGGATTTAATCCTTCACCACCAGCAGCCATGACCAAATTATTTACAGAAACAAGTATGACAAAATATATTAACATAGCAAACACACTTACTCAGCAGTTCAGTGTTAATTACCTACCATCATTGATTAAGAAATATGTTAGTGGTTAGTAGCAAGGATATACCATTTATCGATCTTGAATAGGTAGGCGTTGTGAGGGTGGGATGGGGTATTAGAAATTAAACACGCTCGCAGACCTAAATCTCAGTTTTGACCAGATCGGTGAGCGTACTGATCGATAACAACCGCTGAGTGGATATCAATGCTAAATTTCTGCACAAAAGCACATCCACTTTGGCGACATTCAAATATTACATTTGCAGCTGCAAAACACAATAAGTATGATTAAATATAAAGCGTGTCAAACAGATGTGATGGCAACAATTTCATACCTGTATGTAGAAAGTAAGACAATAACGGTCGTTTTGAGTTGTTTAACCAATCCAGCATTGTGCAAAGGAAAACCGTGCAAAGTGCGTTATCAAAAGAAAAACGTGCAAAATGCGTTATCATATCACTTACCCAAAAATCCAATGATTAAATAAAAAATCTTACTCAATATTTCCAATCTGATAAAATCTTATCCTAATAAATATCCATATTAATTACTGCATAAAGATATAGGCCTAGTTATATTATTGAGTCAAAAATACTGAAAACATATGCCGTTCTACTAACTAGAATAATGCCTTAATTATAAAAAAAATAAAACGTAGAAACCTGGATACATGTAAAGAATATGAACACACAATTCATAATAATTATTAAATAGTTTTGATTAGAGTTACATCGCATATATAATACCAATAACACGTTATTAGCTGATCCCGAAGATACAACTCAGCTGATACTTGATCATAAAATGATGATATCCAGATTGAACATTAAGCTGTCCCCAGCAAATTCTCTCAAAATTGTGAAAACGACCCAGACGTATATACTGGTCTGGCGTTTTGTTAGCTTACTAAAATACTTACCACTCAATTCACTGTTTGCTATAAGTCACCTGACTTAGATATCTCAGAAAATGTTAACCTATTCATTCCCATGGTGTGGGTTCCCTTGTAAACAAGGTTAGCAGAGATACATCCCTCCATTGGGTAGTCTTGATAGAATCTCTTTAACTCTAAAGCAGTCATTGCTCTAGGGAACCAGTTTCCTCTATTCCTATAGAGAACATATAAACGAGTCTGTGAGCATGCGCACTTATGCTACTATGCGTGCGACCGAGTCCAAGCCGTCATTAATTAATTCCACAAAATTTTAATAATGATTTGCAATTTAACAACGTGGGGTGGCCGAGATGGGCCACAGTGAATTGAGTGGTAAGTATTTTAGTAAGCTAACAAAATGCCAGACCAGTATATACATCTGGGTCATTTTGTAACACAACAAAAATACTAAGCCACTCAATTCACTGTTTGCTAAAACATAGAATTGGTCAGAGCCCAAATCCTAGGTGGGTTGGTAAATTGCAAATCAGGAATGAAAGGTTAATCACCAAAAATACTAAAACCAACTAAATCACTGAAGTGCTGAAAGAGCACGAACAAACAAATGTTCTAAATAAAATACACTAAAATAATGATAATTAGAAAATCTCAGCAAAGAGAATTTAAAAACAGACGTGAGATGGTGAAGAAGATGGCTGACTAAAGAATCTAGGCAATTGAGCCTAGGTTTGAGTGGCGAAACTAGAAATGTCAGATTGTGAATTGAATCTGATATTTCAGATAAAAATAATGTGGAATCTGACATTTATACTGCAACTTACATAATGTCGTCCACTGATAGATCTGCATAGAATGCGAAGGAGAAGGCCATACCACGAACATTGTGTGCCTTAACACAAACTGAGTGTCTCCTGGAGATACATTCTAGTGTCAATTAATGGTGTCTGTAATCCAGTTGATGAGATGCGCGATTACTAAACAAATTCGCATAAGTAATCTGAACTGTAGATCTGCATAGAATGCGAAGGAGAAGGCCATGCCACGAACATCGTGTGCCTTAACACTTACTGGGTGTCTCCTGGAGATACATTCTAGTGTCAATTAATGGTGTGTGTAATCCAGAAGTGGAGATGCACGCTTACTAAACAAATTCGCATAAGTAATCTGAACGGTAGATCTGCATAGAATGCGAAGGAGAAGGCCATACCACGAACATGGTGTGCCTTAACACTTACGGAGTGTCTCCTGGAGATACATTCTAGTGTCGATTAATGGTGTCTATAATCCAGTTGATGAGATGCGCGCTTACTTAGCAAATTTGCATAAGTAACTTGAACGGTGTTTCAAAAAGATCTTTTAAATTGGGTATAGTTTTCGGAAAGGATTGAAACCAATTAATTAGGTTTTATATATATAAGATCTCATCAAGGGCAAAGAATGAGGGCAGATCTCCTACCACCTATAAAAGATCATTCACAAAAAGTATATGAATATCAAAATGCCATCTAACAAATGCGACAGCTAGTAGAAAAAGAATGATTTCAGAGTTATACCATTAAACAGATGGACCCAAGAATGAATTAATAGAGAAATTTATTATAGGTATTTTTTCTTTGTGCTATATCCTAAAAATACCTGTACCATGGATAAATGATGTAAATATTTAATAACTCTCAAACTGGCTTCTAGAAAATAAAGAAGGATAGATGCTAGTGAAAACAATAACACCACCCCAGCATACAGAGATTTAAGTCATCGAAAAATATCCCATGAATCTATGACTTGATGATGGGATGCAGAATCCGGCGTGATAACATGTTGTTCTAACAACCATTTGAAAACCTTAAATATACTCTGGTAAATTCTCCTGTAACAGATAGTTTGAATTGATTAAGAATACTAAAGTTCAGACAAAAAAAAAATTTCTGAAAAACAGGGCTCTTGGAAAATACCATATATACATATTGAAGATTTGTGGAATGATGAACTGAAAGCTGCTGTTAAACGAGATTTTCTACAAAATTGGTAAGACGCTTTGGATTTCCACAGAGGACTACGAGATCCACTGAATAACTCTCATTGGACCAAGCAGGAGTGATTAAAGGGATAGTACATTCTGCTGACAAATGTTCTTAAAGACAATTGTACTAGAAACCGCTGACAAAAGTTCTTAAAGACAATTGGCACTAGAAAGTTAAATTGAAGATATGTAAACAAAAGTTGAAGTCTATGACTGGGCCAGAGCATCTACCGCCAGAGCCTAGCCTGGAGGAAGAATATGACCATCAGATCTGGACACTATACTGAGTAGAAACACAATGGGATGTAATAAAGGGGCTACAAGGAAAATCATTCTACCTGGAATGTGAGCTGCTGAAAGATTACCTGACATCGCCACCGCAGGAGGAAGACCAAGACTCCAGACAAAATATGATAACCTCAACTGCCCTGCTTGTTGATGAAAGTCACTACTATAGAAATGACTGCATCAGCAGATAGGTGGCTTGTGAAAGAGACAATATCTCTTCATTCTCCAATATCCCAGAGTCTTGGAGAGGAATACTAGAATATTAGTTCCTGTTCTAGTTCCTGAAAAGGAAGAGAGTAGTAAGACTACTTTATCTGATTCCATAGACACAAGAATGAGAGAAAATTCTATAGTGATCCCCTCCCCCAAACACGTAAGAACAAGACATCAAACTGGACCTGCAGATGGATAAACCGGTGAATTGGTACCGATGACACCCAGTGAATGGAAATGCAGTGTATGCGGTCGTGTTGAGGGACAAAATTCTGAATTACCAGACTTGACCTTCGTACACAAAACTGACTCCATTCGGCCCAAATTTTAACACAATTAAGGAACCTTCCAAGCCAGAGGAATCCCAGACTGGCCATGATGTAATTAAAAGAACCCAGATCCAGTTAGGATCAATTCTGTATGTATGGAAATATCAGAAAACACTCCCTTATCCTTGACGAGACCAGTGATGACTGGCCAAAATGACTCCATGTCCATATTATTCATTTCATCGATGAACTCCATTTCTGAGACAACATATCAGGAAAAGAGTTGAATATTATAAAACAATTTGACTAAGTCATTTTTGTCCCAAACAGTATCAAAGCAGCCATGAGTTCCAGACAAAATAACTCCAAAATATACAACAGAATTAGTATTAAACCATAGGACATGAAGTGTAAATTTTTTGGAAGTTGTCAGAAAAGGATAAATATATGAGCCGAGACCTTATAAAAGAGGATCTGCCAGCACCTCATAATCCTTAGTCTTTGGATTCTGCCATTCCTCCACTGGATCCTACTTGAAATGAGCAGAAAATTATTGATCAGGAACAGAAGCAGGACTAATGTCAGAGAAGACCAACATGGTTTGATAGAAAAAAGGGGGATTCAATTACTACGTTGATTGTACCTTATATGTACGAAATCTGCTACCTAAAACATGCATGAGGCTAGCTATACCCATCCCCACCCCTGACAGAGTAGAGATTATATAGAAGCGCTTAAGCATGACAGCTAGGACCAGAATAAACCTGCAGAATCTTATTTTACAAATCTAATTTTAAAACAAAGCTAGTATGATATGAGCCCAATTGCTAATATCTTTATCAGATGATTAAACAGGAAAGAAGTCCATCAAGCCTGTGACCAGATCAATGATGGATAAGGACAAAGGACTGAAACTACACAGAAGGGTGAAAGGAAAAAACCCATATTCCACAATCCATGCGAAGGCAATGACCCAATCATCTTGGTTAGCCCCCCCCCCCCCCTTGAGGAATTTATTTAATAATGCCTGGGAAAGATAGAATTTAGAAAAATAAAAATAGGCTTGAATAGATAAGGCTGAGAAAACAGCTCCATATGAAAATAACAGAAATAGACATATTACTAGACAAATAAAAAGATCAAAATTTCTACTGAACTCGAGAAAGGAGCGGTGTAAATCTTGATAAGACAAAAAGGATTTTATTATTGTGACAAGCTTACATTCACCCATAGATATGCTTCATCATGGCGAGGGATCCTACTGATAGAAAAGAAAGACTAAAAAACTATGTTAAAAATAAATCAGGCCAGATATGATACTAAAAGATAGCAAACCACTATTCACAATTAAAATAATAAAGACTGACGCACTTATTTGCAGATTGATATTAGGAGAATCGAAAGATGATTGATTCCAATTTTTTGAGAGGACAGGTCGAAAGATGGAGGCTGATAGGAGACTAATACATGAGACGATTCAGGAGCAAAACGAAATCTAGTGAAATCAAAACGACAAAAGAACTGCTAGGATCATAAGAAAAAATAAAATTATTCCTAGAAGATAAATGCGAAGAGTTGGGTGTACACAAGGATTCGAAGGATGAGGATAATTGGATGGTTCAACCATTGCACTAAGAGCAACTAATAAAGAATTAAAAATAAAAGCCCCTGAAATAGGGCATTTAAATTGTCAAACGTGATTTAGAAACAAACAATACCAGCAAAACAACAGAAGTGAATTGATTTGGCATACCTAAACCAGAAGTTTAATTATAATCAGTTGCTATACCATAAACATTTAGTTATAATCTAGGTAATAATACTGAGCACAGGACAATTAGGCCTTATGTTCATCTCTTCTTCATTTATCTCCATGCCTGTGCCGTCACTTCTGGTCATGGGTTGCGTGTACGGTGTAGTTATGCATTGCCTCTTGACTATGCCAAAGCCTACCTAAACCATTTTCAAATGTTTTAAGAGATGGTGAGGAAACAACATGTTCAGACAAAACATTTCACAGTTTGCACACCCCTTAGAGAAAAAAATTTTCTAACTAGGTTAACACGAGTTCATACCATATTGGCTGAAATTTTAGCCAATTCACAGTCTTCACTGCCCTATTGTCTGCAGGTTATGCTCGGCCCCAGTTTTTCACCCACATAAACTTGAGTTTAAAAAGTATAATTTAGCCTAAATTACTTTCAGCTGTAAACAATATGATATCATATCATTGCTAGCTATAGTCATAATTAATACAAATTCTAATAATAATTCCTTAGTCTGAAATTCCATACTGAAAATTGGCTTAAATTTTGGCAGATCAGTGATTTTCAGTACCATACTGTCTGCAATAGGTTAGGCCCCTATTCGGTTCTAAATTCATACTTATGGTCAGATCGGTATATGAATACGCTAATAAAGTACCAAACTTAAAAATGTCTGCCATGAAGTAATTTCGTAGTACATAATTCCATGGCAAAAATTTGCACAAGTTTTGGCAGATCCATGGTTTTCGGTAGCCTCCCTATACAATGTTGATGATACTATAACAACAACAAAATATTTATTAACTAGAAGTTGCCCGGGTTAGAGATGAGCTGATAAAAATTGAGAACAATCGTAAATAATAATAATAATAATAATAATAATAATAATAATAATAATAATAATAATAATAAAACTACTACTACTACTACTACTGCTGCTACCGCTACAAACATCTCTGCCGCTGCTGCTGCTGCTCTCTGCTGCTAGTGGTACTGCGTCTGCTGGTGCTGAAAACAGGGCAGGATCCAAGAGGTCATTTGCCGGGGTGAGGGGGGGGGCACCCACAATTTCAAGGGGCTCACTCCACCACCAGCAAGTTAAAAAAAGATTGACAACCCTGCCGTGGGGGGGGGGGGCACATGCCCCCAAGTGCCCACCCTCAACCCCCACCCATCTTGGATCCGCCACTGTAAAGTACTAAAACTTGACCAGTAAAATTTCAAATCTGACTCTGAAGCGCTACACGTCGCTAACAATGCTTCTGCGGCAGTTAGGAGAATAACTGGTGCTAAAAGCACACATTATGATACAAAATTAAGCGTCGTATTTTAGAAGGAATGGGTCATTGACAGAGACCGTTTGCCACCCCCACACCATCATCGAACATCATCGAAAAGACAAGTGTTAGTCCAATTGGATTTTTTCTAACCATAACCCGTAAGCGCTGGTGTATAAAAACTGTAGTTATAAATTACAACCCGTTTTACAACTTTCTACATTAAACTACAGATTTACTCTCAATACATTAGGTAGAAGTGTGGATCTTTCCTAAAAATCAAATCGACTAATCCAATAACTGTTTCCTACAGCCTAACATTACATGTTAAAGTGAGTGAAGGTGTGCAAGTCGGGTGAAGAAGAAAAGGAAGAGAAAGGACAAAAGACATAACATGCAGTGCACAAGCTGTGGAAGGAAAAGTCACATTGCAATATCTGAACACTATTATTAACCCTTTCAACCGGAAAATTCCAAATGACTCTAAAGAAAGAAATCAAAGATACATGCAAGCTGATGAATATTTTGAAACCAATTTGACTGGAAACCAGTGCTGCCTCAAGCAGCAACAGCCTGCAATCAATTTGACAACAGAATAGCAACAGAGTGTCTCAAATATCATCAAGAGATAAATATACTAGCGTCCCGCATTCAAAGGGTTAATGTAACATGGGAATAAATACATAATTAATACATGAATAATATAATAAATATAAAACTGAATCGGCAGAGAATGTCAACCCTGTGTCATAGGAGAAAAGCTGAACCAAGTTTGTTTAAGGGAACTTGATTGGCCAAATAGTTTGGCGGCCATCTTGGATGGCCTAGTTTTCGCAAAAACGACCAACAGAACCGCTGAACTGATCAGGCCCAAATTATAGAGATATGATTAGGAACTAATGGCCATTAAAGTTTGTTCACGGAAGGGCGATTGATATGTAAACAAAATGGCCACCATGGACCTACCAAAATATAGCGTGCTTTGGCGGCCATATTGGATATTTTTATTTGATGGATTTTGAAGCCGAAATTGGTTTTATATATGTTTCTAGGTATTTTGATTTCAAATTTGCCATTTTCGAAACTGTCGAATAAGTGGTTTGTCGGCCATCTGTACTTTATCTGTACTGTATCTGTAATTCCAGCCACTGCGGGATCACCCTAAAGCAATGGGAAATTTTTTTTGTCTTCACGAGAACCAGTGGGCCGATTTCAAGTATATTTGACAGGAAGCGTCCTTATAGAATAGGGATTTAAGTTTATTCAAAGGAAGATGATCGGCCTATTTGGCCCGCGGCCATCTTGGATTTTGGCCGACTTTTAGAAATGTCTATGAAAATCTCCAAAAATGTGCGTGTGCGTGCGTGTGTGTTGCAAACCTCATGAAATATGATCTAGGACAAGAGCTGAACCAAGTTTGTTCGAGGGAGCTTGATTTCCCAAATGGTTTGGCGGAAATGGTTTGGCGGCCATCTTGGATGGCCTAGTTTTCGCAAAAACGACTTCTCCAGAACCGATAAATGGATCGGGCCAAAACTTTGCTAAACATTGTTCACAGTAATTTGATTAGTACATTTTTCCAGTGGTCCTCTCATTTTGTTCGGTTGCGCCAGTGGCCAATAATTGCAGGTGAGCGATACAGACCACTTTGGGCCTCGTGTCAAATACTTCAAATGTTTCAAAATTTTCAACAGCTTACCATTTATTAGACGGACAACTTTAAAACTGATTTGCATGGTATTAGATCACGATAAGAGTGAGGTAAGCATAACCCGGAGAGATTTTATGTGAGCTAAATTCATTAGTACAATTTCCTGGTAGACATTGGCTCAAGGCACCATGCCCATATACATCTACATCAGGCTGAGTGAAGTAAACGCAACCCGAAAGGGGATTTTATTTGAACTTAATATTTGTCTACAAGGCAGATTTGGTACCATACCACTCTTGTGTTCACCAAATTTGGACATGTTTTTGGTTATGATTGTCCGGTAATGGTTGGTTTGTATTGGCAATTCTTGCATCACAACTGCGGGAAGACAGCAGCCCTGGTTGGCGCTGGCCATAGTGTACTGTGATAGCTTTAATCAAACCCTTTCATGTCTAAATCAGCCAAGACCGGCCTCAGCAGTGGTCTTTTAGAATGCAATTTGCAGGCCAGAATATTTTTGAAAATTTACCCCTGGAATGACTGGCTCGATAATCGAGCCAGTTATTCCAGTGGTAAATTTTCAAAAATGGTATTCTCTTGGTCTGCAAATGGACAATCAATAAGCAAATAATTTGATTTTTTTTGGGCCAGATTTTAGCCATTAAAGGGTTAAAGCTCAGGGCTAGTCAAGAGAATCAGAAATACTTACTTACCTGTAGTAAATGTCAGTTTGCAGGTCAAGACATTAACCAATTTTCCAATGCAAGCCAGTCATTCCAGTTGTAGATTTCCAAAAATAGTCTTGGCCTGCAAATGGACATTGAGTAAGCAAGGGTTTGTTTCTTCTTTGCCAACCTTGAACGTGAACTGATTAATGTAGCGTATCATTGCACTTCGTTTATCCATAACACATCTGCTGGAAAAAATTGTGAGTGTAGGTTCAAAACTCTTCGAGATCTTCTCCGGACAAGAAAATTTTGACAAATTTTAGCTTTTCAGGGTAGATAACTGGGGGAAAATATGGCCAGATTTTGCCGAAATGAAACCATTACACTTCGTCTATCCCTAACATATCTGCTGAAAAATTGTGAGTGTAGGTTCAAAACACTTTCTGCTCCGGACAAGAAATCAGACAGACGGACGCATGCATGGACGGCGAGCGCCATCACAATACGACCCCGGCTTATGCCGGCATATAAAAAGTTCAGAGAAAATAGAAACAATGTGCTCCTATGAATGATAATTTTTTACTTTATTTCTCTAATATTCTATGTATGACCATATTCATGATATATAAATAAACATTTGTTACCTGTATGTATTGACTTTCAGCTCCATTGTAAGCTTTATAAATTACAGAACAAAGAAATTTTTAATAATTAAAGCTGAATGGATTACTTAAAAATAGCAATTAGTCAACTATTAAACACTAATTCATACCACAAAACCGTTGATTATCATTAATCTATTAGATCCTAGATAGATATAGCCAGTAGTTCAAATTTTATCTACCATAGAATCCTAATCTAACCCAGAGTACAAATGTAAGTACTAGTTTTCGCCTGAACACTTTGCCATCATTAATTATTTCCAAAATAGAGTTAGTACTGTAAGCAAACATTCTACTAACAAGAGTTCCGCAGACGGCGCTTAATCCCCTCTGGCATGATGACAAACCAATGAATGAGAGCTTTCAGAAAATATGACTCTGATAATACAAGCTAGCTAGCTAGCTTCTCTAGGAATCTAGATTTAGAAAGCTTTACCGGCTCTTGGAACCGGGTATCCGGCTCCCAGCAACCGGGTACCCGTCTGCCAGTGAGGCTCATTCTTGTTTGCATAGCAACAAGAGCAATACATGCTTTTTGCATATTGAAATATTCTTAGTTTTCTCAAAGTTTAAGTCTTTGTGCCTAATCCAGCTAAGTTTTTCGTGCCAGGAATTATTGGATTACCATGGAAGGAGCTACTGAAACTCAGGTTGTATACTTTCATGTTATTCTCTAGCATATATAGACTTAGGTCTCTAAAATTTTGTCTGTGTTGCATGTCCCAATTTCTGACCCCGAATCTGGGGCGTGTGGTTACAACGAAATATGCCAGATATGGTTGCCTACTTTTAATCCCAACGGCGGTCGGAGGTAATATGAAATCAGATGTTGGCTATACGGTTTTAACACGAAAATCGGTTGACGGCGTTCTCCGTATTATCCGAGTGGGTGGCGTCACACCCGTGTAGTTTCTCGGATTTTTATGGTGAAGGAAATGTTTCATTAATTCGCGCATCTTATTCTTGGTGCTGCGTGCTTTTTGTACCAGAAAACGTTAGAATTATGTCAAGTTTTGCGTGGTAATCACGATCTGTTTGCGTTGATCGTTGGTTTCAAAATTCTTGATTTAAGATGTGTTTTCTGCGGTTTTACCGTGTTCTACAGCAGTTTGTTTAATCATTTTGTTGCTTCCTTCACGTATCATTTTGGCCTTCGTTTGAGTAGTATAATTTTGAAATTAATTCTTAAATATACAGCGAATGCAATTCGATATGGTTCCTGGTTCCGTGTGATACATCCGTCAGGATCAGTATATGGGTGTATTAATGTCCGCTATCGTTCTTGTCGCCAGCTTACACGATCTTTGTTGAAACGTTGCAGGTTTGGGGTGTTGGAGGGTCAACATTTAATTTATGGTCAAAATATTTGAAAATTATTTGTCTGCCTTCCATTCCTGTTTTGTTCCGCTTGCTTATTTTAGGATTTGTGCTTATTTTTTAGGCCAAACCTACCCCGCCATCTTGCTCTGAATGCCACAAATTTGTTACGGTTGCCTATAAGGACCATGTCTGTTTTAGATGCTCCAAGTGTAACGTTGACAATAGATGTAACGTATGTGCAGTGTGGCCGGTTGAGTTGCTAGTTAAGTTCCTTGCCCAGAAGGATTTGGCTGGGTTTGACGCGGGGTCAGGCAGTCCGAAATCAAATCGGGGAGCATCCGTTTCGGCCCCTGGGGGCGCTCCTCGTCTGCAGTAGGAGGCTTTGGAGATGGCACCTCCGGCGTGGTTTGAGCCCGCTATGCAAGGCTTCTTGCATAGGGTCCTACCCACGCTGGTGTCGTCTCTGATACCGAAGACTGTAGGGCAATCTCTCTCCATGCCCGGTACGGACCCTGTCCTTGGACAGGGTTCTGGACTTGCTACCTGGCGGTCCATCAGGCGCCGACCTGGTGGGTACTGCTTCTCTGCGGCCACCTCCGGGTGGTCCAGTAGCGGTGGCCAGTCCGTCGGGCATGGGAGCTGTTCGCCAGGATGGCTCGTGTTTCCTTGTCTGGTGAAGACTCTTCGGGGTCTGAGGATGAGGCGACCGAAGAGGAGAGGTTGTTGCAGCCTGAGATACCGTGGGTGGAGCGCATGGAGGTCGATTCTGTCCTGGACGGAACCGCCCTCCATCTGTCTGGCTTGGCGCAAGCCATGGCAGCCGCTCCACCTGTGGTTGAGGCCACACCGGTACCAGACACCCGTCCAGTGCTGGTTGATTTGCCACCAACAGACATGGTGACAGGTGTTGCTGGCCAGGCTTGGTACACGCCTATCTCACTTGGTCCAGCGGCCACGCATGGGGTGCCGTTGGTGTCCATGTATGGCCACGGTTCCATAACCACTAGGGCTCACGATGTTAGAGGAATAGCCGCCTCGACCGCCCTACCCAATGGTGTCCCGTTAGAGGACATCATGGCCGTTGCACAATGGCACTGTGAGTTCTCTTTCACGGATTACTATATGAGGGATATGTCAGACCCAGCCAATCCACTCGCTTTAGCTGTTTTGAGACGATAGCTTATGGCCACCCTGCTCTCCACCTTTTGGTACTTTGAAAAGCAAAAGTAGTAAGAACAGACATGGTCAGGCGAGAGGAATGCAAACGTATGGAATACTTCTGGTCGAAAGTGTGTTGGTTGGTGGCTCCATGTCTGAAATCCATACTTCAAGAGGTAATTCAAGTTAGATAGTTTTTTGTATTATGTTTATATATTATGATCATTCATCTTATATATTCATGCTCATTCCCAGGCTTATATATGCAAAGAGCTGTTAACCCTCTTCGCATATTTGAGTTCTTTCTCTTTTCTTAGGAGAAAAAGGGGGGGGGGGGGGGGGAGCGGTGATGCAAATGTGATTCAGTCCCTAAACTTGTCGGTCCTTTTAGGTCTCTGTATGTCAAGTTTAAGTCTAAGATCTTTCTCCAGGGGCAAAAGAAGCTATGCATGGCTTGCCCCTTCCCACCACGTTACCGACTAAATCTGGTGTTATCAAAGAGTAATATAATGGTAAGTATTGATCAAAGGAGAATGAAGGAAATTTCAATTTCCATTTCTCCGAGATCTAACAATACCTACCATTATATTACGGACCTGCCTCCCAGCCCCACGGAGGCAAGCCATAGGTATTCTCTTGTTTGGTAGCTTTGCAAACAATATGAGCCTCACTGGCAGACGGGTACCCAGTTGTTGGAAGCCGGGTACCCGGTTCCAGGAGCCAGTAAAGCTTTCTAAATCTAGACTCCTAGAGCAGCTAGCTAGCTAGCTTTTATTATCAAAATGTAATATAATGGTAAGTATTGTTAGATCTCGGAGAAAGGGAAATTGAAATTTCCTTCATTCTCCCTCAGCCAGTCATCCTTATCAAGTATCAAAGCAATCCATTAAACGGTCAAGGAGGTATCGTCCGGAAACCAATTTTCAAGATGGCCGCTGCTGATTGGCGGCTATATTGGATTTTGGATTATCGTAAATTTCGATAAGTTTCTTCACCAGACATATTCCAACGACCATATGAAATGATCCGATAAATGGTAACGGCGATATCATCCAGAAACCAACTTCCGTGGCAGGCGGCCATCTTGGGAGCTCAGATCATCGTCAATTTCGATAGGCTTCTTCTCCAGACATGCCAGACCTCGTCCAAACACCCTATGAAATCTCAAAGCGATCACATAAACGGGAACAGAGTTATCATACGGAAACCAACTTTCAAGATGGTGGCTGGTGGCCATCTTGAATTTCAGATCATTGTCAATTTCGATAGGTCTCTTCTCCACACTTAGTCCAACCACCCTATGAAGTTTCAGTGATCCAATAAACCGTAACGGAGTTATCATCCAGAAACAAATTTCCAAGATGGCTGCCGGAGGTTGGTGGCCATCTTGGATTTCGGATGATTGTCAATTTCGATATGTTTCTTCCACAGCCTTAGTCCAACCACTCCATAAAGTTTCAAAGCGGTCCGATAAATGGTAATGGAGTTATCATCCGGAAACCAATTTTCAAAATGGCCGCCAGTGGCTGGCACCCATCTTGGATTTTGGATCATCGTCAATTTCGATAGGTTTCTTCCCAAGACCTAGTCCAACCACCCTATGAAGTTTCAATGCGATCCGACAAACAGTAACAGAGTTATCATGTTCCATATTTTCTGTTATTGTATCCTACCCTCAGCAATCTTTGAGTAGTATATATTAATGGATATACGTCTAACAAATTTTTCAGGCAGATTGGTGGTTAGCCCATTTGAGATTATCTTCTTAGTCATAACAGTATCGCTAAAACGTATGAAGTGTATAAATATTAATTTAAAAGAATAAAAAAATATATATATACCTTAATGGATAATAGATCTATTTAATGAAATCACTTCCCACTCCTACAACATTGTGATAGTGTCACATGTACCGGTACATCATATATTCAATTTAACATTTACAAGTTAAATAAAACATTATGTTGGTTATTTCCAAATATTCACCAGATTTTATATTTAGCACCAGTCAGCCTGTAAAAAATCAGGAAGGACTAAGTTCAATATTCATTTCTTATTATCCATACATGCAATATGCATAATGCAATATGCATAACAACACAAATTAATATTATTACTGAGTTAGAAGCATCTCAGCTAACATGAACCATCTGACAGCTAGGGGTTAGATCACTGGACCTGCTAACTACTTTGACAACTACAGGGTTTGTATGGAAGTCTGGAAAATTATGGTAAATTAAGAAACCCTTTTCCAGGGCTTGAAAGACAAAATTTGATATATATTATGATACCGCTATGGAAAATTAAAATATCGGCCATTGTAATTTTTCCGACAATTTCCTCATAAAATGTCAATAAACACGAAATCTAAACCAAGAATGCTGAAGCGTACAATGTCTGGCCTGTAAAGGCATGGATAGTGTTGATTGGCAAAGCAAACTTGGCATGGTTTGTAATACACATATTCCGTAATGCACCAACAAACAAGTGTAAACAATCAAACGTGGACAATTTTACCAAACTGCGGATAGTCTGATCTTGAAACCTTTTTCCAAATGAAACTAGTAATGATGCAGATAGTACTCTTACATAGTATACAACGCTACTGTAAAATTGTGTTGATATCTGGCGAGCAATTGCTGAAAATGAGTGGTCCATAAAAAACTACAACAAAGCAAACATGAAAAATTTTCAAAGTCCAAAACCATGAAAAAAGTAGTAAAAATTGCCCAAAATCAGTAATATCCCTGTATTGCATAGAATACATCTGTAAAGTTTCAGTGAAATCGGAATGACCATAGTTCAGCACATGGTTCATAGACAACCATAACACAAAAAACCATGACAAAAACCACAGGTCCAAAACTGTGAAAAAGAAGAAATTTCCCAAAATGAAATGGGTATGATGCGGATAGTACTCCTGCATAGTACCTGGTATATAACACTGCAGTAAAATTTTGTTGATATCCGTTGTTGAAAAAGAATGGTTCATAAAAAAAACGTAATCAGAAAAACATCCAAAACCATGAAAAAATATTTCAATTCCCCAAAATGAAATTTATTGTTATGGAGATCACATCCCTGTATATAGTATAGATCACTTCTCTAAGTTTCATTGAGATCGGATGAGCCATTGTTGAAAAATAAGTTGATTTAAAAACCTTAACCAAAAGTGCACAGGCAAAACACATGAAAAATGGCCATGAAAAAAAAGTTAAAATGTTCCAAAAATTCAATCTATTGTTATGTAGATCACATCCATGTATAGTATAGATCACTTCTGTAAAGTTTCATTGAGATCAGATGAGCCAGTGTTAAAAAATAAGTTGATTAAAAAAACTTAACCGAAAGTGCACAAATGACTGACGACGACGCCAACTATGCCGGCGGAATTAGTGATCCCTATGTCTCGCTTTCTGTTTCGCATATGAGACAAAAAATGGTGACTGTTACAGGAGTTTCTGACATGTCTGAGAGTTTCTAGTTGGCAAGTTTAGATTGGGCCCGGGTGGGCTTGTATCGCTAAACTGCAGTTCAGGGCCTGATTCAGCCTTATTTTGAAATGATTGTAATGGGTTTGGGCGCCAAAAACTGTGTGAAAAAGAGGACATAAGCATGGAGGCTAACTACAATCACGGCACTAGTAGCAGAAATCTTTATGCAGCAATAAGGATACTTTTGGGTTTTTTATAAATATAACAAGAATCTCGACTTGGAAAGAGAATGATTTCACCTTTGTAAACAACCAGTTTGCAGAGAATGACAACTCCATAGATCTATAAAAATTAGATATAGCGGACAACTGGCCTATTACAGTCATGACAGTATATGTATAAGCGCTGGATATTTTGAAAACTATTTAATAGAAGGATGTTGCTGCCTAAAGCAAAGCGAACCTTCGATGTATGATATAAATCAATGACATAAACCAGTGACAGTTACTGGAGTTATATTGGACCAAAATCTGATACATTGTAGCCTCTTATTTAAATATAGCTATATTTCCTGGAAATTACTGCTGACTTCCTCATTACTGAGAAATTCCCTAGCACGTCGCCTGCAAAGTGAAACTGAACTGAAATCATGAAAGGTTGACTGCTTCATTACTGGGAAACCCCCTACCACTTCGTTCGCACACTATTCAATACACAAGTCAAACTGGTGTAAAACGGACACTTATTTTGGGGCCATTAAGATGGTGGTTCTTTGATATGGCTAAGTTCACATTGTTGCCTGACATTTGAATTTTCGCACCTCTTTTAGTAATCAACTTCTCTTGTACCTTCAGGTTATGGGCCCACCCTGCCATGTAATACATCAACTTCTCTTGTACCTTCAGGTTATGGGCCCACCCTGCCATGTAATACATCAACTTCTCTTGTACCTTCAGGTTATGGACCCACCCTGCCATGTAATACATCAACTTCTCTTGTACCTCCAGGTTATGGACCCACCCTGCCATGTAATACATCAACTTCTCTTGTACCTCCAGGTTATGGGCCCACCCTGCCATGTAATACATCAACTTCTCTTGTACCTTCAGGTTATGGACCCACCCTGCCATGTAATACATCAACTTCTCTTGTACCTTCAGGTTATGGACCCACCCTGCCATGTAATACATCAACTTCTCTTGTACCTTCAGGTTATGGACCCACCCTGCCATGTAATACATCAACTTGTCTTGTACCTTCAGGTTATGGACCCACCCTGCCATGTAATACATCAACTTCTCTTGTACCTTCAGGTTATGGGCCCACCCTGCCATGTAATACATCAACTTCTCTTGTACCTCCAGGTTATGGGCCCACCCTGCCATGTAATACATCAACTTCTCTTGTACCTTCAGGTTATGGACCCACCCTGCCATGTAATACATCAACTTCTCTTGTACCTCCAGGTTATGGGCCCACCCTGCCATGTAATACATCAACTTCTCTTGTACCTTCAGGTTATGGGCCCACCCTGCCATGTAATACATCAACTTCTCTTGTACCTCCAGGTTATGGGCCCACCCTGCCATGTAATACATCAACTTCTCTTGTACCTTCAGGTTATGGACCCACCCTGCCATGTAATACATCAACTTCTCTTGTACCTTCAGGTTATGGACCCACCCTGCCATGTAATACATCAACTTCTCTTGTACCTTCAGGTTATGGGCCCACCCTGCCATGTAATACATCAACTTCTCTTGTACCTTCAGGTTATGGACCCACCCTGCCATGTAATACATCAACTTCTCTTGTACCTTCAGGTTATGGGCCCACCCTGCCATGTAATACATCAACTTCTCTTGTACCTTCAGGTTATGGACCCACCCTGCCATGTAATACATCAACTTCTCTTGTACATTCAGGTTATGGGCCCACCCTGCCATGTAATACATCAACTTCTCTTGTACCTTCAGGTTATGGGCCCACCCTGCCATGTAATACATCAACTTCTCTTGTACCTTCAGGTTATGGACCCACCCTGCCATGTAATACATCAACTTCTCTTGTACCTCCAGGTTATGGGCCCACCCTGCCATGTAATACATCAACTTCTCTTGTACCTTCAGGTTATGGGCCCACCCTGCCATGTAATACATCAACTTCTCTTGTACCTTCAGGTTATGGACCCACCCTGCCATGTAATACATCAACTTCTCTTGTACATTCAGGTTATGGGCCCACCCTGCCATGTAATACATCAACTTCTCTTGTACCTTCAGGTTATGGACCCACCCTGCCATGTAATACATCAACTTCTCTTGTACCTTCAGGTTATGGGCCCACCCTGCCATGTAATACATCAACTTCTCTTGTACCTTCAGGTTATGGACCCACCCTGCCATGTAATACATCAACTTGTCTTGTACCTTCAGGTTATGGACCCACCCTGCCATGTAATACATCAACTTCTCTTGTACCTTCAGGTTATGGGCCCACCCTGCCATGTAATACATCAACTTCTCTTGTACCTTCAGGTTATGGGCCCACCCTGCCATGTAATACACCAACTTCTCTTGTACATTCAGGTTATGGACCCACCCTGCCATGTAATACATCAACTTCTCTTGTACCTTCAGGTTATGGGCCCACCCTGCCATGTAATACATCAACTTCTCTTGTACCTTCAGGTTATGGGCCCACCCTGCCATGTAATACATCAACTTCTCTTGTACATTCAGGTTATGGACCCACCCTGCCATGTAATACATCAACTTCTCTTGTACCTTCAGGTTATGGGCCCACCCTGCCATGTAATACATCAACTTCTCTTGTACCTTCAGGTTATGGGCCCACCCTGCCATGTAATACATCAACTTCTCTTGTACCTTCAGGTTATGGGCCCACCCTGCCATGTAATACATCAACTTCTCTTGTACATTCAGGTTATGGGCCCACCCTGCCATGTAATACATCAACTTCTCTTGTACCTTCAGGTTATGGACCCACCCTGCCATGTAATACATCAACTTGTCTTGTACCTTCAGGTTATGGGCCCACCCTGCCATGTAATACATCAACTTCTCTTGTACCTTCAGGTTATGGGCCCACCCTGCCATGTAATACATCAACTTCTCTTGTACCTTCAGGTTATGGGCCCACCCTGCCATGTAATACATCAACTTCTCTTGTACCTTCAGGTTATGGACCCACCCTGCCATGTAATACATCAACTTCTCTTGTACCTTCAGGTTATGGACCCACCCTGCCATGTAATACATCAACTTCTCTTGTACCTTCAGGTTATGGGCCCACCCTGCCATGTAATACATCAATTTCTCTTGTACCTTCAGGTTATGGGCCCACCCTGCCATGTAATACATCAACTTCTCTTGTACCTTCAGGTTATGGACCCACCCTGCCATGTAATACATCATTTTAAAGGTAATTGATCAGGCTAAGAAGTAAATTATAAAATATTTGATACAAATAGATTTTCTATCCCTAACAAGAGTTTCTAGCTATTAAAATGATAAAAACGTATGCTTCCGAGGTCTCGGATGACCAAAACCCCTAATTGTAAAAGTTTGCATTATGCACAAAATATTTGTTGAAGCAAGAAGTGTGGCATATCAAAATGATCAGAAGTAAATGGACATTCTGAAATATAGTTTGATTTTTCCAATGCTAGTATATCCTATGAGTAATGGCAGAGAATAGAAAGTTTTCCATAAGCCAGTGTTTCCGAACAGCCACGAATGATGCCACCTTGATTATTAAAATAATTCTGGCTACCCAAAAACTTTGTGACAGTCTGTCAAACTTTTAAGGTGCAATGCACACATGCTGTAGATGTAATTCAGCACAGTTATAGCTTTTAAAAGGTACACTAAAATTTGTATCAGATATTTCTAAGACCATGAAAGGAAATGTCACGCCCCTTATTTTTTTACAAAGACATATATATCACATCCTAAAGAAGTTCTGGAAGTTACCCAGGAGGAGGCTTTCACCATGTTTCAGAGGAAACATCCAGCTGTTAAAATTAGCAAAACTAAATTTATTGCCCTAAAACCATTCTTTATCGTGCATCCACGCAGGTGTGACAGAAACTCTTGTTGTTGTAGGTGCCACCTGGAACTTCGATGGGCATTTAATGCTTTTCATGATCTTAGAAGAGATGCTCTTAAGTTTTATGATTCAAATCCAGTCAACTGTAAGGTGTATGATCACTTGACAGAAGTTGAAGATGACACTCTGCAGAAAGGATCCTGAAAATGGGTAGCATAAATTGGAATGTTTGTATAGGACATGTAGTGAGTGTGGTATAGGCAAGATTACTTTCCTACCACAGGAGCTCCAATCAAAAGGCAAGACAGTCAAGTGGTCTATGTTTCACTACAGAGTTGTTTACCAAGACAGAAAGAGGCTTACTGTCATTGAACAAACAGGATCCCCTAAAGAACTTACTGAACACTTGTTAAGACTCTTGGGAGATTTTACCTCCCACCAATTCAGGAGATATGTTTCTTTCTTAATTAAGCAAGACCTACCACTGAAGCAAGCTATAGCTATTCATGACTACAGTGAAAACTATACTTGTGAATTTCAGGATCAACTTCAATTACTTTACTTTGGACAACAGCAGGCATCTATACATGTAACCCTTTTGTTCTACCATGCACCTGATAGTGCAGAGAACAATCCCAATATTCTGTGTGACCGTGTATTTGTTATTAGCTCTGATTTTACACATGACTACAATTCTGTGCATGATGTACGATGTAAAGTAGCAAAGCACCTTCGTGAACTAGGGGTGCAGATAGACGTCTTACATGAGTTTACCGACGGATGCAGTGCCCAATATAAATCCAGGCATTGCCTCAATGATCTGAGTTTTTCAGAGTTCGATTTTGGCTTTAAATTTGTGCGTCATTTTTATGAAACCAGTCATGCTAAGGGGCCACAGGATGGTGCAGGTGCTAACCTTAAGAACTTTGCTTCAATGTCTGTTATAAAGCGAAAGGTTGTTATTCGTAACGCTAAAGAACTCTTCAACTATGGGAGTACTGAATTTACAGAATCTCGTGTATGAATAAGAGGGTATTCTTCTACATGGATTCTATTCCAAAATGTGGAAGAGAGGTAAAGACTGTAACTAATGCACAACTTAGAAAACTACATTGAGTCCAGAGCACCGGAGAACCAAATACAGTACAGGTCCGTCAGCTTTCTTCTGGATGTCCATACTGTTTGGACATGGATTATTTACATTGTATAAATAAGGCATATTTGACAAACTGGGATACATTGAATCTCACTCCAGAAGCCTCTATATTCTGATGTTCCAGAGTCTCAACATCAAGTGCTGAACCCGAGTCTGATAGTACAGATGTGGACGACATGGTTCTCACTGTTACTGACCTCATAACAACAGGCTCCATTGTAGCCCTGGAATCAGATGAACTACTTATTACATATTACCTAGTTAAAGTGCAAAGTGGTCCAGAGGTCATTCTAAAAGCAGAAACTGATTCATATGGTGTGGCCCATTGTAAGGGCCAAACAATATTTCGTGGACACCATTTTAAATTTCAAAAAGAGGATCGAATGGTGAAACAGTTTACAGTATCAGTAAAGAAATTCCTCTTCTTTTTCCCAGCCACTGTTCGGTATATCGGTAGTGACATTCAGAAGGTTGGCTCTGGGATGAACCTATACTATAAACTGACCAAAAGTGAAGAAATAGATCTTATTGGTGCCTTGGAGCAATGAATACTTTTAATTTTGTAACAATTCTCAATCAGTTCAGAACTGTAGCTTAAATGGTAAAGGCCTACAGATATAAATGATTGTATGTACCCACCTGCAAAAGATACTGCCGAGACGTATTGAATATTTCCATATACAACAAGTATCAAGGATTATTTGTTAAAAATATGTTTAATACTAAGGAGTTTCTAAAAAATACAGTTGTACTCATTAGTTAGAAGCATTTTCCTCAATACATTTTCTTCATGTACTTAGGTAAAAATGTGAAATTCCTTGATTTCCGCTTAGGGGGTAGGGTACTAACAATGGTGTAACTATGTAAATAGATGTCCCAGAGTTGTAAAAATATATTTATCGCCAACATGTTGTAGGTCAAGAAATTAACTAAATAAATTACTTTCTTGAAAGTTCATATTTTCGCCCTATGAGACCCATATGTCAGGCAACACCATGAACATACCCATATAGGTGAATTCTTTACAAACTAAAGCGTACTCTGTTGACTATTTTGAAAATGTGACTGGAAGCCGTTGCTGCCTTAGTGCTTCCAGTCATAACGAGCCTGTCATTCCTTTGGTAAATTTTCAAAAATAATCGCCTTTAGGTTTGCAAATGGACATTTATTGAGAAAATTAAAATTTTGTTGAATAAATTTTAGGGTTGCAGGGTGGTGGTGGGTGGATTGGGGTGGGCTCGGGAGGGTTACCCAACTAGGTAAGACACATCAACGTAAGATATTTAATTCTTTGTTTTTGCATCGGATGTGTGGGGTTTGTTGGAGAGGTGTTAGAACGTTCATAAATATTGTGTCATTTGTCACCAATTATTCGTAATAGTGGGTCGGCAATTTTGAAATCTATCTTGGAAAAAGTATGGCGTTTTACTGTGCTCAAGGTGTATGACCCCTGAAACTATTTGACTGAAGGTTTTTGCTGGCTAAGCCATCAACAACAATCCATCAAATTGTTTTCAAACTATTCAGCAAGTCACAAATTTTTTCCCACTGAAATTATTGTCTGGTGGATTACAGCAGCGAAGAAATGTCATGACAGTAAGTATTCTTTTAGATTTGATAAATGTGTATGCGAATGTGGTATGAGAGAGAGAGAGAGAGAGAGAGAGAGAGAGAGAGAGAGAGAGAGAGAGAGAGATGACAGACAGACATGGGAGTGTATGACAAATGCATCTATATTACTGGCTTTTTACAATGTAATTTATGAAAACAATAACATAAACAAACATGATGCTGTGTTAACAGTTGAGTGAGGTTCCGAGTGCACATGTAAGTTAACATCCAAAAAATTTTTTTGTGGATCTGTACCTCCCCCCCACCAGTCTTTAGAACTGGTTAACAATTGACTGGTTGTACATGAAAGGGTTTGTTGTTTGAAATATACGGGTCTGCACAGACAATAGACTAAACTATAACGGTAACAACGAATATGGAGTCAGAACATTGTATGCTGGGTAAATTGCACAAAAATCAGCAAGCTTCTCATATCTCGTGAAAACATGTCTCTAGTTAATGGGGCATGAGAACTTTAACCATATAATGGTCAATCCGGCCAAAACCAACCTCTGCAGTGGTCCTGGTAAATGTCCATTAATGGAATAAATGGCCATGAGACCATTTTTGAAAATTTACCACTGTAATGACTGGCTTGTTAATCGAACAGGTCATTGAATTGGTAAATATTAAAAAATAGTCATCTATTGGCCTGCAAATGGACATTTGTTTAAGAGAAAATTTTTCTTGATCAGATTTGACCACGAAAGGGTTAAATAGTGATCATCTACATCACACCTTAACAATCTTTAACACAATAAAACCTACGAAAACAACCTTAGATGACAACCTTGACAGACCGAAAACAACAAATTCCTTTTAATGTAAGGAAGATTTCCCCAAGTGGTTTTGGAGATTTTTAAAGACATTTTCTGAAATCATCCGAAATCCAAAATGGCTGCTGGGCAAATTAGCCGATTGGGTTCATTTGAACAAAGTTGGATTCTTATGCCCTAAGGATGCTTCCTGCCAAATATAATTGAAATCGGCCTGCCAGTTCTTGAGAAGACATTTTAAATTTCCCACTGCTTTAGCATGGCAGCTTTTGACGAGAAAATTATCCAAGATGGCTGCCAAACCATTTATCCGACAGTTTCGTAAGTTGCAAATTTGAGCTCAGAATACCCAAAAACATATATAGAACCAATTTTGGCCTCATAATCCATCAAATAAAATAATCCAATATGTCCGCCAAACACGCTACATTTTGATTGGCACATGATGGCCATGTTTTTTGACGGAGCAACATCTCTTGAACAATGGCCCTTAGTCCCTAATCATATCTCCCAAATTTCGGCCTGATCCATTCAGCGGTTCTGGAGAAGTCGTTTTCAGGTCAGTCTTGAACAAACTTGGCTTACATCTTTGCCTAGATGAAGTTTCATAAGTTTTGAATCAATTCCCTAAGCTATTTCGGAGAACGAGATTTTTAAAGACATTTCCTAAAATCGGCTGAAATCCAAGATGGCCGCCGGTCAAATTAGCCGATCGGCTTCATTTGAACAAACTTGGATCTCTAAGCCTTAAGGATGCTTCCTGCCAAATATAATTGAAATCGGCCTAGTAGTTCTCCAGTAGAAGACATTTTAAATTTGCCAATTGCTTTAGTATGGACACCTTTGCCGGGAAAATAATCCAAGATGGTCACCAAACCATTTATCCAACATTTTCGAAAATGGCAAATCAGATCAGAATACACAAAAAACACATAAAACACCAATTTCCGGCTCAAAATCCATCAAATAAAGAAAATCCAATATGGCCGCCAAACACGCTATATTTTGATTGGCCCACGGCGGCTATGTTTTTTGACGGTTCAACTTTTCTTGAACAAACTTTATTGGCCCTTAATCCCTAATCATATCTGCCAAATTTCGAGCCGAGAGGTTCTGGAGTTGTTTTTGCTAAAACTAGGTCAACCAAGATGGCTGCCAAACCATTTGACCAATCAAGTTCCCTTGAACAAACTTGGTTCAGCTCTTGCCATAGATCATATTTCATCAGTTTTGCATCAATCCCCATAATGGTTTCGGAGATTTTTAAAGATCTAAAATCGGTCAAAATCCAAGATGGCCGCCGGCCAAATTGGTCGATCGTCTTCATTTGAACAAACTTGAATCCCTATGCCCTAAGGATGCTTCCTGCCACATATAATTGAAATCGGCCCAGCGGTTCTTGAGAAGAAGTCGTTTAAAGGAAAAGTTGACGGATGGACGGACGGACGGATACACGATGGACGGTCGCCATGGCATAAGCTCACTTGGCCTTTAAGGCCAGGTGAGCTAAAAATTATAAATTTCTTTTAATGTGAGAAATACTCTGTTGAATAATTTGAAACTAATTTGACTAGGAGCTATTGCTACTTGTTCCAGCCAAATTAATTTGAAAATATTCAAAATGATTCATGTCTTGCAAATGAGACAGTGGAATTTCAAGGATTAAAGGGCTAAGTATTTCAAAGTAAGTTTTTTAATGAGTTATGATAGCTTGATGTTAACCCTTTAACTGACAAATCCCTTATAAAATATATTCTTTATGATGTTTAACTTATTGTTGAATATTTTGAAATCAGTTAAATTAATTTCAAAATGTTCAACAGTTTTCCTGTATGGTTGCCTTGAAATTGAGATCTATGTATGGAATTCATCAGTGAAAGGGATAAATTAAAACTATTTTGCACTATACACATATTCCTTAGATACTATACTCTCCCTTATGGCTTTATAGAAACCTTCAACTCACTGACATGACTGATTACAAACGTTCAAGAACATTACAGTTCATGTCAAGGACATTATCACTAAAGGTCACTGTTCTAGGTACAAAAAATAAAACTACCAGCACTATTTTAAATCAGCTCTTTTCACTGTACACTTGTCACCACGACATCTCGGACAATACCACTTCCCTTTCGGTTTATTCACGAGTCCAACACAATTAAAATGAAACCACTCGATCGGGCATGATTCATTATCGCATCCGATCATCTCTCCATAAGAAATCTGCTCGCAGAGGCAATAGGTAGGTTCGTCGGGGTCGATGGTTTCGATAGGCGAGTGTGGTCCACCCTCTTTCTCTTTCTTATTCTTCCGCTTCTTCTTCTTCTTTGGCTTCTCCTTTTCCTCCTGAGATAATATAACAAAGGCAATTGTAATATACCCTCCAGTTTTTCAAAATGTGTGGGGATAATAAACACTAAGGCCGGAAAACAATAAGGAGGCTTAAATCCAGTTTAACGTAAACCTGGTAACAAATCACACAGTAATTGCAAGGGTAGTATTATATATATGCCGATAACCCCAAACTTGTATCACTTGCTACCCATACCACACACCGGGTGTGTGGTCTAAATACCGAAGTATAGGCACCTTTCGGAAGTTGGTGGGAGTTCTTTGATGCCCCGCCCACTTAAAAGGAATGACCATACTTTGGCATTTAGGCAACACCTCTTGCTGGGGGTGTGATCTAGCGCTCAACTGATGAAGATTGGGGGCTATAACCCTATCTATACAACTCACCTTCGAATTACTTTGTGATTTGTTAGCAAGTTTAGGCTAAACCTTCTTATTGAATTCTGGGCTAGATGTAGTCGAGTTCTTCAGTACATGTGATACACATGTTAAACCCTTTAATGGTCAAGAGTGGTTAAAAAAATCTCAACATTTTTCTCAATCACTGCTCATTTGCGGGTCAAGATGGCAATTTTTTGAATTTGTCACTAGAATAATTCTTCCGGCCAGTTGCATCAAATTAAGATTCTCGTTATCCGGATGAAACATGTGGTCAACTCTTTAATGGTCAAGCCGACCTCAGTAAAGGTCTTGAGGAATGTCCATTACCAATAAATGTGCCAGTCATTCCAGTAGTAGATTTTCAAAAATAGTCTTCTTTTGGCCTGCAAATGGCCATTCACTAAGTATATATTTTGATTTTCTTGACCAAATCTAACCATTAAAGGGTTAAAGTCACGTAGTTTTGTTTGAAATGGCGCATATGAATGGCAGCTTGATCTAGGGGCTGACTTATATACACATTGAGTGGGCGGGACTGCAAGATATAACTAGTCTACATTTTCTGGTCCACGCGCACATGGGCAGGCAAGAATTACTAACTTTCAATTCTTAAACATGTACATGTTTGTCTTAGGCCCAGTTTTCGTGACTGACTTGGTTCATGGTTTACTGACTTGGTTCGTACCCTGGAATATATGAGCTAAAGAAAGGGTACACGGCACCAGACACGAAATTCACTGACCGCATCAGTCGTGAAAACGGGGCCACAGTAGATGGCAACATTCACTGTACGGTCAATGGGAGATAAATCACGGTCATTAGCATGATTGGTGAATGTGAACATTGGCATGATTGGCAAATGTGCCATACTTTTTTCTTATTATTGTTATTTGACTCCCCAGACAACCAACTATCTGATGTCAATAGTCATAATCAAATTGGTCACTTGTTAGCTGACGTAACAATCAAAATGATGTAGGGGTTTCACCAAAGTGGTAAGCCTGCTTAGAAAGTGTCTGAATTGTATGGCTTTGACGAATTTACAATGTAGTATACATTCTGTTGAATATTTTGAAACTAATTTGACTGGCATCAGTTGCATAGATAGCTTCTAAGAATTCAAGTTTTAAATCGATTCCAGCACGCATCTAAGTAAGAAATGGATATGACATAGCTAATAATGGATCCATCTACAGTACATCTATAAAAAAAATTAACCCGTTTCCAAAACAAAATAAGAAACAGGTTAATTAGTACAATTTTTAACATGATGTAAGAAACGGTCTGTTGAATATTTTTAACATAATTTCATCGGAAGACAATGCTGCCTTGGCTGGTTGCTTACAGTGGGATGTCTGTCTTGCTAGATTGTATCGATATTGTGTTCGGAATTAGTACTATAATTGTTTACAATAGCTTTTCTGAACACCTATTACTATCTGGCAATTAGACTGGAGGCAGCTTTAGTGCTCAACGATACCAATGTTCGTTCTTTTAGGGTTATGTTAGCAATTCTTGTTCGAAGTAATGTTTGTAGGGTCTTTTCAAATATTATCATTACTAGTGGTCAAACTATAGTCGAAATATTCCCTGTTACATAGATTTACAATATAATCGAATATCGCGATTAATTTTTCAAAATGATCGCGATTATGAAAACTGAATAATCGTGCAAAGTTTTGCATGTAGGGGCCTAGCTGGGTACATGGTTAAAAAGGTAAAGCTGTATCACTGGCAGCAGTCAAGCTGTGGGAGAAACACACAGACACACTCGTCACAGATAATCTAAAAATAGAGCAAATTCCTGACCTCATTTTGTGTGCGACAGATTTGAATTTTTCAACGAATTCCGAGGGACTATTTTTCTGTTAACTACTTGTCATACAGACTACTATAGGTTTTATATCATCTCGTTTTACGTGAATTAATATTGTCTGGTATGAAGAGAGTAGGGCTCGTGTCCTTGTAAGTTTCAATTCTTTCTACCACCATTATTCTTGGGGAAATCACTACACCAATGGCTACTCAATCCATACGAAATACTTTTCTCGATCTTGTATCGAAGGAGATCTTGCGAGATATGAATGTCGTCACAGATTCAAGAGAAACATTAATTATTATAGAACACTGGATTATTTGTTACCTTTTTAATCTCTTCTTCTTTAATAACTACTAGTTCGTGTTGCTTTTGCCGGCGCTGTCGCTTGTTACATGGCGGCTTTTCCACAGTTTTTTCTATCGTCTCCGCTATTGTCCGTTTATGCACCACAGCATTCAGAATCTCATCCAGCTTATTGTCCTCTTTACCGGTGCTAGGATCTGCAAAAATATCACCCATGAAAAGACAGTGCATTCACAGAAAATCTTGTCAGAAAAACTATTAACCCTTTAACTTATATCAGCCAAAAATTACTTCACCGTGGGTCTTGAGAAATAGCCATTTGCAGACCAACAGAAGATTATTTTTGAAAATTTATGACTGGAATGACTGGCTCGATAACCGAGCCAGTCATTCTAGTGGTAAATTTTCAAAAATAGTCTTCTCATGGTCTGCAAATGGACATTTAGAAAATGAGAAAATTATATTTTTTTTAACAAATTCGAGGGTTAAAGAGTTAAAAGACAGTAATCATGTTTCCAACACACACTTGTGAAAAGAAACCTTATACCATGATTATCTTTCCAAATTTAAGCCGTTAACACTCGAGGTGGCCAAAGAAGAATTTTGCAGCGGTCTTGCAAAATGGCCATTTGCAGACCAGAAGAAAACTAATTAATTTGACTGGGTGCTGTTGCCGCCTATGGCATGTATGGCACCAGCAGCGCCAACTTAAATTAGTTTCAAAATATTCAACAGCCTGGTTATTAAATAGTAAAGACATACAATTCGTGCAACAATGCTTAGTCCGTCATCAATTACGCAGTGGTGACGAACTTAGCTATGTCATTCATGATGTAATTGATTATGAAGTCAGCCTACATCTGGCATAGTTGATTAGACATCATATGATTGACTGAGAAACTGGATTGATCAATTGCAGTTTCATGCTTAGTTATGCCAGAAATGCTCTGGACCATCTAGATCTCAGAAATTTACATGTAAAAGCCTAAAAGCATGGGGTGAGATAAGGTGATCCTCATCGCTTAGCTAGCATATCATTTAGATAAACATGGGCCTCTACTACATAACTACATTGAAAATAAAATTACAAATGTACAACAATATCCCAACATTGTAGTAGCCTCTGACTAAAGGACAACTCTTCCCTTTGCAGGTGGAAGCATTGATAGCGCACATACCAAGATTTTCTAAATCCTGTTCCAGCTGTCTTGTGCGGTTTTCTACATGCTCAATGATGTTAGAGATCAACTGCAGCTTCTCATCACCGATTTCTTGACAACGAATTAGTGCTCTCTGTAGACACGCAAATGCTCGACCTTTAGCTGGATTATCTCCACCTGCTTCCTGCTTATAGATGTCATGCTGGTGTTCCATTTCCGTGAGAAGTTCTGCAAGGAAACAATAAAATTTAAATGTAATACATCATTTCACAGACTTTGTAAAATCTACAAGGGCCATAATGCTCACCTGAACTGGAGTGAAAGGCAATAATCCACCATCAACCTAGGCTTGCACAATTATTTGATTAATCGCAATTATTCTTTAAAATGATACAAAACTAAATAATCGAATAATCAAATATTTTCAAACTCAAAGATAGTGGTTTTTCCAAATGTAAATAACGTAATCGCCTATTAATAGCCTAGGCTTCTATTAGAACATGAGCTGTTCCATTTCGAAAGAAAGATCTCTGAGAAAGGGGATGGGATTATTTTAGGTATATTTCAAGAAAAGGTTGAAATCCATTCTCTAAAATGGTTAAACTGAGAAACTACCACGAAAATTGAACAATTTCCTGCAGCAAATTGTTGCCGCCTTCTGACTATGTTTAATGTACACCTCAAATACATTATCGCGGAAGTGAAATTATTAAAAGGGGCCGCCTAAATATTGTGTATCCTTTAATAAAGACTGTTTATTGCATCAAAAATGAATCCAAACTGTAAGAAAATGTCGAGAAAAAATATAAATCATGTGATATTACCAATCCGCTCAGGTATAGGCTAAGTTCAGATGTGTTGTCGGGCTATCTCAACAGCATATCTGAATGACCAAGAGTATAATCAGACAACGGTATCACGTGGTACAAATTCATATCACATGGTACAAATTCTACTTGATTACTCCTGCTTCAAGTAAGAGTAAGTGTGCACATGCGTAGATAGGCAAAGTAACCACGTGACACTTCTGGTCGGAGTACTGCAACAACGAACCCGAATTTCAAAATGAAATGAGGAATGGCTACCTCTTTTGTTCTTTTTGATGGTGCTTCTCTAGACGAAGTCATGCAGGTCGCAGGATGGAAATCTGAATCCACTTTTACCACCTTATCTAAAAGATCAGAGTGCAGCAGCCTACTTCTTTCGTAATATTACGATTGTAACCAAAAAAGCCAAAGACCATTTACCAAGACTGCGCCTGTGAGAAATGGTGAGAGTTTATTTGGTTTTTATTTATTTCTTTAAGTTCAAAATTTTCCTTATTTTATAATCACAGCGTGATTGATTAAAATGCACTTTTATGTTATGTTATTAACATTTGGATAAGATTGGTTTGATTTTTATCCTTGTTTGTAGATTCTCAAATCTCCTCCCACCTAATGTTTTAAGTGGGGCACTGACCAAATCTACGGGTTTAGCAAGTAGTGATTGAACGGTAATGGATGTTTTTGTGGTGTAATAACAACCCCCCCAGACCCCCCCCCCCCCCGCTGCGGTTTGGTCTGTAGTTTTATTAACCACTATAAAAACATACTTACCATTCAATCACTACGACTCGGCCTCACCCACCCCGCGTGAAAATGATTTGAGAATCTGCCTATAATATTTGGCACTTAAATTCAGAAAAGTGAATCTGTTTCCTATTTGGGCTCCAGTGCGCATGCGCAGGCGCGCATAGTGACAGGCATCACTAGGGAGTGAGTACAGACTGGTGCCAGTCTATATCAGGCTATATACTGGAGATGGACTTAACCAGTAGCCTGGTTGAGGGTCCATATTAATAGGAATAGGCATGGGGAGGAGAGTATGCAAGCATAAAAATCTTATTCTGGTAGCTAACTGCAGATAATTGATTTAGCAAGTAGTGATTGAACGGTAATGGATACTTTTGTGGTGTAATAACAACTGCTGTTGATTGGTCAAATTACAATTCAGTTTGTTTATAAATTTCTGCAGGAAAAAATAAATAGATTTTTGTGAATGAAATTCTTTCCATAAAAATGTCGAAGCAATTCCTTTATTTAAGCGAGTACTCGCGAGTATCCGATTATCCAGATAGATGGAATCGGTTATTATTATCATCATTGTTATTATAGAAAATATTTCAAAACGGCATCACGCTATACACCAGTGCTATATACTATGGAAATGCGAACGCAACCCGTTCTCTGTAGTTAAGATCGCGAATTTCGTTTTCTATCATTGTCATGTGATATGATGCTACCAGCTTATGACAAATTTTGTTTAATTCTAATGAATTTTTATGTTTTCACGCTTTTAAATTACTTTATGATGCCACTACTGAATTACTGAAAGCCTCTCAAAATTACTAAAGCCCTGGTGAAATGACTTAAAATCAATTGGTTTTCCAATTGGAAACTACTGTATGTGTATAGGGGGTAGGCAGCCCTGCTAAAAGACTTAAAACGTGTCTGCAAACATGGTTTAGTTTGTCCATTAAGCTAATTATGTCAATCAGTGTTAGCATCTGGGAGATTCAGAGTGCTAGATCACAGATGTCACATGTTTTTGAAAAAAATGTTTTTCATAAAATTACATGCTACTGTAAGTCTAACCATTTAACCTGGGCGAGTTTCTAGGTACCATCAATCATTTTGCTGAAATTTTTGTAAGTTTTACCATACATGTATACCTTGATAACACAGCTAACTGCCCCGATATCGGGCCAGTATGCTGCGTTATCAGGGGATCCAGTACATGTACATAGAAAATAAAATTGTTTTAAAGTTATTGACGCCTGTGGAGAGATTGTTGTACTTGTACAGTCTGTCCAGTTTTGTCAATCTTACTGTGATTTTCCTGATGTTCATCTTGCAATGATATTAATGTATCTATTCTTTTATTTTTTAGCATGACAAATAAAAATTTCCGGTCGAAATTCACGATGTCACCAGTAACACTTACATTTGCAGAAAGATGTAATTTTCATAGAAAATTTCCATTTGCAAACCACAGGACTATTTAAAAAAAATTTACTACTGGAATGACTAGCTCAGTTATCGCACCAGGCATTCTAGTGGTAAATTTTCAAAAAGTGTCTTCTCGTGTCAGTTCACAACACCACTGATGAAGCCATTTTGGGCCAAAGGGTTAATACTATTTGAATACCATATTAATGCGCAACCTATTGATCAGAGTAAATATCAAATAGAGTTTACTCGAAGTGAGGGGAGAGAGAATCTCATGTTAAGTAATCCGGCTGGATTATGAATAGTAGATTTTTTGAATAAATTGAGTCCAATTTGACTGAAAGCTGTCTTAGGCAACAACAGATTCTGGTCAAATTTACAAAATATACTCGCCAGATTACTTTTTAGATTGCAGGCATATTACATTTTTATTGCGATTCATTGCTGGATTATTACCCTTGCCCTGTGTGTGCGTGCTTGTGTCCGACAGTCCAACACTGCATCTCCAAAACTATTGATGCGATTGATTAAAAATTTTAATGAACAACATAACTAAACAGTTAGGTGCCCCTACTGGGCAGGTAGTCAGAGGTAGTCCGGCGGATGCCAGCCCCACCACCGCGCATGCGCCGACTACTACTTCCTCTGACTAATTTATTGGCTAACACATGCAACTACCAAGAGCCTGAAGACCGAGCCTCTGTGGGGTGGAGAGGCCGGGTCCGTATCTAGGGAGGTAAGTATCAACTCTCTCGTGAAAAAAGAAATCCTAGATTTCGTTTATTTCACATCAAGAGTATACTTACCTCCCTAATACTTTTGATATTGCCAGAATTCGAAAGTGAATCTGGCGGGAGGGAGGCGAGGTCAAAAGACCAGCTCTTCCCTATACGCTTTCACGCGTTTAAGGCACTTATGACGTCTGAAATGTGTGAGAACACAGTCAGGATTTGACAAACCATCGGATAACACAACCGATGCATGAGAGATGACCGAATGTCATATGCGCTCCACCCCCCCTCCTGGGAGGAAGACTAGATGACCTCAATGTCCTATACGCTCTCTACGTACTAGTGCCAAGTACTATAGGACAGAGACGAAAAGGCTCCATTTTCGTATACTCTCTATGATGAACCACCTCCCACATAAACCATCACCATATTAATAATAATGGGTAACGTGACAATACAAGTAACAATGAACAACACATGAACAAGACTGACCTTGTTGAACTTGGAAGCTGTCATCATGATCCCAGTAGAGAAGCCTGATGCAGTCCCGACAAGTGGTTGTTACCATCGCTAAAGTGTGAAGTATATAAGCAATGCGGAAGCACTCCTCACAAAATTTAAAAATGATTAATGTTTCAAAATCGACAAGGCGAGAGGGTTAGAGGTGTCACGGAGGTAATGGTCTGTAAAACTTGACTCACAGTGCCACTGAGCCACGGACATAATGTCATCCACAGGGACCCCACTAAACAGGGCATTGGATGCCACGACACCGCGGACACTGTGAGCCTTGGCCACATCAACCTGTCTCCCGGTGGCGGATTTGTGACAAAACTGAATACATTCTACAATCCACCTGGAAATGGTGTCCTTAGACGCCCTGCCATGGGGTTCAATATATGACAACCATAACGCTGACTGGTCGGTACGCCACTCCGAAGTACGCTGTTTGTACCGGAGCAGCGCCCGTACGGGGCACCATACTTTAGAATTAGGATCATATCTAGTTAAAGATGGCAAAAAAATAGGTTGACCTGGATATTTCAATGACTGATTCTTAGCCAAGAAATTAATCCTAGGTAGAAGCTTAAGGCCTTCCCCTGTAACCACAAAACGGTCATCCTCGGCTGATAAGGCGTGAATCTCACTCCTACGCCTTGCCGAGGCCGCAGCAATTAAAAATACAGTTTTAAGCGTTAACATTTTCATAGAAATGGAACTAAGTGGTTCAAAAGGCTTATCTCCTAGTACCTGAAGCACCAGAGATAAACTCCAGACTGGAATCAGTGGTGGATTCCTTGGTCTTAGATTGCCCATGCCTTTAATTAATACATTTAATGTACTTACTTCATCACTCCCCCTATTAGCCAAGCAAGGAATAACAGTCATTAATGCTGATTTGTAACCAGCAATAGAGTTAGGCTTGAGGCTATAGGCATCATATAGGTGACAGAGGAAATCAGCCACTACCTGAATAGATGAGTCCATTGGATCAATACATCTTTTTGAGCACCACTCTGCAAATCTGTTGATTTTATAATTATATGCTCTGGAGGTTGACCCCCTCCTGGCTTTGGCCATAAATATGGCCGCTTGCTCAGAAAAGCCCTCCTTAATTCTAGATTCCTTGACAACATCCACGCAGTCAATCGGAACATTGACGGATTGTCGTGAAGGACCTTGCCCTGGAAGATAAGGTCGTCCATCAGAGGCAGAGGAACCGGATTGCAGACCAGAAGGTCCAGCAGATCCGTATACCACGATCGGCTTGGCCAATCCGGGGCGATCAGAAACACTTGGCACTCCTGCTGCCTGATTTTCTGAAGCACCTTTGGAATCAGGATTGCTGGAGGGAATGCGTATGCATACATTCCCGCCCAGCTGATAGCTAACGCATCTGTTGCGAAAGCGCTTGGGTCTGGAATCGGAGAGACGTACGTCGTCATCTTCGCATTCTTCTTCGTTGCGAACAAATCGATGTTGGGTTTCACCCAATGGTCGAACAGACGATCCGCCACACATTGATTTAGTTGCCATTCCGTGGGTAAAACACTCATCCTTCGGCTCAATGAGTCTGCTAGCAGATTTAGCCTTCCCGGAATATGAACTGCCTTCAAGGTGATCCCATGATCTAGGCACCAACAAAGCAGTTTCCATGTCATCATACAGAGACTGGGCGACTTCGTTCCGCCCTGGCGGTTTATGTAAGTCACTACTGTTGAGTTGTCTGAACGAATTAGAACAATCTTGCCCTGAACTTTCTGTAAGAAATGTTCCAGGCCCAGGACTACTGCTCTTAGCTCTAGTAGATTGATATGTTCCTTGGACTGATCCAGATCCCAAAGCCCTGATATTGTGGACTCTTCCAGACAAGCTCCCCACCCCTCCATTGATGCATCTGTATACACAGTCACCTGAGGGTGGGGAGGGGTTAGCAAAACCCCCGGCAAGAGATTCTCTGTATTCAACCACCATTGCAGGTGGTGAATCAGAGGCGCCAACACTGACACGTTCGAGTCCAGCGAACCTGAACTCTGGGTCCACTGTGTCATGAGAAACAACTGGATCGGGCGCCTGCGCAAGGCGGCCTGCGGAATGACTGGTTCCAATGAAACCATCAACCCCAGCATTCTCAAGTAAACCCGTGCCAGGACATGACGACTGTCGCACACCGACTGTATTACTGAGATGAGTCTCATTTGTGATGCGTTTACTGATACATTGGAAAATATGCCATAGCCGTATCTCGGCGCATAATTCATGTTAGCTGACGGTTAGCAGCTCTCACTGAATGGCAGTGAAAGTCGATCACGTAAGGCCGGACCACTGTAACCTGATGCACATGTTTGGTACATTTGGAATTGGTAATATACCTTCAGAATCGTTGTCAAGATGCATAATCATACTCTCTATATCTTCCTTTGCGATATGAAGTATCTTGATATCTGGACACTTTCTTGTTGCAACTTCAGCAAACTGCATGGAAGTGGTGACATCGGCAACACCGCTCATGACTTCAGTTGAGACCATTCGCTTTGTCGTACCACCGATGCCGTCAACAGGACCCTTCCCATGGCTTGTTGCAAAGAAGTTCCACACGATGTTTCGTTCCAGGAGTGTAAGACTGTTCAAAAGAAAGCGCTGCTTGAACTGGCATGAGGGACCATCAGAGAACATAACAATTTGTGAGAAGGGACGGACTTTCTCATCCAACCACTTGAAAATCGCAACAAAATATCTCTCAGAAAAGTGTTAACAGCATATTTGTCATGGTGCAGATAGTCTGAAACAATCACCAAAGAATGAACTCCTGCTTTCTCCCAGGCACACAGTAAAAAGTGTAACTTGACCGTAGACCCAATACGCTGACTGAATTTCATTCTGCATTTTAGTGGTGAAATTTTCTGCGAAGTCCACCTTCGAGAGGTTATTGTACAATTTCGAAAAAATCCCAAGCACACAAGCTGACCCTATTACATAAATTCGAAATTTCTAGTCCGATTTGCTTAACGCAATCTGACAGATTGATGCCATAACCTAGGATTTCCGATTTTGGTCAAGATCAGGGTTAAAACCTGGATCAGATTTATCTATGGATATCTTGGCAAAGACTGGTCCGATTTTTCTCTAACATTTTAACACATGTAAAAGGTTGTATGCATAGACTAGGATTCTGCAACTTTGGTCATGGTCTATCTATTCTTTTGATTATATCATTTGATTATTCATATCCACAAAGTTAATGCAGAGAATGGACATATATATGTAGATTGTTAATACAGGGTTCGTACTGGTCATGGAAATCCTGGAGTCGTGGAATTTGAAGATTTAAATTCCAGGCCTGGAAAGTCATGGAAAATCAGTGTTTTTATCATAGGTCATGGAAAATGGTAATCATGTAAAATAAAGAAATCTGTTGGCATAAATCACCTCTATGCAATCAAAATTATTGCAACAACTTATCAAAATAAGGCTGTCGCAAGAGGCAATATGCAGACATTTTGAAGAATAATTGCGGATTTTATTTTTAGAGTTATGTCATAAACACAAATCTCCTAGATATTAATTCTTGGAGGTCATGGAATTTTTTAATTTTGGACATGAAAAGTCATGGAATTTCAAACACTGAAAGGTGTACGAACCCTGTTAATAACAATTGAGCTCCATCTGTATTTATCATCTTTTCTTCTTTAAATGACATCTTGGAAAATAGTTAGAACATATCTCCATATATAACTGTCACGAATTATTAGTAGATACTTTGAAGATACTCACCAATTACTTTGATGTTTCCGGATTCAAATCCAATTTTTTTTTTTTCAATTATTATTTTTTTTTTTAAATTAATTTTTTTATTAATTTTTGTTTTTGTTTTGCTTCCCTCTTTTAGGTCAGTAATTACATGTGATGAATAATGAATAAGTAATTCATTGACTTAAACGCTGCCACAGGTCTGTGGCCAATCATTGAATCAATAGAAACAACATCATATCCATCTATATACAGCTTTAAATCATTTTGCTGTAATTCTGGTATGGCGTAATTCCATTACCAATGTAATTCCGTTACTGTGTTTTCTCCAAAAACTGACAAAACTTTACAAAAATGTTTATAAATCTTGATTAGTAATATGATTAAATCAGAGAATTCACAATATCAGGATAGTTGACGCCTAATTGAGGTCAGGAACTCAACTGTTGTAACTATTTTGGTAACGGAATTACTCAAAATGGATGAGATTTGGACACCTTCTAAAATAAAATTTTAAAGACATAGATAGAAATACTTATAATTTTTCTTTTTGGGCATATCTAAAGGTATAAATTCAATTAAAATGGCTGAAGTAATGGCATGAGTAATGATTTCTTAGCAGAAGTTAAGAATTTGCAACAAAATATCTCTTATAAAGCTAACATATACCTAAATTAAAAATTAATTTACAGTAAAACTTATTAATATATCTAAAATCTGTTTTCAGATTCATATTCAGTGCATACTTCTCTACTGAAACAGTAAGTTTCAGGATAATGGCTAGATATATCAATTTTACTCAAAAAGGCCTTCTCTCATGTGGAATTGCCCTATAGCAGGTCTCTTGATCCTGATTAGTTATGGCAAAGCATCCAAAGGACATTATTTTCGCTGCGCATTCGTCAAGTAGCTGGTTTAGACATTTTTTTTGCCTCTGATATGTTTTTTGTCTCGCGATATTCAGAATTGTGACGACGTCATCACAATCAAATTTCTATTAATACCCTGGGAGCAACGCCATTTTTGGAGGGGCTCATTTCCTCTTTAGCATATAGTAAGTTTTCCCCCACTTTAATGGCGGCCGATCTCAAGATGCCCGGATGTGCGAAACTATGAATTCATAGTTTCGCACATCCTGGCATCTTGAGATCGGCCCCCATTAAAGTTGGGGCAAACTTACTACATGCTGAAGAAAATTGCCCATAGGAATGTATTGTTTACATTTTCCATGACGTTCAAACCATAAAATCATGTATCTGAGAATCTGTCGTAACCCCGTCAGAAAACATCTGATCACATCATGAGCGATTTTTCAAGATAGTAAAGAAAATGCCCGGCATTGAGTTCCATTGCTCGCAATGCTAAATTAGCCCCTCCAAAAATGGCTGCGCTCCCAGGGCATTAAATTTGATTGTGATGACATCATCGCGATTCTATGAAATGAATAGGGACGAAAACCGTCCCACTAATGCAGTAATGGTACAAATCGACCCATCTAGAAACTGGGATGAAACATCCCGCACGAATCTTACCAGGACAAAATATCCCGGACGAATCATCCCACGTCGAAACGCACCCGGCACGAAACATCAAGGGGACGAATCGTCCCAGGTATGTATGAGATGTCCCGATACCAAAATGATGAAAAACGATTAAACGAAAACTGGTATCCCATTGAACATTGGTAATTTTTGCAAACAAAATCCCACCACGGCATTGAGCATCGAGTTCTCTTAGTTGTGACACACTTCGCTGTAAATCATCTGGCAAGCTTTCCATGCAATCTAGATAATTTTCGAGGTACGTTGCCGAACATAACGCTTCCACAGCTGCTTGATTCATCATATTCATGCTTCGTATCATATCGAAAACAACGCTAAAGGTAATAAGATAAGCTAAGCCACTTCTTAAATGTACTCGTATAAAGAATATTATTTGAATTGACATAAATTAGGAATAATGCCGGAATACATGGTAAGCTAAATTCTCTGTTGATGGTTTCGTTTGCGAATTCCCTCGGATTTTCCGGTAGCCTCGATTTCGATTTATGACGTCAAATATGAAAATCAAATATTGTAGAGCAGAGGGTCAAACAGAGGCTTGAGGCTCAAACTACATAAATTCCAATGCGATACATCACTACGCCCACACTTCTTAGGTAACAGAGTGATAAATCACTGGAACTCCCTAAACGAAGACGTAGGCCTACGTCTTAGCAGGAGATACAAGAAATTAGAAAAAATTTCAATGTTCTTCAAACACAGGTACATCATATAACCTCATGTAACCTCTTGCAGTTACTGGACGACATGATTGTCCTATGTGTCCGGATCCTCGCCTTCATAATTCGCTAACATAGCTGATGCGCTGTGTGTCGAAGCATAGATACTGAGTTCTGCATCAAAAGTGTACACTATCTCTTGCTGCTTCCAATGTCTGTCCAGCTGCGCTTCGAATGCCGTAACTGTTACAGCACTCACCACGGATTCAAGTAGGCTGTTCCATGGTTCTGCAATCCATATACAGAAGTTGTTCTGTCTCAGGCTAGTCCTTTCTCTTATCTTGAAGATCTTCAAGTGATGCCCCTAGGTGTTGACTCCCTGAGAGGGATCTCTGGACCGACATCTCTGTATTACACCCCTGTAGCATCTTATAGCCCTCAATCATGTCGCCTCTCAGTCTACGGTAAGGTAATGTCGGTAGCCTCAGTTTGACCAGATGCTCTTCATTGCTAAAGTCCCTTAACTCTGGTATCAGCTCCACTGCTCTTCTTTGGACATTCCCCACTGTAACTATGTCTTTCTTACGCAGTGGATGCCACACTGCATTAGCTTACTCAAGGTGAGGTCTGACCAGTGCCTTGTACAGACATAGGAAGTTTTCCATGTCTAGGTGCACAAATGTCCTCCGGATCAGCCCCATCATTTGTGTTGCCTTGTTGACCTTCTCACTTATGTGGTCCTCGAATGAGAGCCGGCCATCCACTGTGACACCTAGATCTTTCCCTTTGTTGATCTTAATCAGTATATGCTTGGGCCCTTCTTCACTGTCACCTCTCATAAAATAATCTCTCCTCTCATATCCCTGACTTCTACCAACTGTCATTACTTTACATTTATCATGGTGAAACCGTAGCAACCACTTGTCGGAGCAATCATGTGGCTTAAACAGATCTTCTTGCAGCACCTTCTGGTCCTCCTCACTTTTGATCATCATCATCATCATCATCATCATCATCATCATCATCATCATCATCATTATTGACGACTGTGAAGGCCTGTGAAAGCATATTGTCAATCTCAACAGAACTTGATATATTTACATTGGCAAGCGATACGCATACACCTTAGTGAAACTTTGCCATTATTTGTGATTTGTTAGGATAGCTTTTTGCAATAGTTACGGGAATGCCAGATCTATGAAATTTTCTCTTTTCTTCTTTTTTTATTCCTGTGCTAGATAGCTGTTGCTTTTAATATATGTATTACAGCATACAAACATGAACAGAAAGCCTCAATGACACAGAAACCAAAGACTAACAACAACAAACATAGAAACACTGAAACATATACATACATGAATTCAACCAGCAAACAATTGAGAAGCAGTCTACCAAAGTCACCACCAATTAAGGTACAGTACTCACCACAATGGTCAGCAGACAACACATCACACAGACACATCAAAGAAAACACTGCTTATCGGCAGCTCAACCTTCAAAAGGTTTAGCGGGCGCTATATGTCTCCAGAAGACATGAACATAATAGTACCATCCTTCAGTGGGGCAAGGATAGCAGAAATCCACGACAAGTTCAAGCTTCTACTTAAAGCGGAACATTTTGATGCCATAGTAGTCCATGTTGGGACTAATGATATTGGCAGACGTAAATTAGAATGTATGATGAGAGACTGACGAATTGATTGAACTCATACAAACAATTGCACCCACTACCACAATCCTTTTTCATCGATCCTACCACGACCAAACTGCAGGAGTGATAACAACTTGGTAGATGTCTTCAACAGCATGTTGTGGTCCCTTACAAATTGGCACACGGCCAACTTCATTAACAATACAGAGCTATTCAGCGACATCAACGGTAAACCACACTACAGCCTATTTTGGGATGACGTCCACCATAATCATGAAGGCCTCTGCCTCCTGTCAGATAACATCAGTTACCATCTTCACTCTGCGATGAACCCCACCTCAGAATCTCAGGATTTTTATTATGCCCAAGCCACACCATGGAGAAGATGAACCCAGCTACAAACCAGTTCAAGCATCACACAATGCCAACACATCTCTCAAAACCAATACTCAGTACTAAGCGAAGAAACTCTAGACATACCCAACAATGAGGCACCAGAATACACTATGAGTTGCAATGAAAACATAATAAGCTACACATCCTTGGACAAGGGAAAACATGGAGAGAAAAAACCCCGCACAAACACGTAAGGCATAAAAAACGTAAAAGCACTAACTGGTGAGAACACAGACACCAACACAGGACAGATATCAAAACATATGTAAATAAACTAAGATATAGATTCTAAAACTGTAACCAATACATGTATATACACAAATGCAGATAGACTAATTAACAAAAAAAGCTGAGCTTAAAGCACTAGTACACAAGATTCGCCCTGCTACCATACTAATAACAGAAGCCTACCAAAAAACAACCATAAACATTAGTGAACTACAGATTGATGAGTACCGTCTTTCGCTGAATAGTAATCCATTAAGAGGAGTCATCGTCTATACCAATGTATCATTAAATGCTAAAAACGGTGAAACCCTAAATGATGACAGCTTTCAGGAATCAATGTGGAGTTCATGGACGACACAACAAAAGGAACAAAATTGTGTTGGTTGTATCTACAGAAGTCCCAACTCAGACGGCCCAAACAATAACAAACTCGTAAATCTACTAAACAAGGTTGATACAGAAAATGCAGACCCCATTCTTATAGTAGGAGACTTCAACTTCCCATCGTGCATTGGATTTTCTTCAAATGAAGACAAAGATGCATTTCTTAAAGCTATCAGCGATATTTTTTTACAGCAACTAGTTACTAATGCAACACGACATAGAATAAATCAGACTTCAAATATTTTTTTTAAAACAACCAAAACATCGTCCACGAAATAACCCACCTACCTCCACTAGGAAAAGGTGGCCATGATGTTCTACAAATATCACTGCATCCTGACATCTTAAGCACTAGTAAACAAATAGCTAAAATAGCTAAAATAACCAAAGCTACTGTTGAATAAAGGACGGTATACGGAAATGAGAAAAGACTTAGGAACAACTGACTGGAATCATCTGCACGAACTTAATGCATCAGAAGCTTGGAACCTCCTACACAAAACATTGATCACAATGAAAGAGCAGTATATCTGTTCATCAAAAAAACGTGGTAAGAAAAAGCACCTCTGGCTTGACCGTACCGCAAAAGAATCACTAAATAGCAAATATCGGTCATACAAAAGATACAATGAAACAAAGAAAACCACAGATTACGCCCTTTACAAAATTGCTAGAAATAAAGCGACACCATGCATCAGAAAATCAAAACAGACATTTGAACGTAAAGTAGCAAGTGAAGACAAGAGAAATCTCAAAGCTTTTTGGAACTATGTCAAGCGTAAATCAGTTCTACGTGAAAATAATCAGCAAGCCACGTAACCCAGCTAGCCCAACTATGACTACAGATGACAAAGAAAAAGCAAACATTCTTAACAAATTCTTCTCAAGTATGGCCACTTCAGAAGATCTTCATTCTATACCAATCATTAGCCCCAGAAGCAATGATATTGTACTAAAAGACATAATAATAACAACATCTATTGCCATCGAAAATAAATTGAATCTTTAACAAGTGCCTGGAAGAAGGCATATTACATGATATCTGGAAAATGGCAAATATATGTGGCATACACAAAAAAGGTTCCAAAAATGACCCAAGCAACAACAGGCCAATCGGTCTCACCTCTACCTTATGTAAGGTCTTAGAGTCTATTATAAGAGAGAGCATTGTAAATTTTATGGAAACAGCCAATCTATTTACCAAACGCCAGCATGGAGTCAGACAGTAGACCATGTAAAACTCAACTACTAGAATACCTCGAAGCTATAACAGCCAAACTTGACTCAAATGAAGCTGCCGATGCAGTATATTTAGATTTCTCAAAAGCGTTCGACACTGTACCACACCAACGACTCCAAACACAACTGAGAAGCTATGGCATTGGCGACAACTTAGCAAGATGGCTAGGAAACTCCCTATGTAACAGAAGCCAGAGAGTAAGGATCAATGAGACAACATAAGACTGGATTGTGGTGACCAGCGATGTGCCACAAGGAAGTGTCCTGGGACCTATACTTTTTCTGATATATATAGATGACCTACCTGATGGACCAACCTGCCACTGCAAAATATTTGCAGACGACACAAAGACCCCAGCTACCAGTAAGATTCAGGGCAACATAGACAAAGTATGTAAGTGGTCACAGACACTGCAACTATCTTTCAACACAGATAAAACGCATGTCATACATTTCGGCAGAAACAACCCTCAAGCCAAATACTATATGACACATACGCCCGATATGCATCCTGTATCAAGAGTTGGGAGTGCATATTGACAGAAGCCTTTCATTTGATATACATATAGGGAATATCGTATCCAAGGTGAACAGCACATTAGGACATTGACCCATCTACTTTCACGCTCTTGTACAAATCTCTAGTGAGACCTATTCTCGAATACTGGAACTCGGCATGGCCACCAAGATTGAAAAGGAAATCACAGCTATTAGAAAGAGTTCAATGCCAAGCAACAAAACTCGTCCTTCAAATCAAAGAGTATAGCTACATGGAAAGACTTGAAGCCCTAAATCAAATGTCACTGAAACATAGACGATTTCGAGAAGATTTAATTGAAGCATTCAAGCTCATCAGGGATCTATATAATATTGATATGGGCTACTTTTTTTAGCCATCCAGTATTACACAGACCAGAGGGCATAGGTTCAAGTTCAACATAAAGCGCAGCAACAAAGATATTCGCAAGCACTTTTTCCCTAACTGAGTGGTACCACAGTATAATTCACTGCCAGCTACAACAGTCGAAGCAACAGCAGTTGAACTATTCAAAAGCAAACTAGATATCTACTTCAAAGAAAGATCATTTGAATTCGACTGAACAGGCACACATATACCAGCCCAACATAGAGTCATGCTGAAATTATTCCAATACAGTGGACTGATCTTGATGTAGCATGTGCATCGACAAAAACATGCTCTGTAGCGATTTCAATTATCAATAGATAAGTCTCTGCTTCCACGTCCACATTTTGTGGCAGCGTGAAGAGACACTAACGTAGAGAAGGAGATTCGGATAGCGACAAACACAGAAAAGTAAAACAACAGCAATAAGACCAACCACGACCTCCACAAGTCAGCATGCAAAGAAATGTTAGGCGCAGCAGGGTGTAACCATGAGTGTAGGTAGCACACCGCAGCTGACGTGGGGAACACTGATCTGCACCACAGCATTTCCACAAATCAGTGTTAGCCCTTGCCGCTCCGATGACAAGATTTTCAATTTTCATATTAAATTTAAAAATGATCTAGTGTTCATTTTTCGGTAAATTTGGTGGATGATTTTGCTGTCATAGACATCAATATCACCAACCAAACTGTTGACAAATTGTTATTTACCCAGCAAAAGCTAGAATATTGACATCGGAGTGGTAAGATTTACACTTTTAAATCTAACAGTTTCGAGGAGACATAATTAATCAACAACAGTCAAATCATTCAAGAACAAACTAGATATCCAAGAAAGAACATTTGAATTGGACTGAGCAAGTCATACTGTGGTATATTCATCATGAATTAATAAGTCTGATTGAAATAATAGCTAACAATGGGAGGCAACTCATCTATTTCCTTAAGGAGCTAGCAGAGTTGTGATCACCCGTGGTCATCTGATATCACTGCCACTGGTCTTAATCCATGATGTTAGGGGAGATAACTTATATTTAGTTACCACCATCACCATCCACATTGTAAGGAGTGACTTCCATTGTTTAGTATATACTCTGATGTGTATAAGCAGCTAGAAGAATGTTTCCCAAGAAACGTGTTCAGATCAATAAAATGTAATAAGTGTTTAATTTAAATGTGTGTATTATGTTGTCTACCGAGAGCTAATCTAGTCCCCGACATGGTGGAAGATCTAAACCTGGTGACTTAAGCTGGACTTTACTTTTATTTATTGTGCAAACGGTATCTGCATAACTACATATATAGCTAGCTACTGAGTTTGAATGAACAAGATGATATATACATAACTGATTTTGGTTAACCATGCAGTACAAACTATCACGATTGTGCAGGTCACGTAACTGACAATGATGGAGTCTACAGATGTGTTATATAAAATATTTAAGCAATACTATGCCAGATTATGAACCATATATGAACAGTAAGTGTCAAGCGATGTTTGGAAACAATGTTGGTTTTTTGGACAATTGTCCAATCGGTTTTGTCATCTGCTTGATGACATGACGCATTTAAGTGCAGTGCACGCTGGCTTGATATTCATGTACGTTTGATTGCATCTGAAAGCTAGCATCCATATTACAGACAGTTGCAGTTGGTTTCACATCATTTTGTGAACTATCGCAATAAACAACTGTTCAGTCTGCTAGGTTTAAACTCAGTCGTTACACAGTCTGATTTATTGTGCTGCCAGCATCTCGACTTTCTGCAATATGTATAGTGCATCCATGAGAGCCCATACTTTTATAAGAATGTGAACACGATGCATGATGTGTACCTTGTTTAGTATGTAGAGCATTTTGTGAAAGAAGAGATACGCAGCGATGGATGTTTGTGTCATGAGGGTTTTAACTTTGTTCAAATCAGATAATATAATGCACTTGTTGTATATTGCTACCCGCATATGCCCCTTTAATTAGTCTGACCAACATAGCCAGGGTAACCTGAGCAGGGGAGCCAGTTGGACGCTAGCTCTGGATCTATCCCGGAACCTCAGTTACTGAGTTTACATTTGACATGAACACATACTTACAGACCTTCCTGCTTACTTTATTTGCTTATTAATTTACTGTACATATTTACTTAAAGTCAATATCTATTCAGTCAAGTTGTGTAGTTATTAAAGTTGGTTTAGTAGTGCCTACTTACAAGTTTTGTTATTACCTCGGTAATCTGTCGGTTTACTAAAGTATAAGTCCATTAATTCAAAATACCAGTGTATCAAGTATACAACATACAGTTTGGCGACGAACAAACCCAGAATCTGTGCTAGGCATGCTAGGCAACTGCTAAAAATAGGCATACACGTAAAGTGATAGCTGCGTACGATACCAGGTCTGTAAGTCGCTGCTGCTGGTACGATTCTGTGCTAAGCTAATTCAACTCCAGAGGAAGCAAGTTTGTTGCTCTGTGCGCGTGCTGCATTCTGTTGCTGCGGCTGCTGCGGAGATGTCTACTGCTGCATTTTTGCCTCCTCAATCGTTTCTCTGTCGACCAGGGAATCCGTGGAAGCAATGGAAGCTGCTATGCGATAATTACTTACTGGCAAGCGGTTCAGACGGCTTTCCTGCTGAATGGAAAAAGGCGTTATTATTACATTGCATTGGTGCAGAGGACAACGCATTTGTTATACCCTTAGGCCATCAGATGACTCTTACGATGCTACTGTCTTAGCTCTTGAAACTTACTATGTGCCCAAAGTTAACGTCGTTGCTGAACGTTATCATTTCTGACAACGAGCACAAGAACAAGGCGAGACAACTGACCAATACGTCACGTCATTGAGAGAGCTAGTTACTACGTGTAAATTTGGTGCATTAGCTGAAGAGATGATCAGGGATCAAATTGTTGAAAAAACATTAATTCCGCATATTCGGTGAGCGACTTTTGCTTGAATCTGATTTGACTTTAACGAAAACATCGGATTTATCACGTCAAATTGAGACAGCCCTACGCGAATACAAGTGTAGCTTGCCGGGTAGTGTCGGGCCATTCCGGTGTATCATGTCGACTCACCTCGCCGCAAGTGCACGACGAGTGATGACGCTGGTTAGCATCTGGTCTCGGGGTGACGGACCTTGTATGAGACTGCCCTGCAGGAAACAAAAACCAGCTCCTAAGGCCAGTGGAACTCAATCATTCCGGTGGGGCCGTGCAACCATTGTCGCGAACGGTAAACACAACTATCTCATCCCACGAGTTTGTGTCACCACAATGACATGAACCGTAAGAGACATCAATACTAAAGACAGCACTCATACATGTTACGTAGCAAGATCTCCGAACTGGACAATGCCTGTCCATAGCAATTTCGTGATCTATGGACTTACAAGATTTGATTTGGTGATCTAAAAATATAAGTTTATACAATGAGTTTACCTAAACAATTAAAAATTCCTTGTGAGAGGCAAGTGCCTCATGCGGGCCTCCATCTCAGGAAGTTGTCGCCACTGCTTAAAGCGGAAGAAGAGTAGTAGGCAAAAATGGGCCCACTCTAATATTTCAATCAAAAATGCTTTTAGAGAGAAAATACCATACCTTGTGAGATTATGACTATAGGGGTGCGTACTGTTTTACGTGAAGACGGGACGGGGAATTCCCGATGGATTCCCTCGTTACCATCTTATGTGATTCTAGGTCTGCTGAATTAGTAGTTGCCGCTTCATTTATGTGGGCCTTCTGCTTTGCTTAATTCTTGTTAGTTGTTTTCAGAGCAAGAATTATTTTAGGCCGCAACTGGATGATATCTACCTAGCTTTTAGACATGGCTGTCACGGAGAACAGATGCCCTAAGACATCAATACTAAAGACAGCGCTCATACATATGTTACGTAGCAAGGTCTCCGAACTGGATAAGAATTCGGACATCCCACCCCGCACCCACATAAAACATTACAAGACATGGGCTACATTGTTCTATCGTTATGGTGGGGTAAGAGAGACGAATACCCATCGCAAATGTCCTTCCCATAAGGGCGTGGCAGATCTAAATATCATGCCTAGACATTTTAACGGAATTCGGTGGGGGTACGTATCTCGCCCGTCACCGGGTCCTATGGAACTAACCATTTTACCTGTCGTTAAGTTTATACACAAGTTGCCAAGTTTTGCACTGCGGTGTGGGAGGATTGTTCAGTAAATAAAATAATAATTAATACATATGTTTTCGCAGTGCTTTCCTACATTGGCTTAAAGTACTAACTACTAAGTATCCGAAGATACGCGGGGAGGTGTATGTGACACCACACCCTGGCCATCACTGCTCGGAAACCCCAATAGTTTCCCAGAGTCGGATCAGCCCATGGTGCGGATGGGGACATCCAAACAATTAAGAAGCCACAAGGAGTGTGGGGGTTAGATTATCGCACTACCGGAAGAGAAGAAGAATATATTACACAGTATGTAATGAAGACAGTGTCTCTAATTGTCTTGAACCTATCCTATCGAGCTGAATAGAAAACGTTAGTCAGTAGCATGCCGGCCTAAACAGAGTTTTAGCATGGACAGCGACCTTAGTGAAAAAGTGTTGGTGGTGGGAGAAAGTGCTGCATATATAAGTGTTGCTGTATAGTGTTTCCTTACATGCACTGCAGTCCTATATTTTCTATAAATAAGCAAATAATATTAACGGATGTGAAGTATAGTTACTTGAATGCTTGGTAGTCATTCCTAAGTTAGGCTACCGTGTTACTGAAATTGAGATGTAGATCCGTAGTCGACGTGAGATGATGCGCTCTCCGGAATCTGGAAAGTTCCCACAGGGTGGTTCCTGCAAGCTGTTTTCCGCATGGCGGGAGGAGTACATCGCCTAGTGCTGTAGGCCTAATAGAGTGTCTAACGAGCAGTCAGTAAAAGATTCGATAGTACTATGTGGTGAAGAAAGTTCCCGTACACCGATGGCATGGATGGAAAGTGTAAACAACCCATCACAAGCGGGGTTGTCAGAGGCAAATGAAGATACAAAACAAAGTTTCACGGTGCTGGGTACGTCAACCAGCTTTGAAGATGCACCGGACAGAGTTTACTTGCTGCGATCGAAAGTCTAAAGAACCGACACGATGTAAGTGGGGCAACGATTGAAATACCACTTTTAGGCGTGGCCGGCAGATCTGGCGAGTCATCCATCAAAGAACATCCTGCCTCTACATCTGTAGACTCACATATTCAGGCCGTAAAGGCTTCACCACAAATTTGTGTTCCGAATGTAGCTGTTGGTATTCGGGAACAATTGTCAGAAGTTCCAAATTACTCCTGTAAATGGGGAGTTACAAAATTGTTTTTGTGCAGTGGGTTGGAGAACTGCACACTACAAGATAAAAACCCAACGCATAGCGAAGGAAGACGCGTATTGTCTGTCGCGCTTGTAGTAAATTTGTGTTCCGAAGTAGATATATATATTCGTGAAGAGTAATCAGAAAGTTCCAAATTGCTCCCGTAAGTAGGGAGTTACAAAATTGTTTTAGTGTGGTGGGTTGGGCAACTGCCAGCTACGGAAGAAAAACCTGACACATAGCGAAGTATGTTGCGCTTGTAGTAGCTGGTACAGATCAACCTGTTCGGCCCCTGGCTGAGGATGCTCTCGATCTCTGGATCGCTTCTCCTTTTATACTCCTCGTGACGTCACAGGCGCAGGCTCTATCCAATCATCGTTCGAGCAACAGCCAATCAGCGTGCAGCTAATAATAGTGCAGTCGAACGTTCTAGAACATTCTAGAAGTTTTGCGTCCACGTAGTTATGACGTCACGGCAATATTCTGAAGATAATCATGAAGAGTGTTTCCTGGATAACATTTCTCAACCGATTTTAAAATGGTTTACAGATTTAGAAAGCCCGTTAAATTCTGGTCTTGATTAATGCCGGATTTAATGGGAACAGGCAATCAATAAAGATTACAGGGTACCATCTCGGTACACTAAAAGCGCCATCCTATCTAGGTCATAACTATGTGCTCCATATAAACAGCGTCCTGGCGCGTGCATACGCATCATGCGCTTTAACGAACTTAGTCGTTTTTCAACACGCTATCTCTCCCATAGGCCTATATACGCTTATAGCTCTACCCAGAGGGGCGTGTTCAGGAAACGAATCCAGGACAGGCGGCGCGTACACAGCTTAGCTGGTACGGCCGGTATCTGACTGGTCGATCAGAACTACACAAGTCCATCACAGGAAATACGGCGATATACAACAGGCTAGGCCAACAACTTTTGAAGTAGCAAATGTCCATACAAAATTTAAGTCAAAAACTCATGCCACAAACTATCCATCTAAAAATAAACAAAATACATCTACCAACGCACCTAAGCGAGTATGTTTTAGATGTGGTTCAGATAAACATATGGCAAATTGTGACACTTGTCCAGCAAAAACTGTTTCTTGCAGAAACTGTTCTAAGAAGGACATGTGAAAATGTGCAGAAGTAGGTAAAATTCTACAAAGAAATTCCAAGTAGTAACTGAAACAGGACACCATGATACGGTTGACATTTGCAATGTGGATTCTGAAAAACGAAATTTAGAAGAACCCTTGTACTGCTCTGTGTCAATTAATGGACAAAACATTTCACTACTTGTTGATACGGGAAGCATGGTTTCAATATTACCAAAGGATATATATGACCAAATTGCAATACATACAGATACTGTTTTACAACCAGCCCCATTAAATCTGGTTACATACGTCTGTGTCAGCTAAATTCTACATTGTTCAAACCGGACTGGGATTATTAGGCCTTGACTTAATGAAATCTTTACAGTTGAACATCAAATCTGGATTACTGGTGAATAGCTTACAATGCAAAGGACCAATTCAGAATACTTTGCCAGACCCAGTGACTGGTGCGGTTGCTGGCTGTACTCCTACTAACAGCACAAACATTCCAGTTTCACCTACAGTATTAATAGACGGCGCCCTAGGCAAAGTGAAATCATGTCTACATCGCGTCCACATTCGTCCTGACATTAAACCAGTTGTTAGAAAATTTCGACCTCTACCGTTAGCAATTCGTCAAGAAGTGTCAGAGGAGCTATACAATATGGAACAGTTGGGAATTATTGAACGCATTGATGCTTCAGAATGGGTTTCGCCAATTGTCATTACACGTCGTAAAATGGGTAAAATAAGGATCTGCTGTGATCTGAGAGCTCCTAACAAAGCCATTATTCAGGATAGGCATCCACTACCGAACATTGAAATAGTGTTCACAGAACTGCAAGGTGCTAAGGTGTTTTTGAAATTGGATTTAGCCTCAGCATACTACCAGCTAGAACTTGAAGAAGAAAGTCGGGATTTGACAGCATTCCTGTCAAATGACGCATTGTTCCACTTTACTCGCATCCCATTTGGTCTTGCTTCAGCGTCTTCTGCCTAACAGAAAATGATGTCTGTAGTGCTAAAAGGACTAGAAGGTGTGGTGTACTACATAGATGATATTGTAGTATCAGGTCGTACTCTATCAGAGCATAACATTCGTCTCAAACAAGTATTCCAACGTCTTCAAGAACAGAATTTGAAATTGAATCCGGACAAATGCATATACGGAGTAAATGAGATCAAGTACTTAGGTCATGTGATTTCTGCCAATGGTTTAGAACCTGATCCGTCTCGTGTGGAAGCAATCATGAATGCACCTACTCCTACTGATGCTACACACTTACGTTCCTACCTGGGAATTACTTCATACTATTTACGATTTTTACCGGACTATGCATCTGTATGTGAGCCATTACAAGCACTTATTCGGAAAGATACAAAGTATGAATGGATATGAACGCTTTGACAGTCTAAAACAGATGATGATACAAGTACCTATACTGGCATTATTTGATTCAAAATGTGAAACCTTTGTGTCCACAGATGCTTCTGCCTATGGTTTGGGTGCGGTTTTGTCCCAAATACAAGATGGTATAGAACGACCCATTGCATTTGCTTCGCGTACACTCGCGGAATCCGAATGGAAATACTTGGTTGGTGAAAAAGAAGCACTCTCATGCTTGTGGGCTTGTGAGAGGTGGCACATATATTTACGTGGTCGTCAGTTCATGTTGAGGACTGATCACCAAGCTCTTGTAGTTCGGATCGACCGGTCGGGTACCGGCCGTACCAGCTAAGCTGGGTACGCGTCGCCCTTCCTGGATTCGTTCCCTGAACGCTCCCCCCCCCCCATGGGTAGAGCCATAAGCGTATATGGGTCTATGAGAGAGATTGCGTTGTGAAAACGACTAAGTTCGTTAAAACACATGATGCGCATGCGCACGTTGGGATGTTATTTTTGATGGAGCACGTAGTTTACGACCAAGATAGGATGGCGCTTTTAGTGTAGCGAGATGGTACCCTGTAATCTTTATGGAATGTCTGTTCCAGTTGAGTCTGGCGCTAATCAAGACCAGAATTCATCGAGCTTTGTAAATCTGTAAACCATTTCAAAATCGGTTAAGAAATGGCTGAGTTATTCACGGAAAACCTTTCTGGATTATCTTCAAAATATTGCTGCGACGTCATAACCACGTGGACGCAGACCTTCTAGAATGTTCTAGAACATTCGACTGCACTATTATTAGCTACGCGCTGATTGGCTGTTGCTCAAACGATGATTGGTTGAAGCCTGCGCCTGTGACGTCACGACGAGTATAAAAGGAGACGCGATCCAGAGATCGAGAACATCCTCGACCAGGGGCCGAACAGGTTGGATCTGTACCAGCTACTATCAGCGCAACAGACAACATGCATATTACTTCGCTATGTGTCGGGTTTTTCTCCCATAGCTGGCAGTTGCCCAAACCACGCACTAAAACAATTTTGTAACTCCCTACTTACGGGAGCAATTTGGAACTTTCCGATTACTGTTCACGAATATCAATATCTACTTCAGAACACAAATTTGCAGTGAGGCCTTTACGGTCTGAATATGTGAGTCTACAGATGTAGAGGCAGGATGTTCTTTGATGGATGACTTGCCGGATCTGCCGGCCATGCCTAAAAGTGGTATTTCAACTGTCACCGCACTAATATCGTGTAGGCTCTTCTGGCTTTCGACCGTAGCAAGTAAACTCCGCCCGGTGCATCTTCAGAGCTGGTTGACGTACCCAGCACCATGAAGCTTTGTTTTGCATCTACGTTTGCCTCTGACAACCCCTGCTTGTGATCGGGTTGTTTACAACTTCCATCTGTGCCATCAGTGTACGGGAACTTTCTTCACCACAGTAGTACTATCGTATCTTTTGCTGAGTGCTCGTTAGACATCCTATTAGGCTTACAGTGCTGAGCGATGTCCTCCCGCCATGAGTGTTCTTGCGGGAATCTTGTTTGCGGAGAACAGCTTGTGGGAACAAACCTGCAGGAACTTTCCAGCTTCCTGAGACAGCATCAACGCACGTCAACTACAGAATGACATATCAATTTCAGTAACATGGTAGCCTAACTTAAGAATGACCACCGAGTATTCAAGTAACTATACTTCACAGTTTAATTATTTCTCTATATGTACTTCTTTAATTATATTGTATCCGTAAGAACGGTCCCGATGACTAAAAGGTACCGTAACGGTCTTAGGACCACTAGTTATAATTTCTGTATTTGTTTATAGTTATTCTCATTTTCTGTAAGGTGTTTCACTAACCACACCATAATAGGTTCGTTAGCCTGTACTAAATATATAACTCTGATCATTTGATACCGTATTAATTGTTCTGGTGATATTATGTATGTATATGGCCAGTGGCCATCAGTTCATATGTTTTGCTTATTTATAGAAAATATAGGACTGCAGTGCACGTAGGAGACACTATACAGCAACACTTATATATGCAGCACCTTCTCCCGCCACCAACACTTTTTCACTGAGGTCGCTGTCCATGCTATAACTCTGTTTAGCCCGGTATGCTACCGACTAAACCTTTTCTATTCAGCTCGATAGGATAGGTTCAAAATGATTAGAGACACTTTCTTCATTACCAACTGGGTAATATACTCTTTTCTTCCGGCAGTGCGATAATCTAGCCCCGCACTCTGGTAAGACTCATAACTCCAAGATTTTGTCTCTCGTCATGCTCCACTCAGCCTTGTGGCTTCTTAATTGTTTGGATGTCCCTATCCGCACCATGGGCTGATCCGACTCTGGGAAACTATTGGGGTTTCCGAGCAGTGATGGCCAGGGTGTGGTATCACATACATTCCCTCCATATCTTCGGATACTTAGTAGTTAGAACGTTTGCCAATGTAGGAAAGCACTGCGAAAACATATATTAATTATTATTTTTATTACTGAACAAATTTCCCGCACTGCAGTGCAAAACAGGGCAACTTGTATATAAACCTAACGACAGGTTAAACGGTTAGTTCCATAGGACCCGGTGACGGGCGAGATGCATATCCCCACCGAATTCCATAAGAATTTCTGGGCACAATATTTAGATCTGCTACGCCCTTACGGGAAGGACATGTACGGTGGGTATCCGTCTCTCTCACCCCCACCATAATGATAGAACAATTGTCTTATAATGCTTACGTAAAAGGTAACCACTGTCCTGTAACCTTTTATGTGGTTACGGAGCAGGATGTCCGGATTCTTACCCAGTTCGGAGATCTTACTAAGTAACATGTATGAGCGCTGTCTTCAGTATTGATGTCTTAGGGCATCTGTTCTCAATGACAGCCATGTCTAATAGCTAGGTAGATACCAGCCATTTGCGGCTTAAAATAGTTCTTGTTTCAAAAGCAACTAAACGCTAATTAAACAAAGCAGAAGGCCCGCACAAATAAAGTGGCAACTACTAACTCAGCATACTAGGAATGACATAAGACGGTGACGAGGGAATCCATCATGAATCGCTCGTCCCGTCTTCATGTAAAACAGCATGCATCCCTATAGTCACAATCTCACTAGGTATGGTCTTTTCTTCCTCAAGCATTTTTGGTTGAAATATTAGAGTGGGCCCATTTTTGCCTACTACTATTCTCCCGCTTTAAGCAGTGGTAACACCTTCCCGAGATGGAGGCCCGCGTGAGGCACTTGCCTCTCGCAAGGATTCAGCGACGATGGTCCACGCGAGGATAATACTCCTCACCCAAAATAGCACTAGGAGTAGTGCCCGCGTGAGGCACATAACTTTTCGTCCGAGATAATCTTCTTCCTTTCAGCTTAGAGGTATAATAACTTATATTAAGTTAATTAGTTAAGTCTCATGTACGGGAGCCTCCCTTGCGGGGATACCTCTGTGGACTTACGAGTCTGTGTGGTACCTCCGGGAGCCCCATGTTTAAAAGTTCAGCTACCCTGTCTCTATGTCTCGTTTTTTCGTATGCTCTTATTTTAGTTTTATCTAGCATATTTATAATTGTTTAGGTAAAATCATTGTATAAACTTATATTTTAAGTCACCAAAATCAAATCTTGTAAGTCCATAGATCACGAAATTGCTATGGACAGGCATACTGGTGACACAAATTCTTGGGATGAAACTGTTGTATTTAATGTTCGCAACAATGGTCGCACGGCCCCACTGGAACGATTGAGTTCCACCGGCCTTAGGAGCCAGTTTTTGTTACCCACAGGGCAGTCTCGTACAAGGTCCGGCACCCCGAGACCAGATGCTAACCAGCGTCATCATTCGTCGTGCACTTGCAGTGCAGAAAGTCGACATGATACACCGGAACGGCCCGACACTACCCAGCGAGCTACACTCTAACTACATTGCTTAGTAGTAAAGGTGCTGGCAGACAACCTATGCGCATATCACGCTGGAATGCTCGACTTATGCAATATACATTCTCTGTTGTCTTCAGACCAGGCAAAGATAACTCACCTGCTGATGCGTTATCGAGGTTATCATTGCCATGCTATGCCGATGAGGTTGACAATGCTGATGAAATTTTGTCAACAATTCATTGTGATGAATCTTCCATTTCGTTACATGAACTACAAAATGCTATGACATCTAACGACATGATGCAAACGATACTTTCATATATCCAACACGGATGGCCAAGTAAAAGACAACTAGAACCTGAACTTTTGCCTTACTTTGCTATTAGTGATGAACTGTGTGAATGGAACAAGTGCATAGTACGTGCCAAAAACTGGATTATTGTTCCCCCGTCATTACAATGTCATCTCATAAACATTGCACATGATGTACACCAAGTAACATCGCGTAACAAGCAACGATTGCGAGAGCTCTATTGGTGGCCAGGTATGGATAGTGCAATCGAAACGGCAATATGGAATTGTGCTACATGTCAGTCATCAGATAAGACTGTGGTGATTCCTACACCACCACTACAAGTGGTTGAATGGTCAGATGGCCCATGGCAAAAGTTAGCTTTTTTAGTTAAAGTTATTGATGTTATGGGACCATACAATAATGCACGTCATAATGAACAATATGCGATAGTACTTATCGACTATTATAGCAAATGGCCAGAAGTTGCTTATGTAAATACCGCTACAACATCCACTGTTACGGATATGTTGGACAGTTTGTTTGCACGCCATGGATTTCCACTCGAACTTGTGTCAGACAATGGATCCGTTTTTACAAGTAACGAACTTCAGGAGTATCTTCGTAAACATGGCATTAAGCATAGGCGTACAATGCTTTACAACCCTGAAGCTAATGGAGAAGTTGAACGCTGGAATCGCGTACTCAAAGGTCTACAGATAGCTTACCTCGAACACAAACCATGGAAGCAAGCTGCACGTGAACTTGTATTCGCTTACCATTCTACTCCTCATCGCACCACTGGAAAATCACCTGCAGAACTACTATATGGTAGAAAATTGCGTACCAAATTGAACATTATGAAGTCTGCCGCAATAAATGATTTAGCAGTTAGAAAGACAGTGCAGTCCCGTCAAGAGTTTACAAAACGCGATACAGATAAGAAACGAAGTGCAAAGGAGCCAAAGATTAAGATCGGTGATCGTGTTTGTATAAGGATTCCTTCACATGTGCGTAAAGGGAGGTCCAAATTCAGCAAACCAATAAAGGTAGTTGGAAAACGTAACCGGTATACTTTCGAACTTGCCGAAGGAAGTGTTAGAAATGCGGACAAACTTGTGTTGATGCCCGAAATGACACTCCCACCCGTTGACATGGATACCATTGACAATGAGTCCATTCTGGATAATTCTACAAGACCAGTACGTGAAAGAACCCTCCTACATGGCTCAAAGATTCCTACATACACTAAGCGGTTACATTTACCTCATTTGGATCTATCGTGTGTTATATTCATATTCAATACATTATATGGATCAATCGTGTGTTATAATAATAATAATAATAAGTGAATTTATAACGCGCCAAACTCCACGCAAGCATGCTCGTAGCGCAAGACAATGAAATGATAATATAAACATTAATTTAAATTCTGGTACGCTTGTTTAAAGAGATGAGTTTTAAGATTTGATTTGAATGTTGTAAGATTTTTTGACAATTTTAGATGAATAGGGAGGTTGTTCCATTCAGTGGCGGCCGAGAAAGAAAATGTTCTAAAGCCGTATGAATTCATTTTGTATTTTGGGATTTTGAGCATTTGCTTGTTTAGGGATCTAAGTGACCGGGTTGGTTGGTATGGCTCGACTAATGCAGAAAGGTATGTAGGTGCAGTTCCTGAGACATGTTATGTTCATATTCAATACCTTATATGGATCAATCGTGTGTTATATTCATATTCAATACCTTATATGGATCTATCGTGTGTTATGTTCATATTCAATACCTTATATGGAGCTAGTGTGTGCTATATTCATATTCAATACCTTATATGGATCAATCGTGTGTTATATTCATATTCAATACCTTATATGGATCAATCGTGTGTTATATTCATATTCAATACCTTATATTGATCTATCGTGTGTTATGTTCATATTCAATACCTTATATGGATCTATTGTGTGCTATATTCATATTCAATACCTTATATGAATCTACGGAGTGTTACAAGTTCATATTCAATATATTCTACATCATATTCGTTTTCGTTTCTTGGATATGGAGAATGGAGATATATAGTTCTATATTCCATTAGGAAATTATCTATCTGGATTTACTTCGCGGGTTCCATATTTTGGTTCGACTATGCATAGTCATCTTTGTGCAAAGGGAAAAGTTTTGTATATTGCTACCCGCATATGCCCCTTTAAATAGTCTGACCAACATAGCCAGGGTAGCCTGAGCAGGGGAACAGTTTGACGCTAGCTCTGGATCTATCCCGGAACCTTAGTTACTGAGTTTACATTTGACATGAACACATACTTACATACCTGCCTGCTTACTTCTTCTTCTTCTTCTTCTTCTTCTTCTTCTTCTTCTTCTTCTTCTTCTTTTCGTTCGCTGATCATACCGCCAGTCCTGTAAGTGACTATCGACATGATCATAAGCGTTAAGTGCGTGGATCCATGGTTTATTAGAGTGCGCCGTGCGGCCTGGAACCTCCGTCTTCAGCACTCGAGGTTTCTGTCAGGGTTACCTCACCCTTACCTCCTTTAGTGGCCTCGTACGACACGCAGAGGATACGGAAGGTGTATTCTAAGCCCCACCTACAGGGCAAGCCTGCTTATTTTATTTGCTTATTAATTTACTGTACATATTTACTTAAAAGTCAATATCTATTCAGTCAAGTTGTGTAGTTATTAAAGTTGTTTTAGTAGTGCCTACTTATAAATATTGTTATTACCTCGGTAATCTGTCAGTTTACTAAAGTATAAGTCCATCAGCTCAAAATACCAGTGTATCAAGTATACAACAGCACTGCAAAATGCGACCTCATTTCCCGTGTTTTCGTTACCATAGATGAACTGTGGAAATATGCATGTAACTCTATGAGCTAGCGAGAAAGATGCGAATCTTGTATCCACTGTCCCTTGGTATTAACTATTACAATACAGCCATTGCAGAACTGATGATATTTGTGCTATTGTCTGCGGAAGATGGCTGTTGACATGAAATACTAACGAGGGTTCTGCCAAGCAATTCGTAACCATTTATTTTACTACTATGCTATCACTTTCATGCTTCATTTCCAGTCAACGAGCTTTTTGAGGGATATTTCGGGAGTGATGTTGCTGAAAGATGGCCGTTGTTGTAACAGCAACGGGTTTCAGCAGCTCTATTTAAAAAAAAGCATGTAAATGGCTAAGCAACCCGTGATTGATGATGATTTTATTGATGACATTAACTTGGAAAATCCAAACATGATAAAATGACGTCATTTGTCAGTTAGTTGAAAAACGTTTTTCTAATGTAGGCCTATCGCCTACGGATGAAGGAATTATGATGTTTTTAATGTAAGGGTAAAATGGCGCTTACAGGGAGGCTACCGCCAAGGGTATACACCCACGCACGCCTACGTGCACTCACTCGGACTCGCGCGCGCACATATTCACGCATACACACATACATACACGCACGTACACATATACACACAGTGAAGTTCGCCCTCATGTCCACACACGCTCGCCTGCATCTTGCACACGCACACACGCGCATTGTACACACATATACACAACCATGTGCATATATCTGCCCGCTACCGCATGCACTCAACACAATGACCAAGTAAATTTATTATTATCAACTATTGAATAATGATTTGCGCAATTTAATTGGTTAATGATTTGTGTCTCGGTATCATAATGTTTACATTTTCTCATGGCCAATTGTTAAAATTTGCTCCATTGACGGACAAATCGAATGCATACAGCGGCGATTCATCCCTTCGTGCTCCGAAATGATTTAGTTACTTTTATATATTAAAATTTTAATTATTGCATAACGCATATGGTGGACTTTCGCATACAATGCTGATTTATTTCTCTGTATTCTACATGTTTTACTATATTTGGGACCGTTTACATATATATTTTACAAACGCTGGAGTTTTCATGACTGTACATTCATCTCTGCCCCTGGATATTTTACACACCAACAACCAGACTCTAGCGCACACCCTTGGCGTAATCCATTTAATCCTGAAAAACAGACATGAATACAATTAAGGCGATCAGTTGAATAAAATATAACTGAATTGCCTATGCAACGATGTTGTGATGTTGTGTGGTTGTTTAGTTATGGAAGATTCATTAGATTACCTTAAACTTGGAATGTTGGTATGTCAGGGATGAAAAGGTTAACGCCTTTCTTTACAGCGGATCAAGTTCAAGTTCAAATTCACTTTATTACACTCAGGCCTTACAGTTGACAATATATTTCATGACGGTAGATTTTATATACATAATTATGTTCATTATAAATTTATCAACAAAATTCAATTCGTGCACCCGAAAGTAGTAGGCCTAGGTGTCTCACACGAGTGCCCTTCCAAGAGAAGACGACAGCATGAGAATTGTTTGCATCCCCAAGGCTTTTTTTTTATTCATTAGCCGCCAATGCGTTATTGCACAACCTTAATAAGAATATTAAATGGTGTCTTCTGGCATATTCTGTGTGGCCTGTTTAATGTATTCGTCAAAACTAATTTTTTGCCGCCCCTACTTGAGTTGCCGCCCTAGGCCCGGGTCATGTTGGCCTTCCCGTGAATCCGGCCCTGGCGCTAGCGAGTCTACGCCAGCTCTCAAACTGCCACCATAGCTACGGTATCTCGGGTCCAGCCACCACCACCACCGCCATTTGGGGAATCATTTGTTAGTTCCATTTAACCGTTTAGCCCTTGAAATGTGTCTCAATTTCAAGACAGCTATACATGAAGGGTGGCGCATATTTTGAAACGAAAATGACAGGGAAGTGTCATAGTGTAGATATGGGATTGTCTTGCAGGAAGTCATGACCCCGCTGGACATCTTATATGTACGAGTAAGTCCCGAGTGAAATTCATGTGTGAATACCAGGTGAGCTAATAGACTATGTCACCATGTATATTAAGATGCACGGATCAGCGGCTATGGTTAGATATGTTACCAGCACTGATCATCATCTATATTTAGATGTATTACCAGCACCTTATTATTTGGATATATATTATCAGCACTGGATGACTGGCAGTGGGTACGTCAGCTAGTGCGCAGGTACAGTTTCGTAGAAACTGAATCGAGTATGACTCATGATGGTTAGCACCAGGTTGGAATCAATCAAAGGGATTAGATAGGACAAACGGACTTAGTTAGTTATGTAGCGGTCTGTGTTCTCACGGAAGCGTGGGACAAGATACGCCGAAAATAATCCGGCTAGGAGGAATGGTAACTCGTGTGCCGATTAACTCTAGCATTCTACAAGTTGTCGACTAATAGGTAATGAACATGACATGGACATCGTAGCGTCCTGTAGGCATTAGGTACACAATCGAAAGTTATTATCAAAAACATATCAATTGTAGAGGCGTGCTAGGACACAATCGAAAGTTATTATCAAAAACATATAAATCGTAGAGGCGTGCTAATCCACCAGCAAGCCTTGTTATCAAACAAGCATTCGTCATTCTGGGCTGGTCATTCGTCAGGAATGACATGGGAAGCCAGCTGGAATTCTAAAATAAAGTTAGGGGGATGACAGATCCCATCACTCAAGAACCAGCCAAACCGCAAGTGCTAGGTAGAAAGCACCCTCCCGGGGAGGGAGGGTCGGAGTTTTGATTAGTCAAAGTGATGTCATAATCTAATGAGAATCAGAGCAACCTACGGCGGTGCGAAACCAAGATGGAGGGAGAATAGAAACTGAGATAGTATATAAGGGGGAGTTCGGTCCGCCTCGCACCTTGTGAAACGCTCTTGCTGAATGGCTTTAAGTAGACAAGAGCTGGTTGAAGTTTAGGGAAGCTTAGGAAACATCAATTGAAGTTATTTATTGCTGTAAATACGGAAACTGGTAATAGCATAAATTGCCAAACTTTGTAGATTTTATTATACAGTTAAAGATAGAAATAAAACGATCACCTTGAGTGTAATCCAAGGCAAAAGTTTGGCGTAGTTCGTTGTTACTCTGGAGAACACGGAAGACCACCGTGTCGAACCAACCACTCTGAAAACGCGCAGTCCGATCAGGCCCAGGCACTCCTATAAATATCGTCAGGTCTCTGTACCTACGAGGCGATATAGTGTCGCGCTCCATCTTCGTCAATATAACCGGTTGTCGCAGCAGTCAAACATACAAGGTTGTACCGACGAAGGAGGAGCCCACAAATAAGTGAGTGAAGAGGATCGGAAAATCTTCAATAGGTAGCAACAGCTCACGGGAACAAGACCTTCCAGTCAAATTAGTTCCAAGATATTCAAATGCTTGCCTGTACGGTTACTTTTAAATAAGACATACTGGGAAGTGGTACAACAGGGAGGAGATCGTTAATTAATTCCAATATGATTAGTCTCAATCCAGCACCAATATTGCTGATTACGCGCATCAAAGCTTCTAATTTGGTCGGTAGACTAACCATTAGACCTCAGAATTCTGAAATTCCCATTTTTAACGTCATCCAGATACGATGCTGGATATTTTAAGGCTAATTTGACAGGACCCTGTTCCAGTCAAATTAGTTTCAAAATATCCGACAGAATATTGATTAAATTGTAATGTTTTTGTTAATTCGGCCTTTCTGATATAAATTGTTAAGACAGAAGAATGTGCGCAAGCCAAAGCATTACGCTCGTAATGCCCATTTGTTATCAACAAGCGTATACAGAAACAGACACGTGAACCAGGATCCAAGAAAATGATACATATGTTCAAATGGCAAATTATACTTGACCATACTCGACTATTTGGTAGTTGAACGCGTCATTTTCAGAATAGATTGCTGCTTCTGCTGCTGCTGCTGTTGCTGCTGCTACTACTACTACTACTACTACTACTACTACTACTACTACTACTACTACTACTACTACTACTACTACTACTACTACTACTACTACTACTACTACTACTACTACTACTACTACTACTACTACTACTACTACTACTACTACTACTACTACTACCACCACCACCACTACAACAACAACAACAGTAGCAGCAGCAACAGCTGCCGCCAAACAATATGTTTAGCTATAATTCAAAAAGGCACGCGAATCACTCACTGCCTGTCCCGGTTCGCAAGGCCACCATTTCATGGTTCGTTCAATTTCTTTTTGCGTTAACTATTAACCGTACATAGCTTATCTGTGTAAGCCTTTTTGCACAGAGTGTACAAAAATCAAGATGGCCAATGGCTCGAAGCGATGTTTACCTAATTGTTCGGCAGCTGATTAACATAGATATTCTGTGGCGGCCATCTTGGATTTTATAATCGCTATCGCGTAGAATCTCTTTTCCAAAATCAACGGTTTATCATATCTAGGCTGTTACATTACTCTAATTTATAAACCAACATATCGACTCTTAAAAATAAGAATGACAATGCTGCAATTTTGTCTAGCGGGCAGCATTCGCTCAGCCGAGATTAAGATGGCAAAAGGATAGATGCTCGATATTATCTTAAGCGCAAAAATAACATGCGTGTTTCATACACTGCGTAGAATTTTTACGAACAGGTGTGAAAAGGGAACTGGAATTAACATTTCACCGGTATGTACGCATTCTCTTTTATGATAGGGATCAATTGTAGCTAAGTAAACATACATATACTAGTTTTCGCATGACAGATATTGCATGTTTTCCACTCGCAGTCTATCGTTATTAAGGCCTTGCAATTATGATGAGCAATTGGCAAACAGCAGTAGTGATCAATAGATTCTTCAAACCGTACTTATTATTATGTTATCTATTTTGTTTACTGAACAGTAGTGTAATTAAAGCCTTTGTTTGACAGATTTGAATTGGAAAAATTTAAATTTTCTCACAGATAATGTCCATTTGCAGACCAAGAGAAGACAATATTTGACAAATTTCGTATCAGATAAGTCACTATCACTACTCTCTCTCTCTCTCTCTCTCTCTCTCTCTCTCTCTCTCGCTCGCTCTCTCTCTCTCTCTCTCTCTCTCTCTCTCTCTCTCTCTCTCTCTCCCTCTCCCTCCCTCCACCCCTTCCTCCCTCCCTCTTTACGGAAGACATTCTCCCCCCCTCTCTCCCTCCCTCCCTCCCTCCCTCTCTCTCAATAATTGTAATGCCCACCCCAGCATATTACTATAGTTGTAATGTAAAATGCGAACAAGTACACATATTGATGCAAGGCATCAATGGTAATTAGCGTGCCCGGAGGTTATTATAATTCTGAGAATAAACTCAACTGTTTCATGAAAAAATGAAATTATATAAAGGCATACAAGCCACTCATGACAAAAATATAGGCGGACAATACCACAAAAGAAGGAATATTTCTTGCAAAAAGATATGGGCAGTATTAGCTATGGGCTAGGAAAAGCAGCTTATATTTTTGGTCAGTCCAACAATTTTTCCATCCATCCTTTTTCTCCAGGCCAAACTCGTTAAACAAAGAGAGGGACAAACAAAATTAAGAGCAGCCAGTGATGAGAAAATTGCACTACTGCATCAACAGAGAGTAACAGATCAAAGTAGCGTCATTAGGTATCAACAACTTGTAAAAGATAAAGAAATCAATAGAACGGGCAACCCAGTCAGTAGAAAATCGGCGCAAGAAGCAGTACAGACCCTGACACCCATTCAAACATATTAAAGAAGACTGTAAAGAATATTTTAAACCTAAATCTTGATACCTTCTTAAACCGATGTGAAGAGCTTATTATTCCTGAAATATATTGGTGAAACATACACTGCAATGCTAGTGAAATGCACAAAACAAGTATATTTTTGATGCAATACAGGACCCCGATTTGTACCGACAGATAACCTTTTCAACAAAGTTTAGTGGCCAGGATAGAACCAAAACCATGAACCTAGTTTTCTCCAGCGAGAATGTTATAGTAGAAAACATTCTGACTGAAGACCCAGTGGGAAACAGCCACGACATAGTGATCTGTTTCACTTAGCTATCGTATCTATGTCACCTATTAAACGATATCTTCACTGGAAACAGTGACAAACTATTAAATCAAATAATTTTTGCTCGACAAAAATGCCAAAATCGGCCTCAACCGTTGTAATGATAACGATCTTGTTGACCATATGTACAAATGTTAGGGTATTAGCCTGATAAGTCAGGTTCTACCAGTACACGCAGCTAATAATATGGGATATATAGAAATATTTTAACATTACTATAATAAATATTTTGTGGTAGAATTATTACAATATTTCGCACAGCACGACGAGAACATAGTGAGTTCTACATGGCCTTATGTTCGAAAACTGGCTACAAGGCATGTAGAGATATTCTGGTACCGAATATAGTACATTATTGGAATTTGACAATGGTGTGCCACTTACTAAATTGCATATGTCGAAATTACTGTATAGTAAACATTTTTTAAACCTTTGATACTTTAATAGTATTTATTTTATTGACGCACTGGCAATGCGTGGCTTCAATTTTCACACGCTAACAGGCCGACAGTCATGCACCCATTAGTTTAATTTGTTGATCACCATCTCCCCAGTCGAGGATCGAACCGTCATACTGCAACTCTGCATGGCATCAGCAACCAGACATCTTTCCACTGGACCACCGCGCCAAGACAAAAAGTCTAGGTTTATCCGACCGCCTTTCACATGCCTGACATACTGACACTCTGACGATTCATATGGGACTATCTGTGGATGCATCTGCCACAATTCAATCCTAGGCTTTTTAAGCCTATTGTAGATCCTCGACCGGGGAGACTCCATCACGGCTCTGGCAGTATATGTATTTATTTTATTGACGCAGTGGCAATGCGTGGCTTCAATTTCCATATGCTAACCAGCCGACAGTCATGCACCCATTAGTCTAATTTGACAGTCATGCACCCATTAGTTTAATTTGTTGATCTCCATCTCCCCGGTCGATGATTCAACCGTCATACTGCAACTCCGCATGGCATCAGCAACCAGACATCTTTCCACTGGACCACCGCGCCAAGACAGAAAATCGTTGATCTGACACAATTTGCGCCAATTTTTGGTATGGAATTGTGTACTATGAAATTATGTTCCAGTAGAATTCTTTTAAATTCGGAATACAACTAGCATATTTCCTATAAGTATTTGTGGGTGAAATTCTGGGGGTGAACGAACGTATTACAATGAAAACCATGAATTATCCTAAGTTTGAGCTTATTTACGTTACAAAATTTTTAAATCTCACTCCGTCATAAGCTTATGTCTATACCTATCTAAACATATGGGTGATATTCTGGGCCGAACCCATTATGAGCGATGTCAGGATATATCGACACCTATCTAAATGTGGTGAATGTGAACTAACCATATTACAATGAGGCCATATGGCGAATATGTAACTACATATTACCAAATTACTCGATGGTAGAATCGTGCAAAATCAGTAGTACATATTCAGTTATATACAGCTTTATGTAAAAAAAAATTATTACAAACCGAGAACTGAGATTCTAATACTGAATATAGTAAATTGTTGGCATTTGACAACTGTCCGTGGCTACTAAATTGAATATTACGAAATTACTACGTGGTAGAAATCTCAAGATTCATTAGCGTATTCGTATCCCTATCTAACCATATGGGTGAAATTATGTAGCCACACATATTGCAGACGGTAGGGTATTGAAAACCGCAGATCTGCCAACATTGGAACAAAGATGAAATCGCATAGTACGAAAATAATTTACGTTCGAATTCTTTTAAATTCCCAATGTAACTAGCATACTCAAACTCCTATACGTCTAATGTGAGCGAAGTGTCTGGAACCGACCATATTACGGAAAGTAGGGCACCGAAAACCACGAATACACCATCATTTAAGCTAAATTTTGCGTATTAAAATTACTTCATCTAGAATTTGTTAGATTCGGAATATAACTAGCTTATTAAAGCTTAAGTCTATGTGGGGTAAATTATGGGGCTGAACATACTACAGATAATAGGGCACCGAAAACTGTGGTGGTTTATTAATACAATGAACCTTTCCAGTTTAACTATGCCCCGCCCATCTCTAGCTAAGCTCCACCCATACCACTCTCGAGGTTGGATCGATGGATTTCTGAACTTCTAGACGATAAATTTCAAGAAAAATATACAGGTAAGCCGTGGAATATTTTGACACTAAATTGACTGGGTCCTGTTGCTGCCTGCCTATGGCAGCAACAGCGCCCAGTCAACTTACTTTCAAAATATTCAGCAGCATTTCTATTAAATAGCAAAAACATACAATTCGTACAACGTGTCAGATTATTAAGCATTTAAGATGGACTAAATCGAGTCAGTCATGACGTCATTATAATGACGTTATCCTACGCGTCACTTAATTAATTACGACGTCATATGACGTAATATGATGGATAGACAACCTGAAAAGGCCCATTAGCAAGTGATGTTAATTACCCTCGCTCCGTCAGAGGATGAGTGTATTGTATTCGGGTCTACGTGCGTTCGGGATGGCAAGGGTCTACAATCTATGATTGGCCTTGTCAAAATATGTGACCTATAAATATGGGTGCTCTCTTAATACAAGTGGTCCATATTGTGTGGACCACGCATTAACAAGTGGTATTAGGCCTGTAATGCTCAATTTGCTCATGCCAATTTCAATAGAGGGATCCATTTCTAGGTATGCCACGCCTATTTCTAGCTAAGCTCCACCCATTTTGTTGCGTTTTGGAATCGATATATATATCGGAGTAGTGAGATTTAAACTATCTATACCATGAAATAATTTCGGCTCAAATTTGTGCGGATTCACGGTTTTCGTTGCACCTAGTCAAATTAGTTTCAAAATAGTCATCAGCTTACCTGTATAGTTACCTTGAAATTGGAAGTCTGGGAATTCATTATTCAGCATATATATATGGTAGATAGTTTAAATCTCACTACTCCGTAAGCGTATGCCTATACCTATCTAAACATATTGGGTGACATTCTGGGGCCGAACCCATTATGAGCGATATGCCAGGACATACCGACACCTATCTGAATGTGATGAATGTGAACCAACCATATTACAATGGGGCAATACGGCGAATATGTAACTACCTACGATGAGATTACTTGATGGTAGAATTGTGCAAAAGCACTAGCTCATATTGAGTTATATACATCCATATATAAAAAAAATTATTACAAATCGAGACCAGAATGATACCGAATATAGTAAATTGTTGGCATTTGACAACTGTCAGTGGACCCTAAATCGAATATTACGAAATTACTACGTGGTAGAAAACTCAAGATTCGGTGGTAGCGTGTTCATATCGGTTTCATATATGGTTCTAACCATGTCGGTGAAATTATGTGGCCAAACCTATTGCAGACAGGTAATAGTAGGGCATTGAAAACCCGCAGATCTGCCAAAATTGGAACGAATTTACGCGATGAAATCGCATACTACGAAATTAATTCACGGTCGAATTTTTTCCAATTCCCAATATAGCTATCGTATTCAAATCCCTCTACGTCTATGTGAGCGAAGTTCTGGAGCCGACCATATTACATACAGACAGTAGGGCACCGAAAAGCACGAAAAATACTAACATTTAACCCAATTTTTGCCTAATAAAATTATTTCATCTAGAATTTGTTAGATTCGGAATATACCTAGTATATTAAGGCTTAAGTCTATGTAGGTGAAATTATGGGATGTTAATACAGGTCTATGATAGCAACAAGTAGGTGGGTAGGGTGGGGTGGGTTACCCATCAAAGTATTAAAAAGATATTCATATAGTTGTCTTTATCTGAGACATTAAAATTTCGGTGTTAAACATTCTAAAGGATTTTATTAGAAAAACACACAATTGTGCCCAAGTAAGTCACATCTTGGTGGCGATTGATTGAAATGACTTCCATAGGCCTAACGTTAGTCAATCGGTCACTGAATCCGGATGGTTTAACATTAATACCGCGCTCGTGTTGGTATCGATGGATCTCTGAGCTTCTTGACTATCAATTTCCAGAAAACTATACAGGTAAGGTGTTGACTATTTTGAAACCAATTTGACTGGGTGCTGTTGCTGCTTGTGGCAGTCAAATTAGTTTCAAAATATTCACCAGCATGTTTTGTAAATAGCAAAGACATACAATTCGTACAACGTGTCGGACTATTAAGCATTTAAGACGGACCAAATCGAGTCAGTCATGACGTCATGATTTTGACGTCATCCTATACGTCACGTCGTTGATTATGACATCATATGACGTAATATGATGGATAGACAACATGAAAATGCCCATTAGCAAGTGGTATTAATTATCCTCCCTTCGTCAGAGGACGAGTATATTGTATTCAGGGCAACAATCTATGATTGGCCTTGTTAAAATATGTGACCTATAAATATGGGTGGTCTCTTAATACAAGTGGTCCATATTGTGTGGGCCACGCATTACCAAGTGGTATTAGCCACGTAATGCTCAACTTGCTCATGATAATTTCAATAGAGATCCATTTCTAGGTATGCCACGCCTATTTCTAGCCAAACTCCACCCCTTTTTGCGTGTTGGAATCGATGTATATATATATATATATATATATATATATATATATATATATATATATATATATATATATATATATATATATATATACGCTGAATAATGAATTTCCAGAAGACTTCCTATTTCAAGGTAACTATACAGGTAAGCTGATGACTATTTTGAAACTAATTTGACTGGATGCTTTTAAAGGTTTGCTGCCTCTGGCCGCAACAACGCCAGGTCAAATTAGTTTCAAAATATTCAACACGATGTTGATTAAACAGTAAAGACATACAATTCGTACACTTGCCGGACTATTCAATGTTCATGACTGAGCTCGATACGCCATTCATCTACACATTTTGGATTGTGACGTCAGCCTGTATATGACGTAATTGATTATGACGTCATATCCTTCAGCTACAGATCGAATCCAGCCATTATCATAGAAAATAACTGTTGAATAAATAGCAAAGACATACAATTCGAACAGCGTCTAGTCAAATTAGTTTCAAAATATTCAACAGCATTTTGATTAAATAGTAAAGACATGCAATTCACATACTTGACTGGCTATTCAATGTTCCTGGTGGAGCTAGATACGTCATTCATTACACATTTTGATTGTGACGTCCAGCTACATCTGACCTAAATAATTATGACGTCATATACTGCAGAAATAGATCAGAAAAATCCATTATCATAGAAAATGTCCTATGTCTAATTGCCGTCCAAGAGACCTTTGTGGTTTTTCTTTTGCAATTTACTACTGGAATTATAGGATCGGTTATCCAACCCGTCATTCCAGTGGTAAACTTTCAAAACAAGTTCTTCGGCGAGTAGCTAATGCAAATGGACATTTCTCACGATCACCGCAAGAAACCATTTGTGGTCAGTTTGATAGAGTGCTAAAGTGGACATATAAGAGACGCCGCGAGTGGGCGTGTGCTTGAGTACTTTCATCTGCAGAAGGAATGATGAACATGTTTTGTACGCAGTCCTCCAGCAAAAGACGAGTACTTATTTAGAGTGGTTGTTTGGAGTTCCGTTGGCTGTTTAATAAAATAATTAAGCGGTCCTCTCCGCGCAAACTCTATTACAGTCGGACCCAGAACAAATAAGAGAACTCGCCATGAATCATGCGCGTGAAGATAATAATTATGAGATATCCAGCAATCTAAAAATAGAGCCGTGTCTTAGCGCCGAGACACAGCCCCACAATCCCCTACGCAAAATGGCCACGCCTATAGGCAATTCTAGACAGCAATAAATAGAAGCGTGCCCGCTCCAGCGGGCACGCAATTAAAAGTCTTCCAAAATTGAAGTAGTGGAACAGTGCCTAATTTGCATAAATCCAAGACGGCCGCCACCATATTCGTGATTACATCGTTTTGTTCTAATTTCACTTCCAATCAAGCTATTTTAATGCTTAAAGGTATTAAAACATGCTCTTTAGTACAAGTAAGGCATATATTTATATATAACACTTTAACTTTATCAAGTGTTCAACTATCTGAACAATTCCTAATTTGCATAACTCCAAGATGGTGCTCCCAATGTTAGAATTCAACCGTTGTGAACATTTATTGTCTTCTAACCAAACTTTTCCATTCTTTCAAGATGCTAGTATACTATATGTAATTTGAAATATTGATAATAAAAAAAAATACAAACTGACTGCAATAAAATGTATTTTATTTTTTTTAACTCAAACCGGCTGCCAATAAAATCCAATATTATCCTGATTTGAACTATTTTGCCGTACACATTTACAGTAACTCTGAATGTTTGACTATATTTTCACGAAACTTAATCATTGTGACATTAACCATATACTTTAATAGTAGATAAATAAACAAGAGTGACTAACATTTGTGGAACATTGACTTCTATGCAGACTTATCCTTATCAGGCAGCACCTTTAGGGACCAAAAGATGGCAGCTTTTTAAAGTGTGTGGTCACAAGACCAGACATCTTAAAGAACTGCCAGTAATTGTCCGTAATTGATGTGTATTAAGGGGCAACCTGTGCTTAAGAGAACACTATGATTTCACATACAGTGCCCGTTATAGACATGTTTGACTAGTCACTGTTTTCTTTTGATTTTGGAACTTCGAACAGTAAACTGCACGGATTGCATTATATCCAAACATATCTTTACAATCTAACATGAACGTTACGATTCGTATAAGTCACCACACATAGCCACCACCACAATGATCGTGCAATAATAAGCTATTCTGCTTTGATGAATGTTTGGAAAATAGTCACCATTTTCAGCCATTGCAACCACAACTTGGCTGTGGATTGGTTCTACATGGCATTTTACCTGCCAGTGGTCTCCGATTGATGGCCTGCAGGACCTTGTAGTTATGTAAGCTGTCTAATGTGATTCACTCATCCATTATATCATCATACAGTACTCCTGCAGCAGGATATTACCTACTATGTTGCTCATATATGTGCACTCCAGCAATTCCAGCAGAACCGTGTCTGCAGTAAGGTGTGCAATAGAGTCTAAGAAACTCATTTTGCATGGTATCGACCAAGTCTCAGTACAATGGATCCGATCTTATTATTTGCCGATGTACTCCCCTGTATTGTTAGAGCCTTCCCCCAAAGGAGCTTGTCAAAGTTAGAACACATGTGACCCCATAATGTCTCGCATGCGAACTGACATACAGAACATACATGTATATGTACTGTAACAAATTGCAACAGACAAGCTACAACAGAAATTCTTTTCACAGTTTATCTCAGAAAAGCAAATAACACACACAAAACCTAAAAAAATTCAAGTAGTATTTAACAGTGGCTAAGTTGTATAACTCCAAGATGGCAACCACAATATTTGACATTATATAGTTTTAAAACATTTTAAATTCTAATCAATCTATTTTAATGTTAAAAGATGGTAATGGTGTATCACCTTTAAGCATTGAAAATAAGCTTAAATAGAAGTGAAAATAAGGTAAAAACTGTAATATCAAATATTATGGTGGCCATCTTGGATTCTTGTAAATTATGCGCTTTTCAGGCCTTAGATTATACAGGACGTTTTATGTTTTATTTATATGTATCACTTACCTAAGTGTGGTTTAACACCTTTAAACATTACAAATAACTTGATTAGAAGTAAAATGAGACGGAAATGTGCAATTATGAATATTGTGGTGGCCATCTTGGATTTATGCAAATCAGGCACTGTTCCACTACTTCTATTTTGGAAGACTTTTAATATGTTCTTTTATTTGCTTTTCTGAGAAGAATAGTGATAAAATAAATTCTGTTGCAATTTGTGGTGGGTTGATCCATTTTTTTCATATAATGACTGGACTACTGTCTATTGTACGTGATGCCACGTGCAACTTCACTTTCTGTTTGAGAACCGTGCCCATCGACGTCTCATGCTGTGCCATATCTGGGATGTATTAATGTATGCTGCAACAAATGTGCAGATTCAAATCCCAAGTTTTTATCGCATATTGTTTTTTTCTTTGACGTCTGTTTAGTGTTACTGTATTGTATAGTTTTGTCAGCCTTTTTATGTATTTTTGGATAGTAAAGGTTTTCCACACGATCCGTTGATCGTGTCATCCCAAAAAAAAGTAGTAGTAGCAGCAGCAGCAGCAGCAGCAGCAGCAGCAGCAGTAGTAGTAGTAGTAGTAGTAGTAGTAGTAGTAGTAGTAGTAGTAGCAGCAGCAGCAGCAGCAGCAGCAGCAGCAGCAGTAGTAGTAGTAGTAGTAAGCGTTAGTTCTATGAACCATGTCATTGATGACACACTGGCACTAGGATATAGCTCATTCATCATCTGGAATGAACATTAGCACCCTGAGGACAAGAATCCTCTTTCACTGGAGTAGCTTTCAACTACCCGTCTCATGACCACACGAATTGACTGAAATTGGTGGTGTACATTTCAGATATTCTTACGTTTACATTTTTCTGAGATCCATTTTGCTATATCACTAGGCACTCGCAAGTATGTAGCTTGTTATTATTGGCAAGCATTATTATGGTTGATTTTTCAAAAATATACTTTCAATAATACTAGTGTCTAGTAATTATTAAATGGGTGTCGTTATAAAAACAATAATTACATAATTATCGATACTATTAACAAGTATTACCTCCCTTGGGTGTAGGATTGTGAAGCGTCTAGCTTGTTAACTCTTCGTTTCTTTTTAGTATTGGCCAAGTTACCAAAGATAGTTTAAACTTGTTTTATTGAAGCAAAAAACACCACATTAATACCATTTAACACTTAATAGGCAGGACAGCAACCACATATAACAGTCTACTAGATCATGCCATCGGAAACAGTTGCTTTATAGAAATAGTTCGCGAATTCGAGAGACACGATTTCAGTCCACTTTCTTCAGACACAAAACAAACAAGGTGGGTAACAGAAAAAACAGGCAATTTCCCAGAAAACCTGAACGCTGAACACATCAATCAAATTAGGCAGAGGATAATGGAAAAACGTTTGGACACAAAAAGATATATCAAGGAAAGCGCAGGAAAAATACCAAGTTTTGGTTTGGAAGAGAGTGTGCAGAAGTAAGAAAAGGAAAGCTTGCCATATAAATAGAACAGAAGAAAATGGATTTTTCTTACTTAGTACAAGCAAAGCATATCAAATACAAATAAAGAAGCATTCGCAAAATGCTCGTCTGAAGCTGCATAACAAATTACGTGATTTACAAAAATGGGATACTAAAGCCTTCTGGAAGTTACTAAACAACAAATCTCAGAAAAGAAATGAAAATGTGAAAATAGAACTTGCTGAACTAGCACGTCATTTCAAAGTGATAAACCAGCTTTGGGGGGGGGGCAAATTTTAGATTTAAATGAAAGCTTAGAAATAGAGATACCAAAGTGTCTGGAACTAGACAATCCGATAACACAGAACGAAATTCTTGAAAGAATCGCTAAGTTAGCAAATAACAAAGCAGCTGGAGAGGATCATGTCTTTAATGAATATATTAAATCTACCGCTAATGTTATGCTACCAATTTATGAAAAGTTTTTTAACATGATTTTCGATCACGGAAAAGTATTAGAAGATTGGCTAATCGGTCTTCTGATCCTGCAAATAATAGTACGATCACCTTACTAAGCTGCCTTGGAAATTTGTGTACGTCTATTGTAAATGAAAGGTTAAAGAAATTTGCAGAAGCACAAGAAATCATATCGGAATCAAACAGGATTTAGGAATAAAAGGCCGGCGCTTGATAACATCTTCTCACTTTATTTAATTAAAGAATTGGTTCAAGCACAAAGGAAAAAATTATATTGTTGCTTTATTGATTTTAAGCAGGCATTTGATACGGTGTTGCGGGCGGGTCTTTGGAGAAAGTTTTTAGATTGTAATATATCTGGAAAATGTTTTAAACTCATACAGAATATGTATCAAAATATTAAATCATTCGTTAGTTATAGCAAGGAAAGTTCTGCGTATCCTATGTGTAACATAAGCGGTAGGCAAGGGGAAATCCTGTCTCCATTTTTATTTGCAATATTTTTAACGACATGGAAGAATATTTACAAATGAAAAATATATCTGGCATTGCCAAATCTACACATATTTTTATATCTTATAGTACTACTGTACGCCGATGATGTGGTTTTAATGGCAGACACCCCGGATGGATTACAGACTGCTTTAAATGTTTTCCAAAACTACTGCGATGAGTGGAAACTACATATAAACTCCGGTAAGTCAAAATTAACGATATTTTCCAAACGTAAGACAAATAACATGGCATACCAATCGACCTACAAGCAATATTATTTAACACCATGATAACACCGATACTGCTATATGGGGGTTTGAAATTTATAGTCATCTAGAAACGTGTATGATAAAGTTCTTTACGAATTTACTCCATTTAAAACAAAGCAGGCCAACTGTTATGATTTACGGGGACTTTGGAATATTTCCACTGGATATTACAAGTAAATGTAACATGATAAGTTTCTGGGCATGACTTGTAAATATGGGATATGGAAAATTATCATCAATTTTATATTTTGCAATACCTGATTATATGACAAAACAAAAATGGATCGAAACCATTAAATCTATCCTGGAGAGTACTGGCCAGTTAAGTATATTTGAGTCAGAACATGTAAATACTAAACAATTAGTTAAACAAACCAAACACATTTTAGAAACACAATATATAGAGAAATGGGCCAGAACTTTAAAAGAATCGACGTGCCTCAATTTCTATTAAAAAAATCAAATCAAAATTTGAGCCTGAGAAATACCTAAAGTTACTTCCCTACTGGGAAGCCCTCACATTATGTCTTTTAGAACGTTAAATCACCAACTTGCCATCGAGACGGGAAAAATGTGTGGGAATCGAACGTAATGAGCGCCTTTGTAATATGTGTAACGTCATAGAAGATGAAACTCATTTTCTGTTCTATTGCGAAAAATACATACAACTGAAAAACCAAAGGGCCTATTTGCAATATGTAACAAGCCAATACTAAACAGGCTGTGTAAATATTTAAGACTGTCAAGGGGAAAGCAATCTCACAACTAACGACGACGACGACGACGACAACGACAACAACAACAACAACAACAACAACAACATGACCACCTCAATCATTACGTCAAACAACAACAACAACAACAACAACAACAACAATAATAATAATAATACGAGTTGATCTAGCAACAGTAGCAGTAGCAGCAAAGGTGGCAGCAATAGTAATAACAGCAGTAGTTCAACTTCAAGATCTGTTTATTTTAGGTCAATTCTGAACACTGTCATCAAAAGTTTTAACCCTACTATCCTTCCAAGTATCCCAAGAACCTCGAAGAGACTGCAAGCCTTTCTGGTCGGGTAAACTGAAGCTCTCCATAATGATCTAACTAAAGCACGATCACTTACAGCATCTCACTGAGGAGAATAACATCGAACTTAAGAGAAAATCTGTCGAGTTTGTGAAAGAAAACATCCAGTCAACAAGGAAGAGTTGGAGAGAGAAAACAGCAAAACCTCAATATGAAAGATGAATAAAATAAAGTGTAGGACTCTCATCAAGCAACTGAATGAAGAGGGAAAAAATCCCACACGTAACTCTGATCAAAGATGATAACACCCTACATGAGAAAGATGTTGCCAATGAGTTTCCTTCCAACTACGAGAGAGAGAGAGAGAGAGAGAGAGAGAGAGAGAGAGAGAGAGAGAGAGAGAGAGAGTGGCATTGACATTAGTAATGAGCAGATAAGACAGGCACACCATGAACTCGACAGGCGTAATTCCCGTGTAAGGACAGACGAGGACATATTATGAGGAAGTTGACAGGCACCTTATGGGGAGCTGATGATAGTGTACTGAAACAAGTATATATCCATCAACAGTCTAGGTCAAGTTCGACTCCTAACCACATATAGCTATTGCTAACTAGATTCCCAGTCCAACTTCAAATAGTTAACTAGTTAGTCAACTATAGTCAACAGAGTACCCGAGCTCGTTTCAGATGGTTAGTGCGATATTTGTGTACATTTCAAAATGGCGGGCACCAATCGCTTGCCACGAATAAATGCAATAAAAGTGTAAATATTTCACCAAATAACTTAGGTTTGATAAAATTATGCTTTTCCATTGTATGTCAATGTTCCCAAGCCCATATTCATTCCCATTTTATGTGATATGGACGCTTTTTGACGTCTTAGCGGTAACCCATTTTCGTAGGCAATAAAACACACGACAGAAGAGGTTAATGGAGACTGGTACCCGGCTCCAAATTTTCTGCAATAGTAATTCAATTGGGAACCGGATACCAACGAACTATAGTTAACTATTTAGCGTCCGACTGGGCATAGCAACTGCGCATGTTCAGTAAACCAGCAAACTGACTATAGTTAGCGAGTCGAACTTGACCCAGGATATTCCTGGAATATGGTGCATCTGCCTGGTCAAACGCCTCCACACGCGCCCTACATAGCTTAAATAGAGTTCAAAATCAGGACTTGAGGATTATCACGGATGGCGTGAAGTCAGCACCAATTGCAATCATGAACACTCTCACAATTATTCAACCACTTCAGATAAGGTGACATGCCAAAGTCCTGATTCGAGCAGAAAAGCGCAAGTGCCTTGCGAATCATCCAATGCACAAACGCATGGCTGGAAAGACGCAAGATCGACTAAATAAGACAGGTTTCCTACACATATCCCTAGCACCGCATAAGAGCATCAAAGAAAACCTCCCAGAAATAATTGAACCAATCCAGGTGGCCCTAAACAGAATGGCATGGTCACGAAAATGTGAGGATTTAATCATCCGTCTCAGTATCCCAGGTATAGAGATAAGTTATAAACAGAGTCCAGCTATCAACAAGAATCTTGCCTTGTAGCATAGTGACCGAGAATATCCAACAGCCAGTCATTCCAGTGGTAAATTTTCGAAAATAGTCTTCTCTTGGCCTGCAAATGGAAATTCAATAAGCAAATATATATACATTATTTTAACCAAATTAAGACATTATTCAAGGGTTAACCAGGGTTGGGGTCGAGTACAGGCAGCTGTACTGAGGCTGAGTACGAGCACTTTGGCAAAGTACTTGAGGCTAAGTACATGTACTTTTTAGCAATTGTACTGAGGCTGAGTACGAGTACATTGTAAATGTACTTGAGTACGAGTACAAGTACATATTAATACCTAAATCTCATCCAAGGTGGCTATGGAGGGGGTGGGGGAGAACAGCCGTACTATAGTAACCCTGTGCTTGCTATATGGGGGCAGAGTTACTGTCGATTCCGTAAATATACATGTAGATATAAAATACGGCTTCTGTAGTAGGGTTTCCCTCTATTTATTTACTAAACAAAGGTATCGTGTTGAATATTTTGGATATAATCTGACTGAATGTTGTTGCTACCATGGGAGGCATTAGCTCCCAGCCAAATTAGTGTCAAAACATCTCACAGAATATTTACTAAAGCTTTTAGCGATACAGAGAAAATGACAAATTCATTACAAGAAATAAGCTGTTGAATATTTTTTTAATAACTTGATTGGCAGTTACTCCTAACCTACGCAGAAATTACTTCCAATCAAACTATTTTCAAAATATTTAACAGAATATTTCTTACTTCATAAAGAATATGTTGACTTCCTGGCACGATTACTATGAATTTATAATATAAGGTTCATCAGTGAATGATGAATTTATTTCAGATAAATCATGTAGTAATGTTGAATATTTTGAAATTAATTTGACTTATAAACATCACTGCTGATAGCAGCATTCTCTTCCAGTCAAATTATTTTTGAAATATTCAACATTGAACTTTACTCTTATACTAGTTTATGTAATATTAACATTGGTTAACTTTATCCCTCAAATTTGTTCAAGAAAGTTTCAATTTTCTCATAGAAATTGTCAGTTTGCAGATTAGCTCTGAAAATTTACCCCTGGAGTTACTGGCTTTCTTATCGAGTCAGTTATTCCAGTGTTAAGTTTTCAAAAATATTCTTCTCTTGGTCTGCAAATTAACATTTTCCAAGACTACTGCAGAAGGCTTTTTTCTCTGGAGTGAGTGTTAAAAGGTCAAGAGATCTATAAAGCCTGAAATAATGGGCTTTGTCCAATTTCAGTGTCAGGACTCGCTCATGAATGGTGTCTTATCAGTAGGCATATAATACTGACCAGGCCAGGTATTTGTTGACATAAGGCTTTTGCGCTTGCGCAAGCTCTGTTCTAATCCGTCCTACATCCCTCAACACTTTCAATGATAAATGACCAGAAATTACCATTTTTATGCTGCTAAAAAAGATTCTATTGAACATTTTGAAAGTTATCTGGTGGTAGGGCTTGCTGCTTTAAGCAGAAATTATGGTTTCCAGACAAATTACTTTCAAAATATTTAACAGTTTACCTGTATGATTGCCTTTAAAGGTCGATACCGCGTTTCCATAGTGCATGGGTTAAGATTCTTTACTTGTTTAATCTTATTTCCAATTAGCAGTAACCTCCAAGAATTGCGCATTTCAACACAAACATCCAGAATTTCAATTTCAAACCAAATTAACCGCTAAGTTTTTTAATATTTTGAAATTAATTTGGCTGGAAGCAGTTGCTGGCTCAAGCAGCAATGGATTCTAGTCAATGTATGTTTAAAGTATTCAACTGTTTCCTGTCTGACAGCCTGGTAATTTAGATAAAAAGGTTTCAGTAGTGTCGTTAGTCAAATGCTTGTTATCTTATTCTCTATAAGCATACCTACTACAGCAATTTCCCCTTTCAAGCCAAACATCCAGAGTTTCAATTTTAAAACAACTTTTTAAAACAAATTACTATGAACACATATTACAAGGCAGACTAATTTCAAAATTTTGAGCAGATAGCACCAAGTCAGTCAAATTGTTTTCAAATATTTACTAGATTTCATATCATCTCTCTGAGAGCCAGTGCTTGGAATTTTGAATGAAAAGGATAACGTATGCATATAATTTTTATACATAGAAAATGGATAAGTACTCGGAATGTACTCTTAAGTACTCAAAAGTACAAGTACAGAGTATGTACTCGAGTATAAGTACAAGTACTTTGGAAATGTACTGAGGCTGAGTACAAGTACATGTACTCATAAAAAGGCATGAGTACTGAGTACATGTGAGTACTTGAAAATATGTACTCGAATACACGAGCACTGAGTACATGAGGACATTGGCCCCAACCCTGGGGTTAACTCTATCGCACCAACCCATCCATCGCCACCACACCTCAAAATGTTGTCACATTAAGCTAAGAACAATTACTAAGGCGTTGAGTATGTGGTGTAACTTTGATGCAACATGGATAAATCAACTTTTACCTATACCCCGCCCATTTGTAGCTAAGCTCCACCCATGCTTTGCCTGTTTTGGGATCGATCGAACCATTACTTAACAAAATACCAAGGTAACTATACAGGTAACCTGTTGGGTATTTTGAAACTACTTGATTGGGTTCTGTTGCCTATGATTATTAAACAGTAAAGCCATACAATTCGTAAACTTGACGGACTTTTAAAATTTCACGACGGACTTAGATAAATTTACTACCTATTTTGAATGTGACGCCAGCCTACATGTGACGCAATTGATAATGACATCAATACGTGAGTGACAGGTTGGATTCGTCTATCGTGTTTTACCGCTAATGGGTGGATGTGATTTGTCACTCAAGTGGCTGACGTCGTACTCAAAATACGTCATGCGTTGGCTGATGTCATAATCAAAATCACGTAAGACCATCCCGTCACGGAGTCAAATATCCGTCACGAAATGTAAGAATTGCAGGCCTATGGCGTTGGTGAATTTACATGTTAATAGCCATTCTGATGAATATTTTGAAACTAATTTGACCAGGAACTGCTGCTGCCACGGAAACAGCACCTAATCAAATTAGTTTACAACTATTCAACAGCTTGCTTGTGTAGTTATCCTGAAAATTAGAATTTGGGAAGTCAGGTTTCAAATCGATTCCAACACGCGCAAAACAGTGGGTGGAGCTTAGCTAGAGATGGGCGGGGCATATCTAGAATGGAACCCTTTCTTGTACATATTAGTTATTATAAGTACCTAACATAGATGATTGATTTTGACAAGTAATTGATAGAACCTGACAACGTGTTGCATCATTCTGCCCTGCATGTACATAGACTATTCAGCAAAGGTTTACCGCAGGTTGATTGGTCACGTAGATGACCATATATATGTAGAGAATATTGAGAGACTCCTTTTCGCAAAAGACATGGCGTATCAAACAGACTCCCAAAGATTGGTGTCTATGTCTAAGGCCGTGTTCTCTCTAGATACTTAATCAGGAATAACGCCATACTGAAGTATGGCGTTATTCCCGATTAACTCTCTAGTGAGAACACGACCTTAGCATGTTTACTAGATAGGCCTGGAATGTGGTTATGTATTTATATTGGCACGTGAGTAAAGGAGGATCCAATCTGAGACTGAAGTATATGACGTCATAATCAATTTACGTCACATGATGCCGTATTATAACTCCGTCATGAAGCTCGAAATGTTCAACTCTGCGAATTGTATGTTTTTGATGGAGTTAAAATTTACTAAACGTTCTGTTGAATAATTTGAAACTGATTTGACTGAGAGCTGTTGCTGCCATAGGCTCAAAATGTTGATATAAACACAACAGGAGCAGATTATTGTTTTAAGACAAAATATTGTATTTGTACATTCAGGTATCACATTAAGCGAAGAACAATCACTAAGGCGCTGAGTATGTGGTGAAACGTTGATGTAATGAAAGAATGGACTTTTAGCTATGTCCCGCCCATTTCTAGCAAAGTTCCGTCCATGCTTTGTCAGCTTTGGGATCGATCGAACCCTTAATTAATAGATCCCGATATCAAGGTAACTATACAGATAAGCTGTTGAATATTTTGAAACTACGTGACTTGTTTCTGACAGACATGGCAAAGCCATAGGAAGCAACACTCCCAGTCAAATAAGTTTCAAAATATTCAACAGCATACCTGTATAGTTACCTTGAAATTGTGATTATGGTAATTCAGGGTTCGACGATATTAATCGATTCCAGGGCAGGTCTTAGATAGAAATTGGCGCAGCATAGCTAGAAATGGATACATCTATTAGATATTGCTTATGTGTAGTATAGTAATAGGTTCCGTGTACACCTGCAGAAGTGGCGTCATCATTAATGTATATGCATATTCACACGAGAATTGCGGGTATTTATTTTTCTCAAACAATCAGAACGCTCAATTTGAAATTCAAAATTATGATTTGAGATGGAGCATTTTGATTGCTCGAGAGGTTTTCTAACACAAACCCAGCTATGCCCGTAACATCATCTACAACCATATGTCATTAGTCTGGCCGTATGGGGACTGGGCTTAGCGGATGTAGTTTTCATATTAATCACATTGCGACAGCTGCATTTGCTAAAACAACGTCCTCCCTGTCCCACCACCCCCACCCCGTACCCCCCCCCCCCCACCGCCACCCCGTGCCCACAATTCCCATAAGTAATACAGTAAAATGCTGTTCCGCTTTGTGGGCCTAAATCAGGCATACTGACCGATCAAAAGACACCAATTGCCAGGAGACGTAGAAACAATTGCTTGATTTGAATAATTTCATCATCTAAGCCTAAGCCATAGTATAATATAGTTTGGCACCGCTATGCCCAATAAATTCCATTCAATGAGACATAATGATAGCCGAACTATGAGAAATGTGGACATATATTTAGCAGATATTGGGTCAGATCACTTAAATATGTAGATTGTAAAGATTAAAAATAAGTGTTACTTCAATCTAAATTACACCATCTAACACATACACAAACATTAACACGATCAAATATTAATATTGCGCCAAAACTATTGCAGCTTTTTAAGAACACATAGACCTACTTGGTTTTAAACAAGTTATATATTTACATAAATAGTGCTATAAAGATTGACAAACACCAACAATAATTTAAATGGTGCGTCGGTGCATGCATGTGCGTTAGGGCTGGTGGCCGTGTGTGTCTCTTGCATCCATAAGGAGTGAATAAGGACTCGTTATGCAAGGACAGATAGCAGCCACGACCCGCTGGATGACCTGCAATCTAGACTATACTAATCATGCATCGGAACTCACCAATTCGTCGCTGTTAGCGTCAAATAAGAGAAAATGAAAATATCTTTACACATGGGCTAGTTATAAATAATATGAAGTACCTGGGTAATCTTAAGCTTATTATGACGATGTGTTATATGCCATATGATAATGGGAAAGGTAAGCACTATTGCAACGTGATGTATTATATGCCAAAGCGTGTACCGAAGCACACATACACGCACGCACACATACACGTACGTGCACACATACATGCACGCACACATACACGTACCTACACACATACACGCACGCACAAATACATGGGTACACATCAATGAACGAACACAAGCATGCACCCACACGCACGCACACGCGCGCCCAAGCGCGTGCTCACACGCACGCACGCACGCACGCACGCACGCACGCACGCACGCAAATGTGCAACTAAGCATCAATGAACGAACACTCTAGGCAAGCATACTTCATGTTTGCATGCCCGCGAACACACTTATCATGTCGAATAGTTTGAAGCTAATTTGACAGGCAGCAACCGCTCCCAGTCAAATTAGCATCCACATATTCAACAGAATAGTGTTTGCATTGTTAACGATTTGTCGTATTTCGCCTTTCAGGTTCAGAGTTCAACCAATTTGACTGAATGTTGTTGCTGAAACACAACTTTCCGTACAGGTTACTGTAAAAATATACAGCAGAATTCTTCCTGCAGATGTCATCGATCTGCTCATCCCGGGCCCATTTCCTAACCGGCATACGTTAAGCCGTTAATACGGATTTATAGAAAAAATTAAATAAATATAACATATATTAATTTTTAAATATCACGATTTATTCTTAGGCTATTTTGACTATTTTTACTTTAACTGTAACCATGTCTGTCATAAACTGTATGACATATTTCTTCTAATCTCTACGAATGTAGATATACATATACATATATGTATGAAATGAAAGGGATTGCGATAATAGACTACTTAGTCTATAAGCGCGAGTGTGACGACACGTGATTCAGATTAACTGTCTGACTGCTTCAAGCAACCAGACAATAATTTCAATAGACAATAACTATGGCCCAGCTGAATATTTTGAAAACAATTTCAGTCAAATTGTTTTCAAAATATTCAGCATATCCAGAAATAAGCAGTGGAAAATGCAGTGTGCATTATCTGCAGAGTGACGTGCGTGGTGATAGTCGTAATGGACGTGCGTGGTGGTAGTCGCGAAGGACGTGCGCGGTGAACAATGATCTCATAGTGAATGTGCAGTGTGTGATGGTCAAAATCTGCAATATAATAATAATAATAATAATAATAATGGTGGCGATGACGACGACGACGACGACAACGACGACGACCATGGTGGCAATGATGACGACGACGACGGCGGCGGCGGAGACGACGACGACGATGTCAGCTGATTATGATGAAACATAATTCTGAACATGGAGACTTATACAAGCCAGGTATACGAGAATGTTGATTAAGGGAGAGGTCCTCACGCAGACAGCAACGTATAAGCAACTCCACACCAGGTTCATAAGGTTATTCCAACATGCAGCGAGAAGCACAACGCTAGGTTACATTCACCAAAACACTGAAACACTCTAGGCGTGGCCAAACTTAGGACATAGGGGCTGGGGGTGTTGTCAAACGTTTTCGAATCTCTTACCTGGAGCCACAGAATCATATTACACAAGCCCTTGCTCTATGTTTCATCGTATTAACTGTCTCACTGCTGCAAGCCACCCGACAATAACTTCAATGAACAAATCCTCTTGACTTTCTGAATATTGGGGGGGGGGGTGAAATTGACTGAAGCTAGCAACTTTCAGCCAAATTGTTTTCAAAATATTCCGCATATTCAGAGTTAAACCCCATAGAAAATTTTGTCTGCAAAAACTCAGCAGCTGGACAGTTAACACCGGTATTGAATGTATACCGGTATGGCAATATATCTTACTTGTAATAGTTTTTCTAATACCGTGAAGCCCTATCAGGGTCCGTCAGAACTGCTATGGTGTGATGTACAATCCCCAGGATATAAGCCTTTGGAAGACACCTACACTTTTTTCAAGATTAAATAGTACATGCGGGTAGCATGAAGTTACTCAATGCGTCAACAGTAACCAGAAATGTGGTTGCAATGCAACCATGAAGCTCAACGTTACGACTTTGTAATGAACTATGAAGCTGGATTTCAATCATAAAATAAATATAGCAGGCTTATCAATATCCTTATCAACAAGAGGTCCAAGCGCCTGTAACGCTCACCTGGAGCATTCGCATTTGAACCATTTGCATTTAACTGCTGGAACAATGACAATTTCAGGTAAATTTTTCATAAAATTTATGCGTTTCACCAAAAAAAATCGAACCATTAAAATTCCGAATAGATGCCCTGGAGCCTACTGAGATAGGTGCTGTACAGCTACTAGGGTTCAAATCTGTCAAGCGGTTAAGGATGAGTAGCGTTTTAGCAATTTTCCCTAAAAATTTCTAAAAATCTAAGATTTTCACCCAAAAAATTGATCAATCAAAATTCTGTATACAAGTTCGGAAGCCTAGCTCCGTAGGGGCCACTCCAACCAAAGTAAGTTGAAATCCGCCTAGCGGTTAATGAGGAATAATGTTTTGACAATTTCCAGTAATTTGTTCCTAAAATCTAAGCTTTTCACCAAAAAAATTGACCGATCAAAATTCCGAATATACGTTCTAAAGTCTAGCCCCCTTCCTGCCAAAGTAAATTGAAATCTGCATAGCGGTTAAGGAAGATTATCGTTTTGACAATTTCCAGTAAATTTTTCATAAAATTAAAGATTTTCACACAAAAAATTGTCCAATCGAAATTCTGTATACAAGTTCTGAGGCCTACCCCATAGGATCATTCCAGCCAAATTAGGCTTAAATGTGCCAAGCGGTTAATGAGTAGCGTTTTTAAACAAAAGTTGATGGATGGACGACGGACGCCATGCATCAGTGACATTGACCTTTGACCTTTTGGCCCCAACATCATTGTGTGATGCTGTGTCATTATAAGGAGGCATGTGTCCAAGCTTGGGTCCAGTGTGAATAACCAAACATGCGATTTACACAGAAAGGTTGAGCTAAACGGAAAATGTTAAAGTTGAAAAAACTAGGTTTTACCAAGGTAGCAGCGGCATTGACCTTTGACCTTTTGACCCCAACGTCATTGTGTGATGCCGGGTTATTATAAGGACGCATGTGCCCAAGGTTGGGTTCAGTATGCTTAACCGAACATGAGATATAAACAGAAAAGTTAAGCTAAACTGAAATTGGACAACGCCGGTGCCACCCCTGTCCACCGCTACCACCCCAGCCACCGCCGCCGCCAGCACCGCCGGAAGACGTGCGGGGTATCACAATAGCTCGTTTTACTAAGAAAAGTCGAGCTAAAAATCTAAAATGTTTTGTGTCACTTTTGCGGCGGGGGGGGGGGGGGGGGGTGTGGGTGGGGGGGGGGGGGGGGGTGTGTGCTCTCAATTTGGGGGGCCCTGAAATTTGAGTGCCTTGTGCATATGCAATTTTTGTACTGCCTATATTTCGGCTCTGACTCTAGATTCAACGCCATATAGCTAGAACTGTTCCAAGTGAAAGATAAAAATGGATCTCCGCCGTCACATGTAAATCCTCCTCCAAGGGTCAGAATTGGTTGGTTAAATTGGGTGAGCCCAATATCATTATCATGAATATGTTACACTCCAACTGGGTCCAGCATAATCCCCATCATCTAGTTGAATGAAATTAAATGTGCCCGACAGTGTAGTTTTACTCAAATTTGGTCCACTCTGGCACTTTTACTTTACACAGTTGGCTTCTATTTCTATTAAAATAATCGTATAAACTGAAAACGAAAGCTCTAACTTGTGACTACCATACGTGGTAGGACTCCGAGTCAAATTAGTTTCTACAACAGAATATTTATTCGCACGCCACCTTTCTGGCTCAAATATTGACAATAATAAATCACGATACAATACCTAAATGGTGCGGGGTGTCTGATAACTCGCTGATATTCGGCGACAGGATCTGGCCTCTTCAACTTAAGATCTTCTTGAGACAGGCGTGGACGCTGACTATACAAGCGATCCCCTATTGGTATGATCGGCGTACCAGAAACACTCCCATTAATATCCACTGCGGAAGTTGGTCCTGACTTGCGGGGACTTCTCGGACTGATGCTTCCAAAGCTTTGTGAGGTCACCTTGGCGGAGATGTGAGAGTAATTAGCCTGTGGCGGACTACTTTTTGTCTTATGAACTGCTTTCTTGCCACTTTTCTTATTCTTTCCTGGCATTTTTACTTTTGCTGGAGACTTGTTCACGCTCTCCAGTAAAGATCTCATAATGTCCTCCGTTGTCCTCTCTTTTCGTACTTCGGGTTCAACTGTATTTTCCTCTACCTTCTCTTCCTCATTCTTCCCGTCATCGCCCAGCAAGCCTTTAGCCTGAGCCTTCGCAATAATGTCTTTTGCACTTTCTTTTGCCTCCGGCTAAAAGTAAATCACAATATATCCACGGTATATTTAGTACGCATATAAGAGACAAACATATCAATAGCAGACACCTGCTTTTGAGGCTGCAATAGCGCGGTTCTTTAACCCTTTAAATCTCGAATTTATTCAAGAAAATTCCAATTTTCTCATAGAAAATGTCAATTTGCAGACCAAGAGAAAACTATTTTGAAATTTTACCACTGGAATTACTGGCTCGATAACCGAGCCAGTCATTCCAGTGGTAAGATTTTCAAAAATAGTCTTCTCTTGGTTTGCAAATTGGCATTCCCTAGACCACTGCAGACGCCGTTTTGGGCTGATGTAAGTGTGAAAGGGTTGAGACACGCGGTCGTAATACATATGCTCTGCTCCTCTCATTTCTAGCGTATCTTCGCCAACTTTAAAAGGGTGGGGTGGGGGGTGGGGTGGGGGTGGAATCTATTTGAAACTTTGAAACCTGAATTCCCAAAGTATACGCAGGTAAGCAGTTGAAAATGTTGATACTTGACTGTGGCGTCGTTGTTGCCTATATCAGCAACTGATTCCAGTGTAAATAGTTTCAAAATGTTCAAAATAATGTTTATGAAATTGGAAATTCATGAAAGACATAGGTCTACAATTCAAACACTTTCGTGACAGACGTTTCCATTTCCGTGACGGAGCTACGTCATTTTCGTTGTGACGTTAACTAACATCTGGCGTATTTGATAGATACTTGAGTGACAGATCGGATCCCTTCATCGTTCTAGAACATTTTCTCAGTCTTCCCGATGGATGAATCCACTTTTAGCTATGCCCCGCCCAGGTCTAGCCAAGCTCCACCCATGCTTTGAGGGTGCTATATACTTTTAATAAGTCTTAATTCCCAGAATTGCAATTTCATGGTAACTACAGCTAACCTGTTTAATATTTTCAAACTAATTTGACTGGGTGATGCTGCAGGACAGCACCCAGTCAAATTATTTTCAAAATATCCAACAGAATGCTTATTAAATAGTAAATACATACAATTCGTACATCTGACGGACTATTCCATGTTCGGAGTACTTCTGTCAATTATAATTGTGACGTCAGCCTACGTAATTGGATATGACGTTATATACTGGACTGACAGGTCGGATTCAACCATCACAATGTTCGGAAGGAGTAACTGGCCCATGTAATGGACGGATCCGATAGGCAGCAACAACTCCAAGTTAAATTAGTTTCAAAATATTTAACAATTTATCTAGTTCTAGGTACCCTTTAAATTGAGATTCTGGGAATTCATGCTTCAAAGTGTTAAAAAATACATTCAAACGCTCGCCTCACGTGGGCGAAGATTAGTTAGACCGGAGCGGAGCATAGCTATATACAATGATCGCCCTATTGCAATGTGGACATGCTTAGCAGAGAAAAGTGGTCCAGGAAACAAATATGTTCACCATTTTCATATAATGGGTGAATCCATAAAATGCGGATACATTGGCTAGATGGCTCATGGGCATACCCTCATGGGGGGCTCGTTGTAGCAACCGCCAATGACGTAAGTTCAGTAAATCGCAATTGCGCAAGCCCGGGTATTCACTGACTGGCTGACGCAGACGATCAGCTTTCAAAATGACTAAATTATCTTTTGGTAATTTAAAGAGAAATTGAACAGAGGTAAATTTACGTATTTTTATCAGAAATAAAATTGTATTGGCTATCTTAATCTGACACTATTCGATGCCTAGTAACAAAAACATTATTTTGGAGGCTCAATAATCCGGTGAGAAAATACTGAACTCTGAAATGCCGCTTTTGAGAGGGCCATGGGTGATCTGATTCAAATTCAGATTCAGATTTTTTATTTCCACCAAGGCCACATAATGGCATATGGGAATATGAATTTACAGAAATTATAAATTTTATGGCGATCAGACATTATATATCAATTCATAATTACATATTTTGGTATTTATCTATTTATATAACCACTGTTTGTGCTTTCGGTAGTAGTAGTAGTAGTAGTAGTAGTAGTAGTAGTAGTAGTAGTAGTAGTAGTAGTAGCAACAGTAGCAGTAGTAGTAGTAGCAGTAGCAGAAGCACTAGTAGTAGTAGTAGTAGTAGTAGTAGTAGTAGTAGTAGTAGTAGTAGCAACAGTAGCAGTAGTAGTAGTAGTAGTAGTAGTAGTAGTAGTAGTAGTAGTAGTAGTAGTAGTAGTAGCAATAGCAGTAGCACTAGTAGTAGTAGTAGTAGTAGTAGTAGTAGTAGTAGTAGTAGTAGTAGTAGTAGTAGTAGTAGTAGCAGTAGCACTAGTAGTAGTAGTAGTAGTAGTAGTAGTAGTAGCAGCAGCAGTAGGAGTCGAAGTAGTAGTAGTAGCAACAGTAGTAGTAGTAGTAGTAGTAGTAGTAGTAGTAGTAGTAGTAGTAGTAGTAGTAGTAGCAGCAGCAGTAGGAGTAGGAGTCGAAGTAGTAGTAGTAGCACAGCAGTAGGAGTAGTAACAGTAGTAGTAGTAGTAGTAGTAGTAGTAGTAGTAGTAGTAGTAGTAGTAGTAGTAGTAGTAGTAGTAGTAGTAGTAGTAGTAGTAGTAGTAGTAGTAGTAGTAGTAGTAGTAGTAGTAGCAGCAGCAGCAGCAGTAGTAGTAGTAGTAGTAGTAGTAGTAGTAGTAGTAGTAGTAGTAGTAGTAGTAGTAGCAGCAGTAGTAGTAGTAGTAGTAACTTAGAATTAATATGAAAGTTACAGTTATTATTAACACGTACTTCATAATTAGTAATGACAGAATTATTACTGTTATTGTACTGCCATCTCAATTTACAAAGTGCTAAAATTATAGTGGTCATATTGTGGGGGTCATCAGAATTTAGATTATAATAACTATATAATAACTGATTATAAAAATGTCAGATTGGTATTCTTAGAAATGGGTCATTGATGTGCAACAAAAATACAGAATAACCTTATTTTCAACAGTAGACATGGAGACTTAACGACCATTTATAATGCGATATTCACCGCCGGAATGACTTGCTCGGTAAACGTGCCAATCATTCCAGTGTTTAATCTACAAAACAGTCCCTTATCGTGTTACTTTATAATTTTTTTACAATTAGGTTTCTTGTTATTGTTTCTTGGAATGCCACAGTGTGGGGCACCAAACTGGTTGCTAAGACAGGTGGTTGTTTGCATTATGTGATTTTGGTGTCGGCTAAAATGCGACGTGTTTTTTATGACATCAGAAACTTGGGTAACAGACGGGTCAGTTTTTAGTTGGTTTAAGGGAAATCTTTAAGAGGACCACATTATAACGTTACACTATGACGTTAGCTGACAACTGACGCATTTATATTATAACATCAGGTACTTGGGTAACATAGGGCCGGTTCTTAGCTAGCTTAGAGGAAATCTTGAATAACCAGTGTGGGACACCAAGTGTGTTACTAGGGCAGTTGTCTGCTTACGTTGTATGATTGTAACGTCAGATAAAAAGTGACACATTTTTATTATGACATCAGGTACTTGAGTAACATATCGGATCGATTCTTAGGTAGTTTATGGGGAATCTTGTGCACCCACCCAGTGGAGGCTGTTCACTAATGCGGTCAGTTTGTTCCATTTGTGTTCGAAAGCATGTGGTCCGACTCGACCACTAGTCTGAATGGAGCGACATCTAGCGGTAAGGTAGTTTTCTAGACATGGTTGACTACTATGCTTAAACCTTAATATTATTAATATTGTTGTCATTGTTGCTGTTGCTGTTGCCGTCGTTGTTGCCATAGCTGTTGCCGTTGCTATTGTTGTTGTTGTTGTTGGTGGTGGTGGTGGTGGTGATGGTGGCGGTGGTGCTTTGCAATTCTCGTTAATGTTGTGTTGTTAATCTGCGAGTCCATTGTGTATAGGGTTAATCAACGTTGGAAGTGCCTATTAATTTTTTCGATCATACGGCAGATCTTTATTAGTAATTTCTTGTTCTTCGTTGAAAACAGTTGGTGAAATATCGAAAAATTCGGTCTTTTATAATAGTGTTTTGGGAAGATTTCTATACGTTTATCACTAAAGAATTCACAGATGAATAGGTAATGAAATTCATCTCCTATTTCATTCAGGGTGCATACTGGACAGATTCTTTCTTCCCGGGGTATGCCTTCCCACCGCCCTGTTTCTATTGGCAGCCGATGATTGCTTGTCCTAAATCTCGTGAATAAGATTCTGTTACGATCATTTAAATTCGTGAGATAATTTTCCATTTCCCAATTTATTTTGAAAGAGTGGTAGATTTTTCCCTTCCAAGATACGCCCATTTCTGATTGGCATGTTTGGATATATTGGTCATCAAGATTTTTGTTTATTCTTATTCTTGTTTCATTGAAGTTGTGTATTGCTTGGCTCGTCCAGAAACAGCTATGCCACGTACTATCTAGAATATTTTTTATAGAGTCTAGCCATTTGTAGTATGTTCCGTTCTGATTGTGGTCTAATAGAATATGTTTGTATATTTTGCAAGCGAGTTTGGTCTGCTTACCTGAGATGAGCCTAAGCCAGTATGTTATCATGCGTTTTCGTATTACAATTTTGATTGGGGGTTTCTCCCAACTCGCCGTATATCATATACTTTGGGGTGCTATTTTTTATTTTTAGGATGTAGCGGAAAAAATCTAAATTTGCTTTCTCTAATAGGTTACAGTTTTCTATTCCGATGACTTCGCACCCGTATAGTAGGATTGGCTCAATTATTTGGTGGTACACATACATTAAATTTATGGATCGGACAGTCTTCTCATGGCATCATAATTAATTGCTTCATATGTAGGCTGAAGTCACAATAATAATTAACAGAAATACTCCGTCATGAGCCTGGAATAGTTCTTCAGTTGTACAAATTGTATATCTTTATCACTTAATAAACATTCTGTTAAATATTTTGAAACTATTTTTATAGGCCATAGGCCACAACAGCACTCAGTTAAATTAGTTTCAAATTAGTGAACATGCTTGATGTATAGTACTATGAAATTGGGAATCTGGGAGTTTAGGATTCAAAGTATATAAATCGAACCAAACACGCCTGGGCGGAGCTTAGATAGAGATGGGCGGGCATAGCTAAAAGTCGATTCATCCATTATCTGATATCTCTTGAGAGTATAGATAACTCATCCAAAGTTGCTGCTGTCTTATTAGCAGCAACCTATCCCAGTCAAATAAGTTTCAAAATCATTTAAATAGTAGGTCGGACCAGGCACGTAGTGTTGAAAGGAGTAAGTAACTTTACACAAGATGGAATAAGTATATACACATAATATAAAATTAGAAATTACTTTCGTTAACTTTAACTAGATTATCGTAGCCTACCTGTCTCGCAATAAGTGCCATAAAAGAGCCGCTAGAGGTCTCTGTGCGTCGAACCTTCAAGTACTTCCCGTTCAACAAGTTACCTTGGCTCACGTCTTCCCTAGTGAACGGAAGTACTGGTGGCGCTACCCGGAATGGAAGCTTCTTACCCCGGATATTGTTCGTGTATTCTATCGAGCGCGTGACCACGTTTTCGTTCTCAGTTTCGTAAACGGACTTGGTACAATAGATTACCGCTTGTATTCGTGTAACTGGAAGTAGACAACAAATCAATACAATTATAGTCTCAATGTATCACTCAATTATTGTGCTTGACAGAAGTAGATGTTTAGAATTGAAGGTGAAATCTGTGTTGCCTGCTTTGTAGTTGAGATACAGTGACACAACTGGTACAAGTCGGTCGGTCGGCCAGTTGATCGGCTGGTTGCTTGGTCAGTCAGTCGGGCATCTGTTGGAATGTTGTTGGTCCGTTGGTCAAATGTTTGATATTTGTCTAAAGTCTTCTATGCCGCAATCATAGCGAGCTCGGACTTATTTAAAGTAAATTAGATTAGATTAGATTAAATTAGTACAATTGCTTAGTCTGGAGGCACAGTCACATTCCACACATTTTAAATGCAGATGTTTTATGTACGAACATATTCAAACCCATAACACTGAAGGAGAATGTTGGTTGGTTTCAAACCGAGTGAGTTTACGTACGTCTTAATGCGTGTTTAAGCAGTGCTGTTTGTTGTGAGATCAGCTCTGTTAACTTCCCATGGTCAGCTTCACCAGTAGACAAATCACGTAGCAACGTCATATCTGTAGCGGAACAAAACTTCATAATAAGCTACAGGGCATATCAGCAGCATCATTATCGCTCTAGTGCTCGTCATCATCGTCGAAATCTTCGTCATGGGCATTATTATTGTCGTCGCCATCGTCGTTGTTATAGTTGTCGTCATAATCAGCATCATAAAGTTCAGCAGCAGCAGCAGCAGCAGCAGTCACTGTCACCAGAATCACACGTCATGCTCACAGTTCCATCATCACTACTACTACTACTACTACTACTACTACTACTACTACTACTACTACTACTACTACTACTACTACTACTATCATCATCAGCACGCCATTTGCATCATTATTTCGCAGTCTTTGGTTCATCATCCTTGCACCACTTCTACTATTCTTGCAATTAATATCAGCGTTATTCAATATTAAACGTACACGCCCACCCGCCCGTACATACATATATGCACATACCTTCTCCTTCATTTACAATAAAGTCAATAGGGTTATTGATTCCTGATTTACTGCATTCCGCTGAGATCAAGACAACTCTCGCCGTCTTGAATCTGTTATCATCGGGTGAGATGTCCAGGAAGCTATCTTTTAGTACTCTCACATCTTAAGATTAACAGTCAAAGAAATTAGAAACAGGAAAATACGTGCTGAGGAAACTGTAAGTCTACGTGTTATGTAGTAAAATGAAACTGTTAGAGTTCACAGAAAAGCGATCACTTGACAATAAAGTTAAACCAAAAGGTATTTTCTAATAGGTCTGCTGATAATATCTAATCAAGGAAACTTTATTTCCACCATAAACGAAAGCTTGTATGCCATTTGAAACAGGCATTTTATTTGGTTTTATTTGCCAAAAAGAAAGCTGATTTAACGCCATTTGAAGAAGGAAAATTGTTTGCTTTTTCAATTTTTCATGCTAAAAGTCAATTTCTTCCAGAAACGAGTCCCGAATGCATTTACTCCTCTAACACCCCACCCCCACCCCATAGGCAGCAACAGCACCCAGTCAAATTAGTCTCAAAATCTTTAACAGCTAACGTGTATAGTTTTCTGGAAATTGAGTCAGGGTGTTCTGGGATCGATCTATCCCAACACGATCCAGGTGTGGGTGGAGCTTAGCTGGAGATGGGAGGGGCATAGCTAAATGGAAAGGTTCATTATATGTATCAGGTGGGTGTGGTCTGGTAAAGGTGGGGTTCTTCGGATGTGAATGTGGTGGAATCTTGAACAGCAATAAATAAAATATATGGGGGTTACCAAATTTCGAATAATTTGTATTTCGAGATTCCACCACTCACCAGTGATAGGAGCACATTTTCGATTCAATTTTTCCTAGTATATATCAGTTCATTCTAATGAAACAAAATTAGCTGTCCATATTTTACCATTTAATTGACATGCAATGGCTGCTTTGATACGTATTCTATTAAATATTGTAATTGAATGCAGAGAATTGCATCTCAGACAGTCTATTAATTTTAGGCCCTTTCGGACGCACGCCCATTTATGGCGAACCCAAATTCACAAAGTGCATATAGGCTTAATCTGAATGTCATAGATGAATCCAGTTTTAACAATGCCGCGCCCATTTCTAGCTAAGCATCACCTACGTTGCGCCCATGTTGGGATCAATCGATCCATGTGCTCTCTAAATCTCAATTTCCAGAAAGCTATACAGGTAAACTGTTGAATATTTTGAACGTAATTTGACGCCCGGTCAAATTAGTTTCAAAATATTCAACGAAAAGCGTATTACATAGTAAAGACATACGATTCGTGAAAGAACGCTCTTTCTCCGTCATCAATTAAGCGGTCGTGACAAACTTAGCTACGCCATTCATGACGTAATTGGTAATTATGACGTCATCCTAGACGTCAAGTAGTTGATTATGACGTCAAATGATTGATGGATCAACTGGACTCCTTCATTATTTAGCAGATTACATTATAGCGAAATGGATAGAATAGGATACAGCAATTTCTGCTGCAATACCACTGAATTACGGGTTACAGTCATTGTTCACATTTCATTCACTCGGAGGCATAAGGAAAGTGATCTTCTAGTTTAAGGGTATGAAGGATCCGTTCTGATCCGATTTGTCACACAGGTAGCTGACGTCATAGCCAAATACGTGACGTGTTAGCTAACGTTACAATGAAAATCACGAAAATTTAAAAGTCTCATGAAAGGTGTACAAATTGGTTGTGTCTGATGAATTTTCAATTTTGAAACTAATTCAACTGGGAGATGTTGTTGCCATGGTCAACTGCCCTCGATCAAATTAGTTTCGCAATATTCAGCAGCTTATGTATAAATTCTGAGAATAAAGTTTCAAAAGTTTCAAATCGATTCCCATACACGAACAAATGGAGGAATCCAGTATTAGCAATGGCCCGCCCACCTCTAGCTAAGCTCCACCCACGCTTTGCCCGATCGATCCCTACAAGACATGAATCTCAATTTCCAGAAAATTATACAGGAAAGCTGTTAAATATTTTGAAATAAATGGCAGCAACAACGCACCGTAATTGTGACGTAGTTGATTATTCCGTCATATGATTGACTGAGAAACTGGATTCCTCCATCGAGATGCGCTTAGCTGGGAATGGACCTTTCCAAGTGTATCCATTGATCATCTTCCGTCATATGACGTTATGATTAACTAAGTGACGTGTAGGATGACGTCATAATTTTGACGTCAGGAGTGATTCGAAATAGTCCGCTTTTAACGCTTAATAGCCCGACACGTTGTACGAATTGTATGTCTATACTATTTAATAAACATTCTGACGAATATTTTGAAACTAATTTGACCTTGGGTTAAGGTTGTTGATGCCATATGCACATGTATAGTTTTCTGGAAATTGATAGGCAGAGAGTTCAGCGATTGATCGATCCCAACACGAGCGAGTTGAGGATGGAGATTAGCTAGAGATGGGCGGTGCATAGTGAAAAGTGGAAAGGTGAATTGACTATGCATAGCTAGCAATGGATCGCTGTATATTCCGACAGCTGCTACATCTGCTGTCATTATGAATAGGCGATGTATGCCTAGATGTAACAAATCCAATCTGTTCGCACTGCTGTCAATAGGAAAGAAACTGGTGTACATTTTTCAACAAAATTTGGTAGACACTGTTGCTGGCTACGAAATTTGTTGATAAATGAACTCCAGTTCGTTTGTTAAGTTAATTTGAAAAGATAAACTTTTGACATCAGAATGGTAAGGGTGAAACAATCCCTTACGTTTATATCTGATAACTGGCACCATATATATCCAGATATTTCACAATGTTTGCCACCATGCAGGCCCACTCATCTGGGATCATCTTCTAGAATATCTACCTTTCTATGTATTCATTTGATAAAACCCAGATAACACAGCTTATTGGGCCGATGCTGGGCCGATACCGTGTCGATACCTTCAGTATCGGCCCGGTATCGACCCAGCATTGGCCCAGTAAGCTGCGTTGTCAGGGAATGCTCTCAGGAACAATGCTCTCGGTGTCTTACTATTTGTGTCCATCTTCTAAAAGAATCTGCTAATGCGAGCGCGAGTCCGGAATTTATCTATCTTGGTTTTCTTCCATGAGATCTTACGGAGCACTATCTTAGTAAAATCAAACTAATCTCATTTACAGCATTAGCTATTTGAATCATGAAGTGATGCTGCATAGAGTCAGACCTGATACAGCAAGTCTACCAGATTTGTGAAATAAAGTCACTGGTTGTCCGAAAAAGCATTCCATTCCATTATTGCAAAAAGAGTAATTTTCATCGGTCTCGATGATTCACCAAAATAATGTCGTCATTCTCAAGCACACGACATTTCATCGACCCTACCGCCAAGCAACCGAAGCGACATGTGTACAGGCAATACATTCACTCGCTAAGTCAATGATATACACAATAAGCAAGATGTATCTTAGTAAAACTAAAACTGTATATTTCTCTATCTCAAATTTGGATATATGTTTTGGATTACTTACCATTGTTTAGTCAGTATGTATTTGTAGAACTAAATTCTGTTGCAATTCTGTCTGGGTACACCAAAAGGTATCCTATTGTCTAGTAAATTCGGGACTTTTGATTAGAAAATATAGGAGAGATGAAACTCGGCAGATACATTCCTGTCATTATCATAAATAACATTCCGAAAGTCCCGGACTGTCGCGTGTGCGCTAACGACGCAATTGTGAAAATAACGTTATATCCTTGTAAAGTCTCATGGCCCTGCCAATTCTCAGTTATTCTTTTAGATTATTATTACGGAAACACACAAATAATAGAAAGAACTGTATCGCTAAATTCTAGAAATTACAATCCCCTCAATTCATGGCATGACTGTCCGTATTCAATATGATAACATATAGTAGAGGCTAGGGGCCTACCGGGTAATCTTGGACAGTGGCAATTAACATAAATTTTGCTTACAGGGCAAGGTATTCAAACTAAATAAATATCGAAGTCAATTCTCGTGTTTTAAATGAGATAGATATTTGTACAACAGTGATCTCCAATGTGAAATTTGTGGGTTTTTTTGTCAGAAACCTTTTGAAATATGGCGTGATTGTTGACAAATCCAATATTCCGAACAACGGTAGATGACCAGGAATTTTGTATGTTGCGTGACTTTTACAAGGGGGCGCGATACTGTAATTAACAGTATTCCTTATACAACGAAAAGATGGAATAGCTGGGAGGTTGAAAGTGACTTGCAGAAAACACGTGTGCTCGAGATTCTAGCTTCATATCTGTGGTTCACCCTAAAAACGTCAAGACGCTCAAATCATCATTCCTGCCTTTATATTGCATGCTTTGTGGTGATGACTGTTATAAAGTTGCCGACCAAACGAGATCTCTAGACAGATGGGATGTATATGAAGCTAGCTCTATATCGGTAACTGGGGGTATATTATTAATGCCCGCTTAGATACCGTTGTTGAGTTAATGGCTGCTGGGGCGAAATATTACAACAGCTGCTATAAGGAATTCTTTAAAATCTGATCCGGTTGCAAATGCAGTTGTCCAAAATATAATTATATTGATGCAACATGTGTTTGATTTCCTAAAAGAAAATAGCGAATACCAAAGAATGGAAAAGTTACCTCGAGTATCTTCTAAATCTACAAGTATGACTGTATTCGGCAAAAACACTCAGACAAAATCTCATAGAGCACTATGGTGACGATGTCATCATTGCAAGCCTGCATGGTACAGGTACAGTTGCTTGTTTCCGAGACAAAGGCGGCATGATTTTGAATAATGCGTGATATGCACAGAAACGGACCCAAAGTTAGGACGCTTACTAATCACTAAAACTGATAAAATGACCACTGTGACCACCAGAGACGAGAATCAAACAAGGTGTATGATATTAGTTAGACGCGTCCAGCGTTCTCTGCCACTGGTATTCCGTCACAGTCTGTTCTTTCTGCATACAATGACAGGTTGTAATACCACTTCTGGCGTACACAGATAAGGAAAGAAGAAAGCTTTCAAGCTACTAGTGAAACCCCATGATCTAAGACAATGTGTGAAGACTTCAATGACCTATTCTCGTTAGAATGCTCCACTACATCTGCTGGAGAAATGGTTCTCTTGGCATTTTATGGCGGGTCGAAGACAGCATCGTGCCTGAACAAGCAAGGATGTCACTGTTTTATGAATGCAGTTTGAAAGTGTTTAATAAACCCCCAGCTTTCTGCCATTTCACCAACATATGCAGCAGACAGTTCATGCGGGTTTACCATCAGGTACAACAATAGTTAGGATGTGACTTACAACCAACCGAAAGGAGTTTGTATTTTGTCAATTTGGATATACACTTCCAGCATGCCTCCAGTCCCAGATACACTTTTGAATTTGATTTCGTGCAAATTCAAGACGGGTCGTGAACGAGGACGTGGATGCAGGAAAGCTGGTATTCAGCGCTAACTGTTATGTAATCAGTGACGCGGTGGTGGCTATAGTAATTTTGAGAAAAACGGATATGCCTACTGCTGAATACGTAGACGATGAACCAAGCAGTAAAGTCAAATACTTCGCAAAACGTTTAAATTGGGATGCGAACGAGAAACGTTAAGTTGGAATAAGAATGTAGGCAGTGAACAGTTAGATGATGTCACTCGAGGGAGGTGCTGAGTCACTGGTTTCTAAGATCCACATACTGACCCTGTGAACTAGATATATGACCATATAAACTCGCCATCAACCGACTGGTAATCATAGATAATTTAGTCTACGTTGGCAAAGTTGTGTCAAGTGTGTTTATGTTCTTCCTTCTTATATTCTGGAGTTATATCTAACAGACGTGTTGTCAGGCATTTAGCGATCACGTGATCTAGATAATCTATTCTTTGACTTAAATCCGGTACCTAGTCATATTATGCATAGATGTACTAAATTCAGTGATTTTGCATTCTTTCATTTTGGAGCTAGGCTGCAGATAAAAAGAGAGAGGCGGACAGGCAAATTAATAGACAGATGACACTGATCGCAGTATTCGCACTAAAAGTGATGTCTTAGTGGATCACGTGAGATTGGACGCAGCTGAAGATAATTATATTCTATGAAAAAAGTACCACCTTTAAATGTGATGACGTCATTTCCGTCATAACGTTAAAATCTCACGTGTGACATGCAGGAACTTTAGGTTAAAATAGTGTAATGTCCTATAATGATTCACACCATGTCACCATGTTTCATCTCTTCCATATGTGTCCAACGCTTTGGCAAAATAAAGTTCCAATTTCATTGGACTACTGGATAAACTTGAATAATTCTAGAACCATTCTTCATTCATTGTTTAGTTTCATCAAAATTCTTCAAATGAGACATAATCCTAAAAATGAAAGTGTAATGTTAAGGATACTATGGGCTCCTAGATACGTCAGTTTATTCTGCAGCCTGTCATAGTCCTCGTCTGATTTCATGCCACTGACAGCGAATATCCGATGTGAACCCTCTACTAGCATGCTGGCCAAATGCGCTGTCGTCACACCAATTCCGGTGTTCACGTGTATAATGTCGTCATTCTCACCCACAAGCCATTTCACTGACTCCACCGCAAAGCAGCTGGACTTGTCCTGTAATAGACAAAGAGGTGATGTTAACCGGCGACCCAGGTTTCGTGGCTCAGTACTGACTTTCACGCAATTATGATCATCATCATCATCATCATCATCATCGGAAAGATAGGCAAGCTCCTTATCTGTCCTCGCTGCCTCTATCCTCCAATGAGTACTCATGCATACCATTAAACAAACTAGCGTAGTTACTTGTATATCCAGTCTCCCACGCTGCGATTTCGCTACGATATCGTACGACTCTTTAAGATACGACACTGCATCGTGCGCCATCCTAGCAAATCATATAGTGTTAGAGCACAAGCGACACGATTTTATCCGATTCTGTCGTAACGTAGCATGTCGTAAGAAATCGTGTGTTATCGGGAATTTTTCAACATGCTAAAAAATTCCATGACGTAGAGGAGTGAATCCTGTCGTAGCGCAGATAATTGCATCACGTGACGGGTGGTCTTGGATACCACTAGAAAATTGTAATGTCTGCACATGCGTGAGCAAACTTCATCAAGCAAGATGGCATTCAAGTGGAGTGCGAGGACAGGCTGATTGAGTTGTGGTGTAAGAGGCAATGTCTCTATATGATGTCAATTTGCAGTGGCGGAAGCAATAGTATCAGTAGCGTATTAGCAGTAGCAGTGGCATCAGTATCATTAGCAGCAGCTGTAGCAGTAGTAGTAGTAGTAGTAGTAGTAGTAGTAGTAGTAGTAGTAGTAGTAGTAGTAGTAGTAGTAGATAGCGTTGGTCAATTAATTTTTGGGGCGGGCACGTCGGATAACCCGAAAATTTCCTTTAAATCATATCTCCTTCTAAAACGATTGGAGAATTTTAATTGTATTTAGCTTGAACGGTCTGATGGTGATATATTCAAGCACTTCAATTCAGAATTCGGATTATTCTATTTTACTTGTGAGCGACCACCTTTGATTCAAGTTCCGAAAAATATCCTAAGACCATTAAATAAAAGGCTACTCTTCCTCCTTAAGCAATGGCACGGTGTCAACGTAACATGTGTGAGACGATTCCAGTGTCGTAAAACTTCAGCACTTGTAACGAAAATTTTGATTTATCAATTTATTTGGTAATAACATTGAATTTACAAATATCTCCATAAAATCATGAAAATTTTACTACTAAAATGCCCATATACAATCTTTACTCTAAATTTCCCTTTATTGCCAGAACTGTTGATTTCTGACAAGAAATTTATTGGTTTCTACATGCGCAACATGGCCTATCGAATGCACCATGGCCGCCTGCAAATTGACAACGTAGAGACATATTGATTCTTACAACTCTATCAGCCTCTCCTCACGCTCCTCATCCCACTTGAATGTCATCTTGTTTGATGAAGTTTGTTTCGCGCATGTGTGGACATTACAATTGTCTAGTAGTCGCCAAGATCACCTGTCACGTGATGCATTTGTCTGCGCTACGACGAGATTCATCAGGGAATTTTTTAACAAGTTGAAAAATTCCCGACAACATACAATTTCATACGACATACTACGCAACGACATAATCGTGTCGCTTGCGCGCTCACACTGCGTAGCCGGGGGGGGGGGGGGGCAATTTTCCCAAATGTGGCGCCTAAATCATGTCCGTAACACACACAAGTTTCTGGACGTCCCAACTCCCAAGCCACCTTTCGCAAGTTAATCTACATTGAAAATTAGAACTATTTGGATTTACAGCGTTGTTAATGTCTTCTTGTCATGCTTGTTCATCGCTAGGTTGACTTTTTTTTTTATTACGCCTACATCAAGACAAAGAACAGTTGAATACACGTTAGTTTATCGGTAGAATAAAATAATTGGGGACGCTCGGATGCTAGTTTCTCTTTATTAAAGAAATTTAAGCAGATTCCGACGCCTAATTGGTATGCGGGGTGGCACCTTTATAGTCCTCGCTCAAGTGGGGTCACGCCTTTTCAGACCTCGCTCCCCCTGAAGTAAAAACCTGGCTACGCCACTGCTCACACTGTACGATTTGTTAAAATGCTGTCGTGTCGTACCCGAAGGAATCGTACGATATCGTAGCGAAATCACATCGTGTGGTCGGATTTTACTACACGATTTTATAGACGATTGATCGTGTGCGAAACGTCGGGCGACAATGATACACGGTCAATCGGCTATAAAATCGTGTAATGTAAATCGGCCTTTATGGGAACACAACTTCCAGATTGTCGCGACTGTTTGGAGAGACACCTATAAAGTTGAACATTGTTCCACTTTCCTGATTTGTCACAGATTATCTGCGACAATCTGTGGTAATCTCTAGGGGGTTTTCCCAATGGAAACTCTGTCGGAAATGAAACCCATGCCAGACCTGGCCTTAGTGAGACCTGGCCTTAGTGAGACCTGGCCTTAGTGAGACCTGGCTAATACAGACCCAATGGAGGCAATCTAACAAATAACTTAATCCTTAAACTTGTAGGCTATAAGTAAGCTAAAACTACAATCAGTATTACGAGGAAGGTGTACAATGGAACGTATAGAGGTTAGCCTATTAACGGGGAAAATTATTCTAGTTAAAGAATATTATCTTGCACCAATGGAAGGATGCGATATGTCACTTAAGTGCCTTATGCCATAATTAATTATGTTGCTTGTTAGCTAATGTCACGATCAAAATGGCCTAAGTACGTCCCGCAGGTGGCAATAGTCCGTTACGAAAGTGTAAGCATTTTATGTCTTTGTTTATCTTACGCTTTTATAAACATTCTGTTGAATATTTTGAAACTAATTTGACTTGGATCTGTTTCTGCCATATTTAGCAACAGACCTCATTCAAATTATGTTTCAAAATGTTCAACACCTTACATCTATAGTTGCCTTGCATCTTAGCTTCCGATAATTCATGTTCCAAAGTTTCAAATCGAGTCCAACATGTGTAAAAAGTGGGTGGCGCTTATTACACAATTGGAGTGGCATAGCTAGAAATGTATCCTTCTATTACCTGTAAAACTAGATGACCTTTCTCGACTAGCTCGTGCTGGCCGATGAGATCACGACACTTGGGCGCAAATACCAGCAGATCACTACAGTGCCTATCCTCGTAGAACACGTGACCATCCATGACTTCAGTGGGCTCTATCTTCGTGTAGCCTTCATCAATGAACTGATCGCATACCGTACTCATGCTGGCAACACAAGACGACAATAGTAACATACTATAAAACCACTTGGAGCGACCAACTGCCCTGACGTCACACGGTCCTGGTTAGACTTTAAAACACTGTGATTTTCCAACCACCTGTCTTAAGAACCAGGATCGCGTCACGTCATGACAGGTGGTTGCTCCAACTGAATTGGATGTATATTACTTTTTTCTTCATGTTTTAATGCAAAATGTAAACGTATCAAGAATTAGATTCCACGAGAAGCGATTTGCTCCATTCTGCGTAAGGATTTGTGACTATATTGAGCACGTTCCAGTGGTGACGGGGCGTTTAAAGACAGAGAAAATACCCTTGATTTGAAAGCGTTTGGGGTTCGAGGCAAGCATGAGGGATGGCATATGCACTCTCGTACATACCACTGGCTACATAACTGCACGCAAACGGAACCTGCATTGACCAGTTATTAGGAATGAACCTTTTCGGTTTTGGCTATGCCCCGCCAATCCCTAGCTAAACTCCACTCACACCTAGCTCGTGTTGGGATCGATCTCTGAACACCCTGACTATCAATTTCCAATAAACTACACACGTAAGCTGTTGAATATTTTGAAACCAATTTGACTGTATGCTGTTGCTGCAAAGACATACTATTTATACAACGTGTCGGATTCTTTGAGATTTGATGACGGTCTATATGGAACCCTTTGTGGCGTAATGATTGTGACGTCATCATACACGCGCTGAGCTGATTATGACGCCATACGAGGTCAGGCGATGGATGGATACTCTGGAAAGGTGATTTGGTGTACAGCGTGGACGGGTATATAGATGGATGGACTGACAGAAAGAAATACACGATTCAGTGAAATTACTACTTTGCTCAAATGCATTTCTTGATCACTTACAATACGTCATGATTATGTATCACTCACGTGGTGTGTAGATTATTCACCCAAGCTGAAAGTGGCATTTTAGAACTACCTTCCTCTTTATCGCGTAACGTATCCGGCAGAAGGTGGTCCACAGACGCTGCATGATTCTTTATTCTATTCCGCGCTAAAGATGCCTGAGCATGGTCAAGAAAAAAATCAAAGGTTAGACTTTAATATTTCTTAACAGATTACACTGAATACGGTCCCTAAGTAGACCATTTTATTCACATGATTAGCTCATACGTGATTCCTATATCCCCATCGTCAGACAACTAGTCTAAGCACTCGAGAAAGATGTAACCCAGACAGAATTGAAATATCTGTATCTGTATCTGTATACGTTGACTTCAAATTCCAATTGGATGTCCCGCAAAGTGTGTGCGATTGCGTGAAGGAGGCGCAGTGCTTGGTGCCGAAAAACTTATATACAAGTGTTGTTAAAAATGTATACTCTGTACATGATTTTGAGTCTTATGGAACCGCCTGCTTCACCACCGTTTTGAAAATTGCAATTGATGGTGCCGCTGCTGCATCCGATGGTAGTTTATTCCACAGAGGTATTGTTCGGGGAATGAAGCGGAATTCGAAGACGTCTACTGTTGAGTGGTATTGTAAAAATTTGAGGCTGTGAGAATGACGTGTCTGTCTGTTGGCTAGAGGCTGGTAGGCTGGTGGTACTGCGACTAGTTGCTATGTTATCTTATATAGGAGTATTAGCCGTTGTTGTGATCGTCTTTGTTCTCGGGACTGCCAGTTTAGTTGTCTCATAAGGTCGGCTCCGCTTACTTGGTTGGCTAGCTCAGACCGTTTGTCTGGTTGTTGTAGGACAAACCGAGCTGCTTTGTGTTGAACCTTTTCCATTTTATTAATGTTAGTTTTCGTGTGCTGGTCCCATATTGGAGCACACTACTCTAACCCTGGCCGTATGAGTGTGTTGTAGGCTTTTCGCTTGATTGACTGGGGACATCTACGCATGTTTCTTTGCAGGAAGTTTAGTGTCCTGGAGGCTTTACCGCTGATGTTGTTTATGTGGTGGTTCCAGTTTAGCCTGCTGTCTAGCTCTATTCCGATGTATGGGTGGTGGTCAACTGATGTTAATTTGTTCCCAAACATGGAATAGCTATATGGTATCTTATGCCCGTTTGAGAATTGAAGGCTGTGGCATTTGTCAGCATTAAATTTCATTTGCCATGTGTCAGCCCAGGTGCAGAGTTTGTTTAGATCACATTGGAGATCTTTCTGATTGGTATTATAGAGCAGGCAATCATCCGCGAAGAGACGAATTTGTGAATGTATTCCTGATGGCATGTCATTTATGAATATGAGGAACAATATGGGGCCGAGGACCGTAGCTTGAGGATCCCCAGATGTGACACGTTGGTATTCTGATATACAGCCATCAATCACTACCCTCTGCGACCTATTGGTGAGAAAGCTTCGTATCCAGTTGTTACGGTTACCTCGAATGTCATAGTAGTCTAGTTTGTAGAGGAGCCGCTCATGTGGAACCTTGTCGAAGGCTTTGGCGAAGTCTAAAACAGCTGAGTCTACTTGTTGTTCAGCATTGAGTGCTTTGGCTAGGTCGAAGGCTGTCATGGCTAGCTGTGACCCACAGGAATGTTTGCTTCTGAACCCATGTTGATATTCATAGAGGATGTTATTTTCTTCTAAGAAGTCTATCATCTGATTTACTAGGATATGTTCCATGATCTTGGCAGGAATTGATGTCAGAGAAACTGGGCGGTAATTTTTGGGATCTGTGCGGCTTCCCTTTTTGTAGATGGGTGGGATATTCGCTTTAGCCCAGTCTGAGGGGACCTTTCTGCTGACTAATGTTTCCTGGAGTATGCCTGTTAAGATAGGTGCTATTTTAGTTGCACACGTTTTCAGAATTCTTGCTGCTATGCCATCAGGGCCTGAGGCTTTGGATGGGTTAATGTTTTGCAGTAGCTTAAGTATACCATCTTCACAGATTTTAATTGGGTTCATTGTTGGATATTTGCTGGGACCCAACTCAGGCATGTTGCTTTTGTGCTCCTTTGTAAACATAGTTGTGAAGTAGTTGTTTAAAATCTCAGCTTTGTCAGAGCCAGTTATTGCAGTTTTCCCATCAAATTTAGGAGTAGCAATGCCGAAATTGTCCTGCTTCATTGATTTTAAGTAGGTCCAGTTTCTTGGAACTTTTGTCCATGCTCAGACAAATATGACGTTATTCAGGTAATTTGTAATGATTAGCCAATGGTATATAACATACGATATAACGCAAATCTACCGAAATCTAACATATATAGTCCACCCAGTTAATCCAGACCAGTTTCACCCTCGAACAAATTGCAATAAGTGTTTGTAGACATGTAGGCCTATGCATTTCCCTTATCGAGCAGCATACTAAAGATCCACCAAGGCCTGTTGAACGGAAATGTCGTTTTGAGGTCACTCAATGTCATTGCCTCTGCATTGATTATGAGTGTGTGTGTATATATATATATATATATATATATATATATATATATATATATATATATATATATATATATATATATATATATATATATATATATATATATATATATATATTATCTATAGCTAATTAAAGCTTATCGTGTCAGCTTTACGGATAAGTTGATGGCATTGATGGCAAACGCATTCCACATAGTGCGTGTCTGTAAAAACTACGTTATATGCTAGGTATTATGTCTTGGTCACGAAACACTTCCAGACCTTTAAACAGATTGCATGAAAGATGCGAGAACTAGAAAAAAATTAAAATTGTATATTTACCCATATTGTATGTCTTGCTTCATCTTCAATTACGTCACAAAAGGCGAACATCACACTCAAAAAGTGTAAGGAATGGTGTATCTAGATATATCATGAACATTTAAAAGTCCGTCAAGAATACGAATTGTATTCTTTGTTTGATTTTCTGCTTAATAAGTATTCTGTTGGATATTTTGAAACTAATTCGACTGTTGCTGATAGGCAGCAACAGCACCCAGTCAAATTAGCTTCAAAACAGTCAACAGCTTGCCTATATAGTAACTTTAAATTTGATATTCTGGGAATTAACGGCTCAAAGTATAAAAATCGATCATAACACACGCAAAGCATGGGCGGACCTTAGCTAGAAAAGGTTCCCTCTATTTCCTCAGGACCCCATACCATTAGATTGGCTGGACTAACCCGGGTGATGATGGGCGGGTGGGTGGGTGGGTGGATGGATGGGATGGATGGATGGCTCAAATGTTTGTGCTTCGTTCGTTCATTCGCCCGCCTGTATTGCTGTTTGTTTGTTCGGTCGTTCATTCGTTCTTTCATTCATTCCCGGAATGGAATAACATTGAAAAACGTACCTGGAATTTAGTTTTTATTGCTACTAGTATATCCTCTATATGTTGGAGCTCGCGGTCAATGACCTCTCCCGGTTGTTTGAGTCTCTGCTGGAACTTGCGATGCTGGAAGTCGTTCAACATGACCATGACAAGCGCCGGGTTGTGGCTGCACTGTGAAGAAACTTACAATGTGAATAATCGGGACTGGCACTCGCTAAAAATGGTTTCATCTTTAGTAACCTAAGAATTGCTGGAAGAAAACGTCTAAACGTGTAAACTTTTGGAAACAGTGTTACTCTTAAGTTACTGTAAATACCAGCTCGTTAATAGCAATGCTATTTTCAGAGGAACCAGTACCTACGATAAACGTTGTTTGATGGTATATATCTGGTGTCATACTGTTGGGTCCTTCAAACATGTGAAACGTGTCTCTAAAGCCACCGTGTCATGGTCCGAAAATGACATTTAATCTGTGACACAATAGATAAGATTTAAAGCTTAGAGCAGGCTTATGCATATTTAAGACTATGAGTCTGTCGCTCAGTTTTTAGTGTCGACTCGACTCGCAACTAGTATAAGTTAGGTCTGTCGATTTGTCAGTTGGTTCGTCAGTCAAAGTTCTTACATTACAGACCAAGCTGCCTAATTTGCCTGAAAGACTGACAAATCTGCATTGGTCACAGATATAATGCGCATACGTCTGTTCCTATGCCAAGCGAGTTGCACCAAGAGAGCACATGTCATTAATGACAACGTAGTTTGTGCCATCAGATTTCCCTGATTGGCAAGATCATGTAGTAAAATACCACGCAAGATGGATTACGGAAGAAGAACTGGTAGAGAAACAAAGGGCCAATGAGATGTCTGAGGATTAAGCTGGTAAGATGCACAGTCTACTGTTGTTCCATCCATGCCCATAGATCTCAGTCAAATTAGGAGTTAATGGCTCTGAATTGTGACAAGACACGCCGTGTGAATATGTTTAAATGGAAAATGAGGATATCAAAGGAAGATGCGGGTGGCCTAGCTAGAAGGTGTATAATGGTATGGTGATATGGCGGTAACAATGCTATATATATATATATATATATATATATATATATATATATATATATATATATATATATATATATATATATATATATATATATATATATATATATATATCCTAGTCTGTGCTACATTACTTGACTGATCAGTATTATCTCCCCTATATTTAAATATATCAATAACTTACTAAGTTATAGATAGATATATATATATATATATATATATATATATATATATATATATATATATATATATATATATATATCCACCAAATCAGACTTCAATGGATCTATATGTGATCAAATGTGTCAACTAAAAAAATAGATTTTCATATTGGTCCTGATGTAATATATTTCTTTCAAGGGCCATAACTACAATTATTGTTTACTTCCTAAAGCAGATTTTATGTAGCTGTGGGCGGCAAGAACTTAATCAAGTTACTCTGGCATTTTTTCTTTATTATTAAGAAAATATGATCAATTACAGCACTGACGTAATCTTTATCGCTTACCTCTGGATACACAGAGAAGAACAGTACCTCTTCCAACAGCCAGTCCATCAGCTGCTGGTCTGAAATAAACAAGCACATGTCAATCATTAATTGATCAGTAGCATGGAACTAAAACCTACTGCCCACAGGATGTGGTTTCTTGTGGTTTCTTGCGGATTTCTTGGCGATTTTTTCTCGCAGAAATCTGTGATTTCTTGCTGGGGTTTTTTGCCTTGCGGACTGCCATTGCCCGCAGTACGGTCGATCACAAGATTTCGCAAGAAATCGCAGGAATTAATTTTTTAAAACGCCGCCCTGGATTTCTGGGGTATGTAAATACAGGGTATATTGTAGAGTACAGGGTGGTCTTGATACCACCGAGCCACATCCTGTGCTCTTTGGCCTGATGCCGTTTCAAATGTGGCTCCCTGGGGTTTTTTTGGTTTTGTGGTTTGTTGGTGGGTTGTTTTTGTTGGGGGGGGGGGGTTTAGGGGGGGAGGCATTTTTCCAGTCCAGTCCAGCCCAAATCCTATTCCAAATAATTTACTACATCAAAGAACGCTATCAACAAGGGAAATCTTATCACACAAACTGCAGGCAAGCTACATTGGCCAAATGATGCTGTATAGGAAAGCTGGAAAGGATGCTGTATAGGAAAGATGTAGAGGAAAGCTGGGGCCTTTTAGAAGGGGGGGGGGGGGGGGGGGGGGGGAATTCCATGCATTTCGTTGTGAAACATTGCGCAAGCCCTGCCTACAGTGCGAATGTTCTTGCGGTTTCTTGCGCATTCTAGCGGTTCCTGCAGAAATCCGCACACATTTTGAACATGTTGAAAACCATGCGATGTCTGGCGGAGTTTGAAACCGCAAGAAAAACTGCAAGGACAGCGCAAGGAGGGGTTTGCCCATTGCGCGGACACAACACACCGCAAGGGCTCCGGAAGGAAACCCGCAGTCTGTGGGCAGTAGGTTTTAGCCTCCTCCAAAACGGTGTTTTTTTCAAAGAATTGTTCAATCAGGTTCCGCAACACTTTTCCAGCTCTACGTCTCTGCGAAATGCGGTCTCGTATTGGCTTAGTACCGGCCCAATACCTTTTGACGTGTCAGAGCCGGATTAAGGCAAGAGATAACGTGCCTACAGGCCCCCCCCCCCCCGGGGGGGGGGGGGTGGGTGGCAAAAATTAGACGCCCTAAATAAAAACAATTATTGCATTACACATTTGCACCTGTAAACCCAGTATCTTAACTTTACAGTAATTATATATGCAAGCTGTTGAATATTTTGAAACCAATCCCACTGGAAGCGTGCGCTGCGTTAGACTTACTAGTAGTAGTATAGCCATTCCCTCCTTGATCCACCCGATAAGGGGTGGCATAACTAATTAATCTTGGTACCTAAATAGTGTCAATCCAGCACTGGTGGCCGGTGGAGCATCGCTCCTGAGGGCACTGGCAGCACTTACACTACTGGAGGGATCGATGTTAATGGAAGCCATTTTGGAGTGTGTTTATGATGCGTTGCTCCCCTCATATAGAAGGTGGGTCTGTGAGTCCTAACCGTAAAAATTTGAAAAGTAAATGCTCACAGAAAGAATAAACACCACCCGTTTTTTCGACGCTGACAAATACGTTTGGTTGACAGATCGGGAGCTATCACTTGCTTAAGGTTTGGCAAAGGTATCTGATTCCCAAGACCAAATCGCAACGAGTGTTTTAAATCAAACTGCAGTAAACCTCAAGAAATTCATATACTTTTTGAAGTGCTAATCAATTCGTACTGTGTCAACATACATGGGCTAATAAATCGAATTATATGCACAATGTTTCCTGTCATTGGAGAGAGAAATATTTGTAATTATATTCAACTAAGAAAATTAATTAACGTATCGCGCGGGCATGCGCAGACACGCACGTTATCACCTTAAAATCGGTAAAAGGTAAGCGGAATATCGGCGCTCACTTCTCTTCTCGAAATAGGTCTAAGACTCTTCCACGAGGAGGAGAGAATCCCAACCGAACGATACCTGAATGGAATACATTTCGCAAACTTGTCAATACAATACAATACATCGGTTGATAAGAATTTTGACGTACAAACAGTTCTCGGGTCGCTTGACATTCCGGACAAGACAGGACGTATCATGTGGACAGATTCCGTGACTACCATGATTCGGTAATCTCTATTGATCATGTGAATTATCTATACTTCCATAAAGAACGGTTTAATCCAGCACGGTGACGTTCGCGTATAGATTCAGTCACCCGTTGATAAGTATCTGATCTAGATAGAATTGTTCAGTAAGTGCATGTCAATAATCTTGCTGTGTCTATCTAAACTCTATTTTAAGCTTTTTTTAATATATCTATCTATATCTCTATCATATCCGCTAATCCTAGGGGTTGAAATTAACACTAGCCCGCTGGCCCGACTCTAGTCGAAATTGACCAGGCCAAGTGTACAATTTGTGACTGACCACGCAGTCGGGTGTGCTAGTCGAGCAATTCGATATCTCCATAAACGGCGTGAGAAGACTCCTTTTTAACTTATCACTGGAACGACTGACTCGCCATAATCGAGCCAGTCATTCGTGGTAAATTTTCCAAAAGTAGTCTTCTCTTGGTCTGCAAATGGAGTTCCTTTTAGAAAATTTTAATTTTCTTCACCAATAATGATGAATAAAGGCTAGTTACACAGATTTTCATACAAAGCAAAGCTGAATAATAATTCACAATAAAAAGATCAATATTCTATAGCAAGCCTCTGGGCGTGTTGAGTATGACGTCACTGCGCCGTGATTCGCAACCCGAAAGTGTGTTCTTTGCTTTATTACATCATAAGTGCGTGTTTATGACGTCATCATTTGTTGTTAAACAAAAAAATTGTTTTGTATATTTAACAATCGAGCTGAACCCGGAATACGTCATTACGTAACACGCCCGACCTTTCCAGTATTAGCTATTTCCCGCCCATCTCTAGCTAAGCTGCACCCACACCTCGCTCTCGTTGGCATCGATTGATCCCAGATAGTCAGGGCGACTATCAATTTTCAGAAAACTATGCAAGCAAGCTGTTGAATATTTTCAAACTAATTTACGGCAGCAACAGCGCCCAGTCAAATTAGTTTCAAAATAGTCAACATAATGTTTCTTAAATTGTGAAGGCACACAATTCATACAACAACTATCTCTATCTATCTATCTATCTTTCTTTCTTTCTTGAATTTTCCCACCGTGTCAAATTAGCCGACTTTGTTCGAAACTCGAAAAGTAATATTCTGCCATTCGTTGAAAAAACTGGCTGGGCACCAGACTCAAAATTAGTCGACCCAGCGATCTCTGACAGCATAAAAATTGTAAAAGAACGTATTGAAAATGTTGAATTTCCGAAATAGCATACAAATTTATCATATGAGGAGCGTCAAGCCTTAACAGGATTACGTAAAAACAATGACATTGTCATTAAACCTGCTGATAAGGGATCTGCTGCTGTAATAATGCTTAAAGACAACTACATTCGTGAAGCGCATCGTCAACTCAGTAATCCAAAACATTACCAAAAATTAGACGAACCACTCTGGCAAAATAACTGCGACAATATTAATGAAATTCTCCAAAATATGGTTGAGAACAAGAGTTTAACGCAGAAACAGTTTAAATACCTCGTTGCGAAACGAGACTCAAAACCACGTACATTTTATCTGTTACCCAAAATTAAGCCTATTGATTCTTGGTCAGATCCTATGATACCACCAGATCGACCTATAATATCGGATTGTCGTTCTGAATGCTATAGGATTAGTGAAATCATTGATTATCACCTACAACCAATTGCGATTAGACATTTCTTCTTCTGCTTCTTCTTTTCGTTCACGTTACTACACTAGAAGACCAGTCTGAATGGTAAACTGGACTGTGAGTCTCAATTGGTCAGCAGAGCCGTACAGCTTAGTCTGAAGTGAGGTCCCTTCGGGCCATGCAGACATTCTCCGGTTGCGGAATAATGGGAAGCGCTGAAGGATATGTTCTGCTGTCTGATTTTCTGTACCGCAGCTGCATGTTGGTGTGGGTACTAGCTTTACCTTCCTGTGCATGTGGTCATTCAATCTGTTGTGACCAGTACGAAATCTTACGATGATCACCTGTTCTCTCCACGTGAGCAAATGATAATCATCTTCTTTTGCTGTTGACCTTGCAATTGATTTAAGCATGCTCTTCTTTTCTACAAATGAGACATCATTCACATGCTGGTCTTTTGCTGCCCCCTGTTTTTGGCAGCTAATCTGCCTTCTCATTGCCATGAATACCGCAGTGTGATGGAACCCACTGTACGGTAACTCTTCTACATTCTGCAATCTTATTAAGAATGCCTTGCAGTTCAGGTAACTTATGATTGGATAAAGTTTCTAATGCAGACAGAGAATCAGTAAGGAAGACTACTTGTGGGGAGTCATCACTAGAGTTGCTGACTAAGGTGGCTGCCTGAATTAGTGCTTGAATTTCAGCCCTGTAGTTGTTACTGTGTACGCCTGTCGGAATTGCTACCATTTCAGTGTGCCCTTCTGGATACTTCACAAATGCTCCCGCACTGCCATTTGACACTGCATTGGTTGCTGATCCATCTGTGTAAGCATGTATCCAGGACTCTTCGGAGAATGACTTGTCGATCATCGCAAGTGTTAATGTTCTCTTGATCTCTGAACACCGAGGATCACCAGGAAGTATGCCGTGAGCTGTTGTGTTGATCAAAAAAATTTCCTGTCACTGTCACTGAGATCTGGAGGTGCTGCATGATCTAAAGGAAGTGTACTGGATGGTAGTCTGTCGTTGTATTTATTAGCACGCTTCTTTGGTTCATGAAGGAAGCGACTGCGTTTCAGGCGATTTTTGGTGAGGTCATTCATCCTTTGCTGCATTAGATGTTTCGAAAGGCATTGAAATTTTGCAGCCTGTATCATTACTTTGGTGGCCCATCTCTGATCAAGAGGTTGAATTGCTGAGTACCCTTCCATTTTCTTAATTGGAGTTGATCGCATTGCCACAGTTATGAGACAGAATGCCTGATTTTGAACTTTGTGTAGACACTGTTGATTTGTCTTTGTCATACTAGACCATGCTGCTGAACCGTATTCCAAGTGCGGCCTTAGAGTCCCTACGTAAACAGTCTTCAAGATGGTCTCATTCACACCCCAGTTAGTACTTGCAAGTTTTCGCAAAATAGCTAGTTTTTGCCTCGCTCTTGTTTCAGCTTTTGTGATGTGGGATTTCCGGGTGAGGCGTTTGTCAAATGTGACACCAAGATATGTGGGTTCATCATCATTTATCAGTGGAGAGTTTATGGTTCCTGCCTTTTGCTTCCATGAGAGTGTGAATAGAGTTGTGGATGGTTTCTCCTTGTTGATTTTAACACACCATTTTTCTGCCCACTCCACAAGTTTATTAGCAGCTAGCTGCATCCGATATGTAGCAGTTGAAACGTGTTCTTTAGTGCACCACATCACTAGGTCATCAACATAGAGGGCTGTCTTTACTCCTTTTGGCATCTCTTTCACCAAATCGTTAATGAAAATTAAAAAGAGTGTTGGTGATATAACTCCTCCCTGCGGGACTCCATGTCTCAGGAGAATTTTCATACTTTGCTGGTTATCTACGACCACTCTTGCTCTTCGAATCTGAAGGTAAGATTTCAGCCACCCTAGCATCTTCTGTTCAATCCCACTCCCCATCATTTTGACAATTAACCCATCAGTCCAAACTTTATCAAAAGCCTTCTGTAAATCGATCAATGTTGCAAGAATGAGTTTCTGTTGCTGAAAGGCATCCTCTATCTCTTGAGAAATGTATGTAGCTTGATCTTCTATACTATAGAATTGCCTGAAGCCTGCTTGTTGCGGCACAAGGATTTTTTCGGATAGACATGTCAGCTTCTTGAAAAATACTGAAGAATTTCTATCGCCGGTCTCTGAGATCTCGATACCTCCAAATTCATTTTGATTACGCTCGACATCGATGATGTGTACGCAAACATTGACATCGAAAAAGGCCTGGATTCTGTCCGTAAAGCATTTGAAAAATACCCCCATAACAATATGCCCACTGGCGAAATATTAGCTCTCTTAGAGCTAAGCTTAAAGGGCAATGATTTTGAATTCGCGGGTGAACATACCAACAAATTTGCGGCTGCACAATGGGTAAGCGTTTCAGTCCCAGTTTTGCCAACATCTATGTAGCAGAGTGGGAGGAGGATATGCGTAGCAAATGTCTGAAACAGCCGCTCTTTTACCGCAGGTACCTCGATGATATTTTCATTATTTGGCATCATACAAAGGAAGAATTTAATGAATTTTTCGCTATTTTGAACAATCATGACCCGAATATCAAGCTATAAGTCAACATTGACCAGATGTCTGTAGACTTTTTAAATGTAGCTCTATACAAAGGTGTAACGTATGACACAACAGGACACCTTGATTATAAAGTGTATTTTAAGCCCACAGATTCGCATGAACTACTTCACAAGAAATCTTTCCATCCGCCTCATACCTTTAAAGGAATTGTAAAATCACAAATCATCCGTTTTCATAGAAATTCGAGTGATAGAAGGAACTTTGAATCTGTATGCTCCCTCTTATTCAAGGCCTTCAAGCCGAGAGGCTATTCGTCTAGATTCGTACGCAAAATTAAGTCTGAAACTTTACAGGATTTGGAAATTATCCCTGATAATGCTGCAGATCACATGCCTACCAAGATTCGTCACCATCGGCCAAGTACAGGCGTAGGGGAATCTCGGAAATGTGGAAAGAAAAGGTGTAAATTAGACCTACTTCTTCCAAATAAAAAAACATTTATGAGCTTTCAGAACAAAGACAAATTCCAAATTCCGTCTAATTTAGAATGCGATTCCAAAAACGTGATTTATGTAATATCTTGTAAATTGTGCCAAAAGCAAGATGTCGGTGAAACCAAATGCCCTTTAAGATGGCGAGCTACTAGACACCTTTGCGATATTAGACATGAAAAAGACACACATGTCGCTGCACACTTTAACCTTCCTGGCCATTCAGTCGCTCGGGACTTCGAAATTATACCCATTGAACAACCACCTCTCTCTATTACCGCTGAAGACACTGATAAACAAAGGAAACTTAGAGAATCTTTTTGGATTAAGCAATTAGAAACAGAATGGCCGAGGGGCATAGATGTGGACCCTGGTCTTGCTGATCAGCGTGAAATAATTCCATTCACTCTGACATATAATCGAAAAAATGTAGAAATTTCCAAAATTTTGAAAGATGATTATCACAAATTACAGGATAATTTAAGATAACCTCTCAACTTGCGTCCAGTTAATAGCATTTCAGGAAAAATCCTAATCTACGTGATATATTGGTAAAATCTAAATTAACTGGACAAACATCATCATCTTAAAGTTGTCCAATATTTGTAAGGCCATATCGGCCCTATAAAACAAGAATAACAAATCTCAGGCAATAAAATTAATTTAAAAAATTTCAATTTTTTGAAAATTCGGAGCCAGCGCCTTAACCATATTACTATCTATCTATCTATCTATCTAATGATCAACAGAACATCATATCAATCGATCGACCGACCAACTGAAAGACTGACCAACCGATCGGTCGACCGACCGAGTGACCGACTTATCAACAAACCGAACGACCAACTGACCGATAGAGCAACTAACGTAGGTAGGTGGCTATGGGTATGTTTGAGTGAATTAAATGTGTTTCATCACTCAGAATGCAATCTCTTTTTAAAAAAGAAAGCGGGAAACCATCCGAAACCTCCCCAAAAGGGAGAACGAAAAATATTATGGAGATCATCCAATCGTTCAAGCATATGCTCATGTTTACGGTGAAAATACGCTGAAAAATACAAAGAAATATTTATTTTAACAAATGCGGCGCGGTATATACCAGCTGCGAGGTTTATCAAAAAAGTGAACTGTGGATAAAGAGCAAAAGTAGAAGTAATGCCGAGCCAATGAGAAGGAAATTAGAATTTTAAATTATATGGTTGAAGCATTTTGCCGCGACTCTCGGCTAGTAAATGTCACACGTCTGTCTGTCTATTTGTCTGTCTGTCTGTCTTGCTGTGTGTCTGTCTGTCTGTCCAATATATAGCCCTGAACGAATTCCTAGTATCGTTAATGATATTTATTTGTCTGTCTATTTGGGATAAGACTTACATTTGAGCGTACTGAAAGCGAGTTGGAATGTCAACCGCTTCTGTTTCTCATTCTCGAAGTCAATATACGGAATATCCGGAGTAGCCGTTCGAACCAGTCTCGTTTGAACCTGTGCCCTTTGAACCGCACGACCATGAATCGTCTGTGGTACTAGTTCCTCGTGGACTACGTCCCTCTTGAGAGTATCAAACACAGTAGCCGCGTTCTTATAGACACTATGATCGTATAAACACGGTTCTCTTTTAAAGAACTCCACACGATACTTCTTTTCATTTTCCCTCAAATTTTTAAGCGTATCATGTTCAACAGTAAAGTCATCGTCATCGCCATCATCATCTTCATCGCCATCGTCATTCTTATCGGATTTTCTTCGACTAATATCGCTGGCGGACTTGATTTTGGATTCCCTCCATATGTCAAGCGCGCTTCTTGGGGACCTCTCTGTACCACTACGGCTTCTACCTATTGCATTTAATTGACTAAGCTTGCCATCCATTTTATTGCTTTTGTTTAACAGATCGGCAAACCTCACGCTACTTTTCGTGCCACCGTCGCTGTTGTTGATGTTGCTTCTAGGACTAACGCCAGCCACTGTCGCTACGCTGTTATTATTGGATGTTGTTGCCATCTCGTGAATGCTATTTGCTGTACCATTTACGAGAAAAGTATTGGTTTCAACAGTCGGGGCCATTATAGATTGCTGAAATATGGATTTCTGTCCTCACGCCCTACATCAGGTCGCTGATGTTATGGAGATCATCCAATCGTTCAAACATATGCTCATGTTTAAGGTGAAAATACGCTGAAAAATACAAAGAAATATTTATTTTAACAAATGCGGCACGGTATAGCTGCGAGGTTTATCAAAAAAGTGAATGACAGACTGTGGATAAAGAGCAAAAGTAGAAGTAAAATTTTAAATTATATGGTTGAAGCATTTTGCCGCGACTCTCGGCTAGTAAATGTCCACACGTCTGTCTGTCTGTTTGTCTGTCTGTCTGTCTGTCTTGCTGTGTGTCTGTCTGTCGGTCCAATATTTGACAATAAGTGTGATGCGCTATTTTTGCGCCATAGACAGCTTTGTCAGAAATGACAAATATTTGGCAGACAGACTGGTGTCATTGCCATCTCAGGACCTCAATTTTAAGCAAAGCAATAAGGCAACACCTGTATTATAAGCCGTTAGATAATTTAAACCCTTTTACCCTTGCAGATGCTGTTGAATATTTTCAGACTAACTTGATTGGAAGCTGTTGTTACCATAAACTTAAATGATCAACATTTCTACAATGCGTATCAAATCTGCATTTCCACAATTTGTATTATAAATAAAAATAATAATATCCGTGCAATAATTGATTTAAGAATGGCGACGAATTATTATTATTAGTAGTAGTAGTAGTAGTAGTAGTAGTAGTAGTAGTAGTAGTAGTAGTAGTAGTAGTAGTAGTAGTAGTAGTAGTAGTAGTAGTTTTATTATTATTATTATTATTATTATTATTATTATTATTATTATTATTATTATTATTATTTATGCAATACTATGTAACGGCCACCACTTAATTTGAACGATTAGCAATAAAATAGTGCCGATGCCAACTATGCCATCGATCTCTCGAGAGAGAGAATTTACCATAAATATCCTCAACTGTTCTCGATGTCTACCAGATATTGCATATGCGTAATCTTTTTATGTTCCATTTTCTTCTGATAAGAGTTATCTGCAAATTTCATTGGTCTTTTCTCTCAACTGAAATTAACTGACTAATGAAATACAGCAAGGTCTCAATTGAAAAGTAAGTCAAAGGAATGGTCTATAAACACGTGCTCTGCATGTGACGTACGCTTCTTAAACGTCGTTTATTGGCTAAGTTTTTAAATTATCCTATATTGAAACTGAAATTGACGACAAAATAAATATTTGTTTTTGGAAACGTTAGTGAACAACTCGTCTACAAACAGGAATGCATTATGACGTGAATTCCAGAAAATAAGTGTAAGGAACAAGTGCTAAGCATATATTAGCACTCATTGGAGGTGTAGTCATGACGTTGGGGAATGCAAACTTTACTTTGTCGGAAAGAAAATTCAAATATTGACATTACAATGTCGGTGGATTGTTTGGTTAGATTTACGTATTGTATCGGTGCGACAGAAGGCGTTTCACATGCAGAGAACGGGGCTTGATTCGACAGGTGTATTTAATATTAGCCTGTTGATGGTGGTCATGTACTTCGTCTAAAACCAACCCGGGTATTATTTCTTACAGCACGTGGCGAATATGGTGTATATAATATTGTATAGAGGCTACATACCCAGTGATGAAGCTTTAGCTTTATAACCGCGTAGCCACCTGGGCCTTACACTTAGAAAATAAAAACACTGCATGGATATAATAATTTAGGATTTACTAATGTAGAATGTGTTAAATGTGTTGCTTTTAAGCTTTTAAACCATTTTACCGATAAATTACGTGTATCTCAATTTCAATCAAACACAGAAAATCTGTGGAATATTTGGAAAGTAATATGACTGAAAGCCGTAGCTGCCTAGTAATGGCTTACAGTCATATTAATTTCAAATCATTCAACATCCTATACATCGTAAAAATGTACTTCTTAAGGATTGAAAGGGTTAATTAAACTAGCTCAACCTGCAATAAAGTCGTCAGATATATAAAATTATTTTCTGTTCACAATATTAAAATATGAATGGAAAACCCCAGGCTAGTGAGTTTGAAATTTGTGTAGCCCAGCCTAGTAGCCATGGACTACTGGGCCCGTGCTAATTTCCATCACTGTAGGTCATACATATCACGTGTTGCCCGATACACACGAACAGATAAGTGGCACGTAGCATTAGTAAATAACGTGGACTAACGTGGTTGTAATAAACTTTACACTTCAAATTTTCAAATTTCAAATTCAAATTTTAATTTACTTCATGTTGCCTGAGCACGCCTGATCTTCGTATAAATTATGTCAATTAAATGGATGGATCCGATCTGTTACTCAAGCATAAGATGCCATACTCAATTATGTCTCACCAAAGCTGACTTCACAATACATGACGTATCGAGTTCAGTCATTACGGTTGAAAAATACATCAAGTGTACGAATTGTATATCTTTAATGGATTTACTTTTTAATAAGCAATATTTTGAAACTAATTTGACTGGGCGCAACAACATAGGCAGAAACAGAACACGATCAAGTTAGTTTCAAAATATCCATCAGCTTACCTGTATGACGCGTTAACGCCTTAGAATTGATAAGATAACGAAAATTAGGTGTTGGCTTTTGTTGACTCACTTTATTTATTTTAACAAGCTTTCGCACATACATGTGCTTCATCATTTATCTGATGTGCAAAAGCTTGTTAAAATAAATAAAGTTAGTCTATAAAAAGGTAGCACCTCTAATCTGTTATAAATGTACCCCTGCTGCTGCGCGTGTATAAGTTGGCGCGTATAAGTTGGTTATCGAATGCGGACTTTAGCACCATTTATACCGTCATATGATTTCTACTTGTATATTAGCCCGTTAACGACGAAATTTGGTCAAGAAAACCTAAATATTTCTTTATTTAATGCCTAGATCAGCGGGCTGAGAGAAGATTATTTCTTGAAAATTAGCACTGGAATGACTGGCTCGATTATCGAGCCAGTCATTCCAGTTGTAAATTTTCAAAAATAGTCTTCTCTTGCCCTGCAGATGGACATTCCTTAAGAGCACTACAGATGTCGATTTTAACCGGCTTCGGCATGAAAACGTTAACGTCACCAGTTTAAAATAGCTTAGCCTTAACATAGTGACACGTTATATAATGCTAATCCATGCAAATCAGATTGAATAATTGTCTAATTTAAATGCAAAATGATCCACAGTCTGCGTGGCACTAAGCCGGCTAATACAACCTCTGCCATTTCATTACCCCTACATTGCTACAAACGCTGGGTTACCCGAATCCCAATTTCAAGATAACTAGCTATAACTTATACGCTTATACTTATGTTGCAACAAGTAAGCTATGTTGCATATTTTGAAACACATTTGACAGGATCCTTATGCTGTACCAACTCACAGTCAACTATGTTTCAAAATATTCAAGATAATATATATTATATCGTAAGAGTTTTAAAATTCGGCATTTTAGGTTCAAAGGGTTAATGTGTCATAAAGCATTGGAATTTACAATAGGATACGAGCCTTTGTTAAAATTATGTTTATTATTTTGCAAGCGATTTTAATCAATATTGTTTCTGCTTAAGGCAGCGACGATTTTCAGCCAAATCGTCATTGAAATATTCAACAGTTTTTAGTCATAATCAGCGCTTTCGGAACTTAGATTTCAACTAGTTAACGGATTAAATATTACGCGGAGAGCTATATCTTATGCAGAAGTTTAATTAAACAAACACAGATAAGACAATCTGTCTTCTTAGTATATGTGGCGGAACAGTGGGAGTTCGTGATCTTCCCACTCCAATCCAATCCTGATGTGGGTGCATCATATGGCTTTCCAATTGAGGAATCCAGTTTCTCAGTCAAGCATATGACGTCATAATCAACTTCGTAACGGGGAGGTCGACGTTATAATTAATTACGTCATGAATTCCTCGATTTAGCCCGTCTTAAACTCTTAATAGTCCGTCAGGGTGTACGAATTGCATGTCTTTACTATTTAATAAACATGCTGTTGAATGTTTCGAAACTAATTTGACTGGGCGTTGTTGTTGCCATAGGCAGCAACAGCGCCCAGTCAAAATAGTTTCAAAATATGCAACAGCTTACCTGTATATTGTTGTGGGAATTGATAGTCAGGGAGTTCAGGGGTCGATTGAATCCAACACGGGCGAAGTGGAGCTTAGCTGGAGATGGGCAGGGCATAGCGAAAACTGAATCCATCCATCCATCCATCCATCCAGCAACCACCACCCCCTCCCCAGCCCTCCACCCCACCCACCCACTCCCAGTAAACAGCGATAGCATTTGGAATAGAGGGATCCTTTTCTAGCTATAATGTCCCGCCCATTGCTAGCTAAGCTCCGCCCACTGTGTACGTGTGTTGGAATCAATGTATATACATTTAATCCTGAATTACGAGAATCTCAATTTCAAGGTAACTATACAAGAAAGCTGTTGAATATTTTCATATGCAGCAACAACTGTCAGTCAAATTAGTTTCGAAATATTTAACAGATTTGTATTAAGTTGTAAATCAATCAAATACATACAATTCGTACACCTAAGGGGCATTTCGACGTTCATGACGGAGTTAGATACACCATTATGAATGTGACGTCAGCTAACTAGTGGCGTAATTTATCATGACATAATATACTTGAGTGTCTCTTTCCTCTTCTCTTCCTCCTCCTCCTCCTTCTCCTCCTTTCTTCTTCTTCTTCTTCTTCTCCTCCTCCTACGGGACGGAGGGCGGCGGACAGACGGGCGGAAGGGCTGGTGCGAACAAGTGGGTGTGCGAGTGATACTGATTGGGTTTCAAGATCAAACGAAGGATCTTGTCACTTAAATGTTAATAAATAATAAATAATAAATAATTAATTAGTATTTCTCAACCATTCATGACTTCAGTAGACCTACGGACCCATTGCGTTTCGTTTTGGGAGTACCAAGCCATGTTCTTGTTTGGTTATATCTATATGTATGTAGATTCATGCCAATAAAATATTCTGATTCTGATTCTCTGTTAAAATATCGCCTTCTATATTTAATCCTTCGTGCCATGGTGATTCAAGATCCGTGTTGTCGGTACCACCACAGGTAGAACTGGAAGGCTTTACTGTGCCGCAATATCCCGTTTTAGTTATGTTATAGTTCTGTTTAGTTCTGCGCATTTTGCTTATTTGCGTAGTTTGTTGTCTACTTCCTCAATCGAAAAAGTTATAGGGGATATTTCATGAACAAATATATCTTTCATGGTAACATAATTTCTGAATTTATCAGCTGATGATAGCTGCAGTAAAACAATGTTTTATTTGTATGCGACGTGTGCATCACACAACAGGTTGCACCGTGTACAATATGTGACCAGTTAACTACTGTAGTTTACTAGAGTGGCTCCCCTGAAACGTCTACCACTCCAGCCCTCAATGAAGGTGTTGTTGTTCTACTCAAATAAAGTAAAGGCTGTGCAACCTCAACAACACCAATGTAACCAGAACGGGGCAAGAAGATCGTTAATGCTGGTAAGAACAGCTTACAGTTACACGGGAGACGAATGTGGCGGGCGTACAGTGTCCCTTTTCCCTCAACGTGTACTATATGAGCATTGTTACAAATACGGCCAGTTCTTTGTATACATGCATGTAACACTTCTGATGCATGACTCAACTATGGGCACGCGATGATTATTCTGTAAACCTGTGATAAAAACCAGTTAGCTCTGTTCACACAGTATGACAGGAACTTTAGGTATACCATCCCAATGATGCTGTAATTTAAGGACATTTTAAAGTTGCTTTTTGCTGCAAAATAAATTACATTTTAGTCATGTTGAAATCTGTTGTGTTTAAATATCTTTTTAAAAATCTTAAAATATTTGCTTGAGTGAAGAAATCACCCCAGAACGGGGTTATTTCGCCACCCAGAGAAAATTACTTCGATTTTACACAGAATACAGAAACAGCTGATCATTTTCAAAATATTGTTTTCTTATTCACTGGACCCAAAGTGCTCTCAACACCAGTGTTCCAGTTAGAACAAGAGCTCCGTAAAGAATAAGAGCTCCGCAAATGGCGCATAACACCACCACCCCCCACCCCCGCCATGATGACAAACCAGTAAATGAGAGCTATCAGAAAACAGCGATTTCTTCCTCAGACCTAGATAAATCATCTTATGAAGTTTCAAAGCGATCCGCTAAATGATCATGTTTAGGGCATAAATTTTCACAGGCGACTATCTCCGCGAATTTATCCGAAAATGACGACTTTTTAACATGCCTCCGGATTTTCGGACATCCTGTCAAATATCCGTATTTCCTTTGTTGAATTAGCAATATTCATGAAATAATTAATCCGTTACCAGTTTTCGTTTATATAGTACAATTTCGACCTTATTCAACTCGACCTGGTTAGTTTGAATATTCATTTGATTTATTTACATAGAATTATTATTTATAATAATATTAACTGACCAGTTGTAGTTTAAATTGATGATTTATGTAATTCTTGACGTTTCGACAGTATGGTCAACAATTACCGTCTTTATGTTTCGAATTGGGGCCTGCCTGGATGTGTCCCGCTGTCACCGGTGTTGGTCACCGTTGGTTATACCATGTACACACGGACGTTTTGGTAACGAGTTTGGACATTCTGCGGTCAGTTGTCGGAGTGTCAACACTTTTTATTAGTAATTTTTTTATTGTATATTTGTTTTTGAAAATTTGTTGGGAAAGCTTTGAATCAATTGGTGATGTATCACGCGGTTTGAAATAATTTCTGCGCAGAAATATTTAGCTTTTACCTTTCAGGATGGAGTCCTGGCATCAGGATGAAGCCCGTCATCATTCCTGAAAGTTACGGACATCCTTCCTGAGGTGTGCTATGTCATATGAAAGTTACGGACACAGGTTTCCGGAAACAGCCATCTTTTTGTCCTGGGCGTCTAGCACACCTATATGAAGGCTAATGTAGTTACATTTGTAACTGTATTTCCAATTCAAAATATTAAACTACGGTGACTGACTAAGCATGAAAAACATTTGTTTTGTCATTTGTGCAGATGGGTAGAAGTTAGAAGAGATGTATGCTCCGATATACGCTTACGCTCTATTTCCGAAAAGGGCAAACTGCGTGCTTTCGCGCTCGTCTAAACTTAATTTTCTGACACAAAATCATGACAAGCTGCTAGCTTTGATTTTCAAGATAGCCGCGGTGGCTACCGGACATATTGGATTTCGGATCATCTACAATTTCAATAAGCTTCTTCCTCAGACCTACTCCTGTCATTCTATGAAGCTTCGAAGCGATCCGCTATTTAACAGAAATGCAGTTATCATTCGAAAATCAATTTTCAAGATGGCCGCCAGCGGATGGTAGCCATCTTGGATTTGGGATCATCGTCGATTTAAATAGGTTTCTTCTTCAGACCTAGTTCAACGACCCTGTGAAGTTTCAAAGCAATCCGATAAATGGTACTGGAGTTATCGTCCAGAATGCAATTTTCAAGATTGCCACAAGTGGCTGGCAGTCATCTTGGATTTAGGATCATCGCCAAATTCGATAGGTTTCTTCCCAAAAGCTAGTTCAACCACTTTTTGAAGTTTCAAAGCGATCTGAACTTTTCTACGCCTTTATCGATTTGGAAAAAGCCTTCGTCACACTCTGCATGGAGGCACTTTGGGGAAAACTACGAAAATACCATATTAACGGGAAAATACAGGAAGTAATACGGAGCATGTACAATCATGTTCAAATATAAGATATTTATTGCAGACGAAACATCAAGCTCAATTACCTGTAACTAGGGATTGCGTCAAGGGAAACCCCTGTCACCACTACCTTTTAACTTTTATGTTGACGACCTACAAAACTTCATGGAAACAACGGGATACTACTTTACGCAGATGACACCGTCTTATTAGCATTGCATAAAGTGCACCCTCCGGATCATATTGACAATGAGACGATTGAAATCACCGACGACTGTACATATTTAGGTATTCACTTCTTTTTAACGGTAGATATTGTAAAAAAGCAAAAACACCTTACAAAACAGGCCAATATGGCATTCTATGAGCTGTACAGAAGAATCGAAAACATAGATCTGCCTATAACTTCTCAATTAAAATTATCCGATGCAATGATTGTCCCGATACTCACACGCGGATCTGAAATATATGGTTATGAATATAGCGATATAGTAGAAAAGGTACATCTAGGTGTCATTACGTAGTATTCTGAAGGTAAACAAAAACACAACTAAATTCATTATTTGTGGTGAGTTGGGCAAACACCCCGTCTCAATCACTATCCAAAACAGAATAATTACCTTCTGGATATCCAGAGGAAACAAACAAATCTTCCATATATGCTATATAATGGACCTTTCCGGTTTTAGCTATGCCCCGCCCATCTCTCCACCCACACCTCGCTCGTGTTGGGATCGATCGATCTCCGAACACCCTGACTATCAATTTCAAAAAAAAGATTTCACAGGTAAGCTGTTGAATATTTTGAAACTAATTTGACTGGGTGCCGTTGCTGCCTAAGGCAGCAACAGCGCCCAGTCAAATTAGTTTCAAAATATTCAACAGCATGTTTATTAAATAGCAAAGAATTACAAAGACATGCAATTCATACAACGTGTCGGACCATTTGAGATTTGGTGACGGTCTATATAGAACCCTTTGTGACGTAATGATTATGACGTCATCATACACGCGCTGAGCTGATTATGACGTCATACGAGGTCAGATGATGGATGGCTACTCTGGAAAGGTGAATTACATGCACAGCCAATGTAAACAATACAGCACGTGGTTTAAATGGAAAAAGAACGTAGAAACAATTATCAACAGCGCGGGAATGGGATGCTTATTACTCAATGAAAAAGTACCGGAAATAATAAATCAAATACTTATAGATCAATTTATTCAACAATGGCAAGGTTCAATAAACAATTCATCAAAAGATAGAACATACAGCACATACAAGACAAAGTTTGAACTCGAACCTTACTTAGTAAAACTTAACGACATCAATAGAAAACCATTAACAAAATTCCGATCAAGCAATCGTAAGCTACCAGTGGAGACGGGAAGGTGGACGGGTACTATTAGAGAAAACATAATGTGCCCGCTATGCGATGGACTAGACATGGGAGACGAATATCGCTATTTATTCATATGTGATTTTCTCAAAGAGGATCGAAAGAACCTACTGCCAAGATACTGCAAGATCTTAAACGATCACCGTGTGACCCCGGGCACGCAGCGACAAATCACAAAATACTCCCAATGCCATGAGAGTGAATATGAATGTAAATGTAATGAAATGAATAATGATAATGACGATGATAAGAGGATGCAACAATAATAGTGATATACTATTCATATTGACGATAATATATATGGTGATGACTATAGGCAATCAAAAAAGAAACAATGAATTAGATGTGCTGTATCGTACTGTGTGAAATGTGGTAATGTATATGATTGTCAATAATACATATTGTTTGTGTTCGATTACGAATTTCCCAAAAGCGACGATCCACGAAATAGACAATTCACAAAGTTAGGCAATCCACGAAATATTACACGCAGCACGCAGCCACCCGCATCATTTCCGTTTCCGCACTCATTAGCCAAACCGTTATGCGAGTCACCAAGGAATAAGTGCAATTCCACATTCACACTAAAAGCCATTAAAACAACCATTTTACCCCGATCGCATATGCACACCCACAGGCATATCCACGTCACAAATTATTGACCAGAATGTTATTAAAAAATAATCAAAGGCAGCATGAAGAATGGCATTGTGTATATATTAAATAGCATCCAATACAGATTAACTACCAGACGTAATCATTAATCATATTCTATAGAATTTTTTTTTTTTAATGAGTCGCATTATATACGCTACAGCCACAGGAGCCATAAATATATGTGTCAATTTTCCCAGCATAATGCAAAATAGATCTAAATTCCTTGGAAACCTATTTTCAAGAGAGCTAAATATGAAATATCATTTTTATTTTTGAAGCTATTTTGACTGAAACTCTTCCTCCCTGTAATGAGAACAACTTTCAATCAAATTGTTTTAAAAAAAAATTAACGGTTCACGCAATGGGTTAGAATCTTATCATACGTATATATGCAGAATGAGTGAGTCATTCAGCCTTGAGCCAGCTACCACACTGCAGACAAGGTGTGTTGTTTATTGGCTAATTAATGATAACACACAGCTGTTCCTGTGGGTGGTTTTTTTTTAGCATTTGTCATTTTCTGTCTGTCATTGTATTTTATGTAAAAACATGTTTCCGTATAAATTTGGTATCATGTGAAACACACATCGCCCCATGGATTATCTAGATTTAATAAAAAAAATATATCAAGTAGTTCTTATGCAGCAGGGGTTTGAATTATGGTGGTATGGGATTTTCCTATTGGTTACTAAGTGAAGAAATTGCTTTATGGGAACACCAAGAGGTCTCCTAGTGAATGCAAAACCACATTCTAGTTAGTATAATAAGATTTCAATGGTACATACGTGCATGTATAGGGGTGTTAGTGTTCATATTACCTTTTCATTCCCGTCATATCAGTTATAATACGATAGCTTATAACAGTGATAACAATGTTTGAGTGTTTGGTACCAGCTGGTGCCTTGGCCACTGTCGCAATACTACAATCCGAGTTCAAAACAAATAAACTTCAATTCCTTATATTAAATGATAACAATATATAGAATATATCATATTTGAAAATAGTTTGCATGCCTTTTATTTGATTTTTATTTGTTAGCAAATACGTTTTCCGCTTTGTAAATTCATTTTGTTTTTCAGAACTTTTAATATAAGTTTTACACCGCTGCGCATTATCTCTTTAAATTTCTGCACCTAATGACAGAAATGAAGCCATTATGAAGGGTTTCGATTAAAGCATGATGTTTCATTTCAACGTGCAATATGTATTTATGTTTGTATCTAAAACATAACATCAGTTCGGAGTATAACCTCTATAGTATACTAAGTTCGAATTGCACTGCATCAACGCTGGTTAAGAAAGGTGTAAGTAGCACAGTAGGTCAACTGCTTTAACAAATATATATACTAGTTAACTCTTTAACACTCATATCAGCCAAAAATGGCTTCTGCAGAGGTTTTGACACACGTCCATTTGCAGACCAAAAGAAGACCATTTTTATACCCCGCCAAAAAATTTGGCATGGTATTATGTAATAGCGCCGTCCGTCCGGGCAGGCGGGCGGGCGGGCGGGCATGCGGGCGGCAGAGTGGTTTCCGGATGATAACTCCGTTACTGTTTGTCGGATCACATTGAAACTTCATAGAGTAGTTGGACTAGGCCTGGGGAAGAAATCTATAGAAATCGATGATGATCCGAAGTCCAAGATGGCCGCCAGCCACCGGCGGCCATCTTGAAAATTGGTTTCCGGATAACTCCGTTACCGTTTATCGGATCGCTTTGAAACCTCATAGAGTGGTTGGACTAGGTCTGGGGAAGAAACCTATCGTAATCGATAATGATCCGAAATCCAAGATGGCCGCCAGCCACCGGTGGCTAGCTTGAAAATTGGTTTTCCGATGATAACTCTGTTATTGTTTATCGGATCGCTTCATAGGGTGGTTCGACTACCTCTGGGAAGAAACCTATCGAAATTGACAATTATCCGAACTCCAAGATAGCTGCCAGCCACGGGCTGCCATCTTGAAAGTTAGTTTCTGGATGATATCTCCGTTACCATTTATCGGATCACTTCATAGGGTCGTTGGAATATGTCTGGTAAAGAAACTTATCGAAATTTACGATAATCCGAAATCCAATATGGCCGCCAGTCAGCGGCAGCCATCTTGAAAATTGGTTTCCGGACGATACTTCCTTGACCGTTTAACGGATCGCTTTGACACTTCATAAGGATGACTGGTCTGGGTCTGAGGAAGAAATCAATATTTTCTGATAGCTTTCATTCATTGGTTTATCATCATGGCGGGGTATTATGCGCCGTTTGCGGAGCTCTTGTTAGAGATTTACCACTAGAATTACATAACAGAGCCAGCCATCCCGTGGTAAATCTTCAAAAATAGTATTCTCTTGGTCTGCAAATGGACATTTTCTATGAGAAAATTGAAATTTTCTTGAATAAATTCGAGGGTTAAACGGTTAAACTATTCTTAATCAGCGTTCGTGCGGTCAAAAGCTACAAATATATGTTGCAAATTAGACAAGATTATCCAAGGATTAAATTATAAGCGTTTTTTGGTGAACACGGCCGTCTTTGTTGCTGATATGCATGCAAACGCAGATTATTGTACTCTTACCGGATCTTTCTTCTTCTTCTTCTTCTTCTTCTTCTTCTTCTTCTTCTTCTTCTTCTTCTTCTTTGCTTGGATCAACAGAATACGTGGGTATGACAATTTGGAGTCAACTGTCAAAGGTCCACGTTACCCCTTAGTGGTCAAATTTATCAGTTTTCGTTTTTGGCCGAATGAACTCCCCCGAACAACATTTCAGAAAGAAAATACTTGATGCTCATAAAAAAATCTCCACAATTGTATAGAGGAATACTCATCGGTGTTCGTGATTCACCAATGTACAGTGTAATTCTGTGAGTCTGGTATGAATGTCATGCCCCATCGCTGGATATCTTCCTCCGTAATGGTCCGTTTACATTGACCGTAATTAAAACTTGCCACCTATATGTCACAACTAGCGCGCTCTGGCCTGTTCCTATGGCTATTAATTAATTATTAATAATTTAATTAATAATTGTGTGATTCAAATTGTTTAAGAATTATATTAACAACGTAAGGCCGTATCGGGTATTCTGCCTTTAACACAGCGAACGTGAAGCGTTATAATTTATATAGACATTTAATTCACCGAGACCTTTACCACGGACGCATGGCGGTCAAATAAACACTCTATACGTCTTAACCGTCTTAGCCACTTGTATCAGTAAAACACGTAGGCTCATAATTTTCTTGCGATTATCTTTTTGGTATTAAGCCCTGTAACAAATACCACGTCTACCTGCCTTAAATGTTTTCGATGTTCAAACATGGTACCTCAATTTCAAAGCAATCTGGCTAATTAGCTGTTCAATACTTGACAGCTAATTTCTCTAAAACATGTGCCGTAAAGTTAGCTTCAACATATCCAATAAGACCTTTCCAAATTAGTTCTTACATTTTATCACGAAGACTTAGTCGGGTCAGTAGGCTACTGTATGGTTTAAATGGTTAACCCTATGCTTCTGGGTGAATAATACGGTTAAGTATACATATTAAAGAGATATAAATTAGAGACAAAATATTAATAATTTTAATCACATTCGCTGAGCAACTGATTTATGATACACAAGGCTGTAGTCAAATATGCCGCATGCGTACAAAGAATAATCACCGCTGAGGAGATTATTGGGCTAAGACATAAGTCATATTTCATAATCTTAGAAGAAATCGAAATGTTCTTAATGGCCATCAAACGTTACCTATTTGTGAGGGAAGATTATAGTCTTACTACTATGTACAGGTCTAATATATAAATCATCAGTATCGTTATACACTATAGGATAAGACAACCTGTACTTACTCGTGGGCAGATAGGACACCGTCCAGTACCGGCCCAGTAACGTACGTTATCAGGGAAATATATTCAAATACGTGTAAAGTCTTAGGGATTTTTAAATATGATCCCGGTTTATTCTCAGTAGCCACATCAAATTCACGTTCACTTGTATTCTCTCAGGCCTTACAAAGGCATCGTTATTGCTGAGAACATTGGCTAAACGAAAGAAAACTAGTGTTTTGTTAGCCCAAGTACAGTTGATTGATTACTTCAGCAAAAATGTAGTGGAAGTAATCTCCGTAGTCCCATCGTGGATACTTCCCCACATTTACAGAATATTAAAAACATTATAGGCATACGACTATTAATTGATTATCCCAAACGTCATTATTAATGGAGGATTCTAGTTTATCCATCAATCATATGACGTCATAATCAACCACGCGACGTGTAGGCCGACATCATAATCAATTACGTCATGAATGGCGTAGATAAGTTCGTCACGGCGGATTAAGCGTTGTTCTACGAATTGTATGGCTTTATAAAGTTACTTAATAAACATGCAGCATATAGGCAGCAACAGCACCCAATCAAATTAGTTTCAAAATATTCAACAGTTTACCCAGTTTTCTGGAAATTGATAGTCAGGAAGATCAGGAATTGATCGTTTTAAAATTTCCGAGCTTTCTATTAAAATTAATCAAAATGTTTCATTCTACAACATTTTAACAGTAGTAAAAATAACGTCACGAGCGCTATTTCAGATACGGTAATCTTTATTGCAATAAACATTATCAAAAATGCATTTGGCAGCATAAAGCATAGGCTATACAGCATACATATTTATATGTCCTAGGTACTAATTCACCTGTCCAGAGTAGCCATCTATGTATCTGACGTCATATGACGTCATAATCAGCGAAGTGGCGCATAGGATGACGTCATAATCATTAAGTTATGAATGATTCTATTTGGTCCGTCTTTAACTCTTAATAGTCCGACACGCTGTACGAATTGTATGTTTCAACTGTTTAATAAACACGCTGTTGAATATTTTGAAACTAATTTGCCTGGGCGCTGTTGCGCCCAGTCAAATTAGTTTCAAAATATTCAACAGCTTACCTGTATAGTTTTCTGGAAATTGGTAGTCACGAGCGAGGTGTGGGTGGAGCTTTGATAGAGATGGGCGGGGCATAACTAAAAATGGAACCTGGGCCTGTTTAGCAGTGAGTCACAGTCTGTCTGTAGCCAGTGGCAAGTAGTCAAACATACAGTGAATTGTTTCAAAGTTTTAAGAATACATATCCTATAGAGCAAGTAATTAAGAGTCAACCTTCAGAAAAAGTGACCGCCTCCATCCACGAAACTCACCTTTTATCTTAGTTTTTCAGGCAATGTGTCACGCAGCCATGAATACGCACATGGCGTGGTCCTAGGAATAGGGCAGATTCGGATTGGCGTTAATGATGGGCTTTTCAAGAATATCATTAAATTCTGGCGTTGCATCATTAAATTCTTGCAATTTAATAATTAATTTCCCAAAATTCACTAGGCAGTAGTAGGCTTTTCAGCAATAAATTCTTACAAACGAACAACTAATTTTCCAAATTTCAATAGGCAGTAAGGCTACCATGGCCCCACCTCTTGGGCATGCGCACCAAGGCAGGTTAGCACCTTACTGTTCCTTCGCGACTCCACTTGAACAGTCTCAGGTGATGATGTACAATTCACCTTTCCAGAGTATCCATCCATCGTCTGACTTCGTATGACGTCATAATCAGCTCAGCGCGTGTATGATGACGTCACAATCATTACGTCACAAAGGGTTCCATATAGACCGTCACCAAATCTCAAACAGTCCGACACGTTGTATGAATTGTATGTATTTGTAATTCTTTGCTATTTAATAAACACGCTGTTGAATATTTTGAAACTAATTCTAATGGGTGCTGTTGCTGCCTATGGCAATTCGTACAACGTGTCGGATCATTAAGTGTTAAAGACGGACTATATCGAATCAGTCATGACGTCATGATTATGACGTCAGCCTACACGTCAATTAGTTGATTATGATGTGACATGGCGGATGGATAAACTAGAATGGTGAATTGTTTAACGTATGTTATACAATGGAAGACACCTCTTGCTTATGTGATAAATAGCAAAGGTGAGAATAGACGAGTGCATTATGATTCATAGCCTAACCCTCTAGCAACTACATACTGATTAGGCTATCAGTGACTTGCTTTAGAGTCTATGGCAACTAGATTTTGCGCTCCAAATGGTGGTCGGTTATGACAGACTGCCAGAAGGATATCTCAAATGACACACTTTAATTTCTTTAAACTTTAAATGTATGTAAATAATTAGATCGAATGAATTGAGGAAAATTTGTCACAGTTTCTACAGTTTGAATTAATTTGCCAGAATATGCTTATCGATAGGAATTTCGCGACATTTCACAGGTCTTGTTAGCTAAGAACAACAACTGAGCCAGATAAGGTTCATTACATTAGCAGTCAAGTTTTGTTATCAACAGTTCTCTCGCGATAACGAGCGAGATTTAAGAGCAAATCGATGCCATTAACTCAAGTGTCGATATCCATCAGCTAACCCCATACGGCTGTCATATTTTTATTATATCAGTATTGACGAATAGTCGTCGGCTAAACTGAATTTCCAGAAATCTGATCCCCGGAAAGATAGATGTTGAATGATGTGAGAATATTTTGACTGAAAATTGTTTCTACTTAATAGACAACTGTTTTCAGTCTAATTTGTTTCATAACATTCAGCTGCAGTTTAGCTACCGTCCCCCTATCTTCTATCAATTGTAGTCGGCCACATATAAAGTTAAATATGTTAACGTAACATATCTGGCCGAGTCCTTAGCAACGGTTGTTCAATTATTTAAGCGTTCTGTAGCTGTTTTGATTGATGTCGGTTTTTTACACGGCATAAAATAATAGTGTATCGCCTGATGTAGTGTGTCTGTCGTAGCTTAATTAAACTACTGCTACTGTGAAAGCCTTATCTTGAGAGCAATACGCTATCAGCACCAACCCATCACCCAAACGCCCACCTCAATCCAATGTCAACGCGATCTATAGCCTACAGTAATTAAGCGTTTTAATCATATATTAAGGCGACACAAAAATGCATGTATGATTGCTGTATCCTGCGGCTGTAGTAGTAGAAACATCCTACAGCTGCAATCAGTCCCTCTTCACTTTTGCCCATTGTGTCTTGTCCTCAGCCAAAATCCTTAGCTTCCTCAGGTGCATTCTTGACTTGAGTGTACCTACTACCGAGTCCTGCTTTCTTGAGGTCACTTCGTAGCAAGCTTAGCAGATTTATGCAATGACATCCTCTCCTGGCTCTGTATTTGCTGGCTCTCTGCGCGGGTGTGTCTTCTGACATCCTTAGCACATGGCCAAACATGGACCATCTTTGCTGAGCGACTTTTACAGACAGCGGCGACGTATTACACATCTTGTGTAGTGCATCGTTGGAAATTTTACTGCCTGGCTATATACAGTGTCCAGTGATGGTGCGTAGGTGTTTGCGGTGGCAGGCGTCGAGTTTGTCTAGAGCTACCTTTGGAGCTGCCCAGCTGTTACAGCTATACATCATCAAGGATACGCAGGTTGCATTGTATAAACGTAGCCTCCTTATCAAAGGCATCTTTGATCTACGAATCCATAACTTCCAGAAGGACTGGAAAACTATGTTCCCCATGATGCAGCGTGCAACAATGTCAGCTGTACTGCAAAGCAGTGAGCCCAGGATTTTACTTTTCCTCCATGGTTCGCCGCCACGGAGTGGATCATCATTTTCTTTAGTTCCATGCTTTGTAGATATGTATATGTGGGTGAACTCTGTTTTGGATTCATTCATAAAGAGATTCTCAACTTGCAGCTATTGGAAGAGGTTCGTCAATGGGGTTTCTTTTCCTCGTCTATAAGTTCCACATCGTCGGCATATTCCATCTCTAGCGGCATGCCCAGTATTGACACTGGGAGGATTGGGGTGGGTGAGGGTGTAGGGTTTGGTCTTGTCGAATTTTCCCACACAAAAATGTATTGCAAAGAAAATAGGCAAGATGCCTGTTTACGTACTTCCAACGTATCCGTGCCTAGAATAACTGCCAACATACATATAGTAGATCACACTGGAAACAGCGCGAATCGAGCAGAGTTGAAAAAAATACATATCTTGCAAATTCCTGCAAAAATGTTTTAAGAGCCACGAGTAGCGTTCAGGACTGTGGGTAGAAAATATAGAAAGCTTAGTAAATGTTGAGAAAAGTTTTTAAACAAATACCCTATATTAGGAAGGCACTTTAGACAAGTTGTAGTTTCATACAGTCAGAATGTAAGACCTTAATTCAGTTCGGACCTGAACCGAAAACTTCACAAACAGTTCTAAGCTGATTTGCGCACCGAAAGGAACGCGCCAAAGATGACTTTGTCATCTTTGTGTTTCATGGAAGCAGAAGAAATCTCACAGAAGGGATAGCTTTCACATGCATGTTTGAATTGGCATGCACGCGGAATGGAGCACCCCGCATCCGGTAGCAATACAGACAAAATGAGACATAGTCCAAATAATTATCTCACGCACGCACGCACGCACGCACGCACGGACGCACTCACGCACGCACGCACGCACGGACGCACGCACGCACGCACGCACGCACGCACACCATGCAGTAGACTCATCCCAGCAACAGCGCCCAGTCAAATTAGTTTCAAAATATTCAACAGCATGTTTCTTAAATAGCAAAAACATACAATTCATACAACGTGTCGGACTATTAAGCATTAAAGACGGCTTAATAGAATCATTCACGACGTCATGATTATGACGTCAATATACACGTCGTGTAGTTGATTATGACGTCATATGATTGAGTGATGAAATGGATTCATGAATTACCGAGGTCCGCGGGTGTCGGATATTGTGTAGGTGACTGATAGACCCTAATTAGTCATTTAGAGAACTGCCGAAACAGCGGGCATTACGCGTGCAGGATGTTCTTGGGCATATTTAACTTGAACGATATCACACTGAGACCAGTTTATCCAGTCTTGTTACCACCAATAGAGGTAATAATCAATTAATGAGACGGTTCTGAGTTGTGGAGGACATTCGATTTGAAGCGCAAAGCACTGCACGGCCTATTCAGATGCGGGAAGTGGCGATTGCACATGGCTCTGGCAAAATTCATAAGTGGAATGTATTTGCCGAATGTATTGAAAGCCGAAACATCGAGACTAGACACGTCAGGGGCTTATTGTAGATGCCTGTGTACATTGGGAGAGACATGATTTACCTATGAGGCTATCTCTGTTATAGGCCACATATGAGATAACCGATGAAACCCTTGACATTACGGTAAGGTAGCTCACTCTAAAAGCTGCTGAATATTTTGAAACTAATTTTTCAACTCCTGAAAAGCTGTTGAATATTTTGAAACTAATTTGCTGCCAGCTCCCAGTCAAATAGGCGACAGAATAGTCAATAACGATGACGGCTGCTGCTGCTGCTGCTGCTGCTGCTACTGCTACTACTACTACTACTACAAACCAACCAACCAACCAAACAATGTACCAACCAACCAGCCAACGTCATAAACAATTTATCATTTCGTGTCTATAAGGATTAAAGGGTTAACTACAAACCATCTCGTTCAGGCTATGCACACGTTATATATATTTCATTAAGACTCAGGCCGGGTTCACGCTAGAGAGTTAATCCTGAGTAACGCCATACATCAGTATGGTATGGTGTTCTAAAATTGCCGTCGCGCGTCGTGGGCGATAAAAAAAACCACGCGACGTTATTTAAATAGGGCGACGTCGCCCCCCCCCCCACCTCCCCCGACGTCGCCCTCGATCTGGTACTCGGTCCGTAATGGTATAAATTCTATATCGAGTCTGTTTTGGACTGACGTAGATTATGGCCAGTTACCGATTCGTATTTTAAAGGTAAGCCTAATTATTATATCATATTTATAATCTGTATCCTATCTTTAACACTTTTGTTGGCATCTATATTGTGTTAGGACAACACCTCACCGCACGCACGCACGCACGCACGCACGCACGCACGCACGCACGCACGCACGCACGCACGCACGCACGCACGCACGCACGCACGCACGCACGCACGCACGCACGCACGCACGCACGCACGCACGCACGCACGCACGCACGCACGCACGCACATGCCAGTCAGCAATTTGCATGAAGATATTTCCTATGGTTATTTTATGGATATCTCTAATTAAACATAGGTAGATGATATAAATTAAATGACTCAACCCCCAATGGCGGCCATCTTAGAATGATGACATAATTCCACTGGTTCCGCATAATTCCGCATGGACGGAAGGGGATAATGAATAAAAGCTATAACGAATAAAGAACGGCCCGTCCCAGTAAGTTTCGTCAAGATACTCCAAGCAAACGAAATCCTATAGCAAAGGACCCCAAATCTTCTAACATGTACTGATGGAATGACACACAGCCAGGGGAGGGATGGACGGAATGACCCGACCTCCACACACTCCACCACCCCACCCCATATAGCATGCAATTTCTTACAGTCATACCTAACCTTTCCACGAACTTTCATCAAGATACTCCAAGCAAATGTAAAATTATCTAACAAAAACGCAACATTTGTACAGGCGGACGGACACACAGTGAGAAGAACGACAGATCGATGGGCAGACGGGTGGACGGATTGACTGACCCACAAAATAACAAGCATTTCCCTACTACCATAGCCAACCTTCCCATTAAATGTGTGTGACAGACGCACGTACGGACTCAAGCACGCGCGGCGGAAGCAAAAACATACCCCACCCCCGCTTTCGTGGGTGAATAACAAAACGTTATCCACAAGGACACAACCAAAGGTGTACAACGCGGCCATAGGCTAGTAAATCCGGCTCTATCTATCTCAAAATTAAGACACACGTACACAGCGACAATATCCTTATATCAGTGAATTGCAAATTGTGCCACTATTGTTGGGGATGCTGGACATAGGCCCGATAATGGCGGAATCACCATTGCATGTCTCCTTACCAGGTCTCATAGGACTCATTAATACATAAATAGATTGATAGTATACGTATATTTATATAAACGTTCAAAAATAATTAATTTAGTTACAGACTCTTTTCAAAGGATACTCGATGTGTGTCTCCTATCGACACCAGGCGCTAACAAAGTATAGTTTGCTGGAGGCATTTGCAAAAGATACTCTAAATGATAACAGGCAGTCTGAAACAAATAATAATTCAATCAGAAGAAGAACTTTCGTAAAGAAATTCTGATAATTTTAGCTAAAATTCGTATACTGTTTTAAATATGGAATTCGTAAATACGTGATTTGTTCTTTGTATTCCTTGTTGCCGGTATGCCATAATTAGCATCGTGTCATTAATACTTTAATTAGTGTATTTTCTGAAAGAGGCCATAGGGTAAATATGAATTATGGTCATACCTAATTGATTAGGCGCAGCTAAAGGAGTGGGAACACTGGTGAGGGAGTTACCCCATCCGACACTTTTGGACCTATTTGGAGGTAAATATATATATATTGTGTTTCTCTCTCCCCCACACCATCCATACCCCCAATTTTGTGTCTACATTATAAAACCAAATGGAGGTGTATATTTCCCTAAAGAAAACGACCAGAGTTCAAGAAGTTTCGAGAGATGGCACCCGGACCGCCCTCTGACGAACGCCTCGCGATTTGGGCTTGTTTTGCTGATCTCACCACACCTCCAACCCACTTTTAGTCTCATTCCCAAGCATATAAAAGGGTTTCAATGCGTTTTGTTATGGTAACCATCTCTGTATACACGTTTGACATCATTCCGAGCTATGTCCTTCGAGAAATGTTGCGTTGAAATCAGCCACGCAGTTCAGGAGTTATAGATTGCATGGCTTTAGCAGAGATTGCAGAAGGACTAGTATATGCTGATAGCACAGCCCCTTCAAGACTACGCCGAAACAGTGATCTTCCAGCCAAATCCAATTTTGTCAATGTCATTATGACATTGCCTCTGTGTGTGTGTGTGTGTGTGTATGTGCGTGCGTGCGTGCGTACGTGCGTGCGTGCGTGCGTGCGTGCGTGCGTGCGTGCGTGCGTTAATTTACAGCATTTGCATTTACGCACAAACCTTTGAATTTTTTAATGTAATCTGACTGGAAGCCGTTGCATTTGAAATATAGGCCTACTAATTAAGTGGCATGTGACCAAGTATGCATTGGTCCATCTGCCAGCCTCTGCATACCGCCCCTGCCACCAGGTATCTATGTAGGCCTACCAAAGTCTTGTGTAATTTGTAACAAGAGGCACCGTGAAGGTGCCTGTATCGCTCACTTGCAACATAGACATTGCAACTAGAAAGGCCATCGCCTATAAGTAGAACCATAAGGTGTTTGCCAGAATTTGATTAAAATTGGCCCACTGGTTCTTGAGAAGACAATTTAAATTTGTCATTGCTTTACTATGGGATTTTTTGGCTGGAAACAAATCCAAGATGGCCACCAAATTGTTTATCCAGAAGGTTTGAAAGTGGAAAATTTGAAATCACCATAACCAAAACGTAAACAAAACCGATTTCGGGGAAAGTCGTTTTCATGAAAATTAGGTTATTCAGGATGGCCGTTGAAGCATTTGCTTCAGCTTTTTTCCCAAGATGACGTTTCATGAGTTTTGAATCGATCCCCGAAGAGGTTTCGGAGAAGAGTTTATAGACTTTAAAGACGCTTATAAAAATGGCCAAAATCCAAGTTGACCGCCGGAAGAATTGGCCGATCAGCTTCGTTTGAACAAACCTGGATCTCTATGACGTAAAGATGCTTCCTGCCAAATATAATCTAAATCGGTCCAGTGGTTCATGAGAAAAGGTCGTTGACCGAAAACGTTGACGGACGACGGACGATCTCGCTTTGCATAAGCTCACTTGGAATGTCAGGCCAGGTGAGCTAATAATGACAACATGCGCTACAGTTCGATTGTAGTAATGCTTATTTTAGTATTTCTGTCTTTCAGTTGTCTGCATCATACTATTAACTATTTACGGGATATCCTACACAAACACGCGTGTGGGAACAGAACGCTGTCGTTCTAACGCGGAAGCATCCGCAATGGCATACACAGCGTACGCGTGCCTCCTTCCACATTATAACCTTCTAACAAACAGTCCGTATAAAAATATAAAATGAAATGCTCTAAACATTTTCATGATTACCACAATTAATTATGTTATTAAACATAAACGTTAAATAATACTAAAATAAGCGTATATAACGTAATCAATACTCACAGATCACGCCGCATTCATTCGCCGTGTCAAACAAATGTCAGTGGAAATGCGCACGCTCACATCGCTTTAATATCCACGTGCAAGACTCGTATCACCTCATATATTAGGACGACGTCGGGGGCGACGTCGGGGCGACATCGGGGCCGAGGGGGCGACGTCGGGGCCGACGTCGCCCTATTTAAATTACGTCGCATGTTTTTTATCGCCCACGACGCGTGACGCACGACGGCAATTTTAGAACACCATAGTATGGAGTTACTCCAGATTAAGTCTCTAGCGGGAGCACGGCCCTAGTTACACTAGCTGAGTCGGTGGGCATCGGCCCTCTTCAAACGAATATAGCCTACGCATTCGACAAACGTACGGAATAGAATTGAATAAAAGACATAAAAACAATGTAGAATAAAATACTTTTGGTGAAGATTCCTTTATAAGACTGATAAAACTATAAACTCTTTCGTACACGTGTGCTGTACTTTGCTGCTGAAAACATTGTCAAACATCCTGCAGATGAACCTATAACCATGCAGTCCTTCTTGAACTGTCGACCCTGTTTCTTGTCATCAACCTTGTCCTGCCATCAGATCCCTAGTTCAGTCAGGTTCTTCTTTATCCTCATTGTACCCAAATACTGGTTCTTTTAGATTGACGCATAGGTCACATTTAGCAGCTTTGTGTAGCAGCGTCCTTTACAAGTTGTTGGCGCTATTGCGCAGTGAAATCCAATGTTCTCTATACGCGGTGTCTAGTAGCATTCACAGAACATGGCCGACCAAGCTGTTGAATATTTTGAAACTAATTTGACTGGGTGCTGTTGCTGCCTATAGCAGCAACAGCGCCCAGTAAAATTAGTTTTAAATATTTAAGAGCATATGTTAATAAATAGTAAAGACATACAATTCGTACAATCTGACGGACTATTAAGCTTTTTAAGACTGACTAAATCCGGTAACTCATGGGGTAATTGATTCTGACGCCAACCTACATGTGACGTGGTTATGACGTCATATGATTGACTCAGTAACTGGATTCATCAATTCCTGCCCTCCACGCGTCGGGGAATTTCTGTTAGGAAAGTTTCATTCTTAACTTTCTGCTGTGCCAGATCTATATAGAGAAGGTCATCGAGAAGCTACCTTTCCTCGGCTATGATGTCTACATCGTTTGTGTATTCCATATCAGGTGGGAGGTCGAGTGTAGAGGTCTGGTCTTGTTGAGTGTTCCCGTCTAGGGGGCTATATGACAGGGCTGCAGCCAGGTAGCGTGTAACGGCACCAGAAAGAGGTTATCTCCCTTTTGAGATCTAATCGAAGTCCCGAAATACGCAGGCTGGTCATTCTTTATTCGTCTGCCAATGGTACCACTACTACTGCTGCAACCACCTCCAAATGACGATGACGATGACGACGAATGTTGGTGGTGGTGGCGGCGACGGTGGTTATGAATTGTGCAGACGAGGGCTTCAAACTGGGAATGAAAATAGCTATGGCAAAAATAAAGAGAAAATAATAATAATAATAATAATAATAATAATAATAATAATAATAATAATAATAATAATAAGTCGGCCTAATGATAAATAAAATCTTGTGATGATGATGATGATGATGATGATGATGATGATGATGATGATGATGATGATGATGATGGTGGTGATGATGATGATGATGATAAAGTATAACTATTTATATTATAACGATAATGATTAATAAATTGCAACTTTGCCTGTGGTATATTGTAAAATCGTTTTCCCCATATGTCATGTTTGTATGACCTGAGCGTAAATAACAGTTCAGTTCAGTTCTTCAGTTCAGTTCCTTTCAGCCAATAACAGTTTTACTAGCCGTAAGTCCTCGTCATAACAGTCAGTGCAGCGCGTCCAAGATCTGTGGTCGTTTGATGGTGTTGAATAATTCACCTATGGCAGCAACAGCGCCTAGTCAAATTAGTTTCAAAATATTCGACAGAATGTTTATTAAATAGTAAAACATACAATTAGTACAACAACGCATAGTCCGTCTTCAATTAAGCGTTCGTGACGTACTTATCCACGTCATTCTTAACGTCATTGATTATGACGTCATCATACGCGTCATGTAATTGATTATGACGTTATATGATGGATGGATAAACTGGAAAGGTGCATTATTCAGAAATTCCACAAGCCTAATTTCCATATAATTTAATCAACTTACCTGTATTACCATGAATTAGCTGTATTGCCACAGACCTAGATCATTTTAAAACACCAAAAAAATGTTGACAAAATTCCACCAATAGTTACGGTAATAACAACCAATGCGATAGCTTCAACCGTCAATGACTGCAATAGAAACGTTAATCTCGCCTGAAAATAATTCATCTACACGTGAAAACCGTATATAAGCCATACATACGTCTGTTTAGTGACCTAACCCGATCGAAAGTCAATAAATACCTCTACCAAAAATCACCAACTGGATTCAAAATCGGCCTAAGATCAACACAAAAAGATTTAATGTTCTTTCTTTATTAGTCCATAGTAATAAACCCGCACGGTTCAACTTTCTATAGATGGTATGAGTCCGGAGATAATAAAACGCGTGATAAGATTGTTTGCTGGATAAGATTGTTTGAGGAGAGCGTATGACGACGGCTCGCATGTAAATAACTTCTCCGTGATATATGTGAGCAGAGGAGGCGGTAGAAAAGGTTGTTGGTGTAAATTATTCACGTAATTACACGGCCGATGTAAAAGAATGTATTAATCGATCATGATATTACAGTACAGCTAATAAAAAAGCTAATATGTTACCAAAGCAAGAACGGAAACATGTTAGTTAGTAAGAAATGTTCTGTTGAATATTTTGAACATAATTGGATTGGAAGACATTGAACTGATTACGTGGAATGCCATCGTATAACATACGCCCACTCACATCGCTTCGCTGTTCGAGGACTTGATACGAGAGCGTTAGTGGGAAGGCGAGACCGTGCGATAGGACGATGGTGGAAAGCATAAGCCTACCAAGCAGAAACAACTTGCTGTCAAAAGCGCAGCGACCGGTTAAATGAGATCACTTCCGCTGCTGACTGTTGTAAAATGGTCAGATCAGCCAATACATTAAAATCGTCAGTGCAGTGTACAACTCTGATGGTCACTTCATCAGCCCTGACCAGGGAAAATCTAGGACAATCAGAGAATGGTTCAGAGATCAGTTCACCTATACAGAACATGAGCCACTATCGGACAGATTATCCCCATCTAGGCTGCGATAATCTAACTGCACTAAAAAGTGCAAGTGTTCAACTTTTCTTTGGACTTTATTCTTTATAGCATACATTATCATTAAATACAAAATTTAAGTGACTGAGAGAACAAGAGAAATTTGTTTGTCTAAAATGTTATTACACACTTATGTCATTAACAATGAAGAAGAGGTGAACAATACTTCACAGACCAGAATTTACGTCCATTTGTGCTTGTATTTACCCAGTATTTCTCACCCTGATTCACCTGACACCTTGGCTTCAGCCCCAACTGTATGTCCATTCTCAAAGCTATGCAAATAGAGATGCTAGGAGTATGGAGATGATGTTTATTTCATCGATGACGAAAACGGTCCCCTAGCATGGGATATAGCTAACGATAATTGACCTTTCCATTTTAGCTATGCCCCGCCCATCGCTAGCTAAGCTCCACCCACACTTCGCCGTATTGAGATTGATCGATTTCCGAATGCACTAACTATCAATTTCCTGAAAACTATACAGGAAAGCTGTTGAATATTTTGTAGCTAATTTGAGTGGGTACTGTTGCTGCCTATGGCAGCAACAGCGCTTAGTCAAATTAGTTTCAAAATATTCAACAGAATATTTATTAAATAGTAAAACAAACAATTCGTACAACAACGCATAGTCCGTCTTCAAATATGCATTCGTGACGTACTTATCTACGTCATTCATGACGTCATTCATTATGATGTCATTCTACACGTCACGCAGTTGATTATGACGTCTTATGATGGGTGGACACTCTGGAAAGGTGAATTAGATATATGATTTAGCCATAGGTTTGAAACATCAAGATGTAGGATAGGTTTACCAAGCAGTCTCCTTTACCTACACTACTCCACCCACCCCACTCACCCTCCTCCTCCTCCTCCCCTGTGGTAGCTTACAGAGGGTCTGTTTATCATGAACCAAATGTACGCTTGAAAGTCCTGTCAAATTAAATGTTTGCCATTTACACTAACCAGTGAAAAACGAGCGGGAACATCTTTACAATGAAAAGGTACGAACTGTTTCATTCAGATTTTTTAAATAATGGGAGATAACTGTTATCATGTAACGAGTAACTTTTCCAGTATCACGTATAATTGTCTCCCTTACATCTCTAGTGCGCGCGCTCTCTCTCTCTCTCTCTCTCTCTCTCTCTCTCTCTGTCTGTCTGTCTGTCTGTCTGTCTGTCTGTCTGAATATTCGCTCTACTACAATCTGTAGAAAATGTACAGATGCGTGAAACAACGATGGTTCCTGGACTTCGCAATCTCGGCTATGAGCATAGACTACGTTCCCTAAGCCTCTCCGCACTTACATACTGCGAGGGGACATGGCTGAAGCATATAAAGTTTGGAATACTTAGAACTCAGACACGGTACCAACATTACAATTTGCTTCAAGAAATAGTAGGGCCATAGTAAAATATTACTTATACATAGAGCCAAATACGATATTTATGTACGTTTTCATTTTACTACAGAATTTCCCAGGTATGGAATAGCCTAACTATCGCCAATGCCCCTGGGCGACCATTTAAAGCTTCGAAAACCGCCTGGATAAATATTGGGATACTGAACCATTTAAATTCTGCTTAGAGGCATCTTCACCGTGAAATCACCAACTCAGAACCTAAACATACCCATTCACAGATATGAATACAGAGGTTTACGGCTTGCGCATATATTATATGCTCACCTGACTTGTCTAGTGCGTTATTACACGAGCAGTGAGTGTTACGTTTATTGCGGCCTTTGCGCAAACTGATCATGATATATTATATTTGATACCATTCATCCATCCATCCATCCATCCATCAATTTATATTATCGACTATGTATATATACAACAAAATGAGCTGGTGGGGGCTGATTGCACAACATCTCATCGATATATTGGGCGACTTTAATTATAGAAATAGAAATTGGTCCGCTATGCTTAACTAAAGTACATGAACTGCCTATCACTCATCGATAGTATTGATGACAACAGCGCCGAACAAATAGTTAAAGTACTTACAAGAGACAATAGAACATCCGATCATTTGATGGGTGCAAGTGCATGGCGTTTGCTCAAGGTATTCATTGAAGATACAGTTGGTACAGCAATTCCGGATCATCGACAGTTACGGATCACTATCTTAATCATCAATCAAGTTCCTTGGAACTAGGCTTTGATTTAATATTTTTATGTGTGTTAGTAACTTCAGTTTATTGACAACCAAGAAACATACAAATGTTAGATTTCCAGCATTTAATCCATGATAAATACCATGTCACAAATAACGATCCAACTACCAAAATCGAATCTTGAAAATCTGATCATAGCGGTGTATGCCAAAAATACTTCTTTAGACAGCACATGTTCGTACGTCAGTGATGGTTTTAACATTCTTGTTTTGGCCTTGTCAAAACATGACAATAGGAAAGGTTTGGTTTTAAAACATTCTTTTATAGTCGTCAAACTGACAGTTAAAATGGCGTGCTCCAGAACTACCCAAACTGACCGGATTTGCCGTATTCGGTCAAATCGTGCCATTGTCCAATTCTTCGACGAACAAAAGTCAAACTAAATCTTTGCATAGGCCATATGCATAAAGCACAAATGTGTATCATCAAACTCTAACATATTAGATTAAAATTATTCTATAAATAAATTCACAGGAAATAATTGTTTAAGTAGTGATCCCAAACTGCCTGAAATACTGTATTGTAAAAGAAATATACTGTGGTGAAATCCAGAATTATGTTCGGAAGTCACCAACAGCCGGAGTTCAGCTGTTTCCGGTTAACCAGCACATGTATGTGTAACTTCTGAGTCGGTTCCTGGTTCTAGCGCATGACGTCGTTTGGGAACCCGGGAATCTGAAGTCATCCACTGCTGGTAAGATTAGCGAATATTATAATTATCAGCAGATCACCACAATACCAAATAAATGTTAAGCAATGTTTTAGTAATGTTCACTTTAGTATCTAGTCAATGCACATTCGTGTATGGTGTAGGGATGTCATTGACCCATACCTTTGATAGGCAACCCATTTCCAATATATGAAACAAATAGAATTAAATGTGAAACAAATAACATTGAACTTCAACTGAGACGATTGGGGTATGCTGTGAAGTGTTAATTTTCTATACTACGGTACTCAGAAATAACATCAAACACTGTAGATGTCCATCCAGAACAACAAGATAGCCTATGGAACATGGTCTGGAAGCGGCATGTAGCATGCGTGCAAAAAATCACGAACTCCCATCCGCTCGTCCTTTAAAACAGTTGAATGTTAGGACTCTTCTTGTCAAGTTAAAACAGTAAGTGATTAACTTACCTTAATACGTTTCGCTTAACTCGTTATAATAATATTGCAACCACAAAATAACAGAATAACAGAATATGACAAACCAGCTTAGAATGCAAATCAGAATGCTTTCTCCGTGTTGATTTTATCTCTCTAATTTGCTCCATGTTTACTTTCTAAACCTTAGTTATCTGTTGCTCGTGTGTTCTTATGACGTCAAGCGATATCTCCGTCGTCTATGACGTCATGACACCTGTTGCCACAGTAACGTCATTACGTCATAAACAGCAATTGAAAATCATGACGAAATATTGACGTCACGTAGTCACGATAGATCTGCCCCGCCGACTTAGACAATGGACATATTTGTTTCTCAGGGTTGCGCATGGGAGTACGCATCTCTCCCCTCCAGCACACGCACACGCACGCGCACATACATGTTACCCCAACCGCACTCACCCCTTCACCACATATGCCGTTCAGTGATCTCAGGCAAAGCATTTGGCAACCCAAACAAGCCCCGAAGAAAAGCTACATTGAGGGATGGAGAAACTGCAAAAACCCAGCTTCGTTTGCTCCTCTACTAGAGAAAAAGCGATTTAGTTCTTGACTTTTTCTTTCGTTTGTGGTTATTAAATTGCCATCAAGATCTTCTAAGTCTCCCACATTATCTTTGGACTTGAGCTGGCTATTTACATAAGCCCAGAATGACTTTGGATTAGATTTGCTATTTTTAGCTACAGTTTCCTCATATTTTTTAACTGCCCGTTTACAGAATTGGTTCACCTGATTTCGTATACTAGCATATTTGTTGTAATCTGTTGATGCTCTTGTTTGCAGATACCTTTTCCAAAAGGTTTTCAAGTTAAACGCATATGGTATTTCGGGGAAACTCCTAGAATGGATTACGTCATTTCTAATAGGAAGAAAGCAGAGAGTCGTGGTTAATGGGGCAGCCTCAGACTGGGCCAGGGTCATAAGCGGTGTCCCACAGGGCAGTGTACTTGGCCCACTACTGTTTGTAATATACGTAAATGACATGCCAAGAAACATAAAATCCAGACTCTATCTTTTCGCAGACGATACTAAACTGTTCAACTCAATAACTGATGTGAGTGATTGTGAAATCCTGCAAAATGATCTAGAGGCCATTCAAAACTGGGCCCAAAATTGGCAATTAATGTTCAACACAAACAAAAGCTCAGTTATGCACATTGGCCACAAGCCAAGTGCCAGTAATTGTAAGCACACACTCCTTGATAATGATATAACAGTAGCCCTAAAGGAGGAGAGCGAGATCAATGATCTGGGTATAATAATCGATTCAAACTTAACATTTGAAACCCATATAAATAACATCACATCAAAAGCCAACATAATGACAGGGCTTATATGGAGAACGTTTCATTCCATTACTACAGACATATTTAAGATGCTGTACCAAAGTTTAATACGCCCTCATCTGGAGTATGCTGGTCCCGTTTGGTCCCCACACACATGGAAATTTGCCGAACAATTAGAAAAGGTCCAGAAACAAGCGACTAAAATGGTACCAGCTCTGCGGAACATGTCCTATGAAAATCGTCTTCGGAATCTCAACTTACCAACCTTAATGTATAGAAGAATACGAGGAGATCTCATAAATGTTTTTAAGTATCTTAATAATATCTACTCAGTAAATCCCAGTAAACTATTCACATTAAATCAAGATGACAGAACACGTGGCCACAAATTCAAACTTAGAAAAACTAGAGCGAATACTAACAATAGACTGAATTTTTTCTCCAACAGAATCATAGACTGGTGGAATGCATTACCGGAAACAGTCGTTGACGCACCTACCATAAACACATTCAAAGCTAGACTAGACAAAATCTATGTAACGCACCCAGTGTACTACAACTATAGAGCATTAGATAAGCCAAATCACCCGAAAATCACCATACATTAATAATTAATAATTATAGTTTTTACACCAGCTGATAATAGGACGTAAAAGTCCTGGTAAGCTGTATACTTGTTATGTTATGTAATGTTATGTTACGTTCTGTCTGGAAAAGTAACAAACACAAGTCAAATTGGTTTCAAAATATTCAACCTGTATAGCTTTACCTTGAGGGAATCCAGTTTTAGCTATGCCCCGCCCATCTCTAGCCAAGCTCCACACGCACGCACGCACGTACGCACGTACGCACGTACGCACGCACTCACGCACACACACACGCACACATACACCTCGCCCGTGTGTAATCCATCAAAGGCTAAGCCTATAATCGGATGCACGGTCATGGACCCCTACATTAAATAGACATGCGCAATATTTAACATTGACAGATACAGGTACAAGCACAAAGCACATAAGGCAGTATATTATTAGGAGTAGCATATATTATTTATATTTAATTACTTTTATAGGATAGATGTATCTTATCACAGTCACCGGACACCGGGTGGCAATATATTGCCAATGGCGGTATCTACAATATCGAGTATGGTTGATTAATTATAGAGAAATGTCTCCACATGGGCGACACAGAATTTGTGCTTTTTGGTCAGAGTTGATGTTGGGAAAAGTGATTTGCGTCATGGTGGGTGACATAGCGGCGTTATTTCCTGTGCAAAAGTAAAGCCTCTACATAAATCTGATTCAAAAGCCAATGTTAGCAATTATAGGCCTATCTCTATATTATCCATTATCTCTAAGGTTATTGAACATGATCATATTTATAAATGTATAACCAAGTATAATTTATTAGTGGAGTCGCAATCAGGCTTCAGACCTAACCATTCATGTGAAACTGCTTTGTTAAATCTAGTAGAAAGATGGCGCTTTTCGATAGATAATGGCGACCTTATTGGTTCTATTATGATTGACTTTAAAAAGGCCTTTGATCTTGTCAATCATGACATCCTATTACAAAAATTAAGTATTTACAAATCCAGCTATAAAACATTAAAGTGGTTTTCTTCATATTTAAATGGCAGACAACAATACGTTTCAATTTCTGGAAAGAATTCTAAACCACTGCCCATCGATATAGGAGTACCACAAGGCTCAGTTTTAGGGCCACTTCTGTTCATTTTATATGTTAATGATTTACCCATGTGTGTCAACAATCTTATGGATATGTATGCTGATGATACAACTATGCATGCTGCTAGCTCAAATGTCGCTGAAATTCAAGAAAATCTAATTAACGGTATGAAGTCGGTAGAAGAATGATGTGTAAATAATAAAATGTTGTTAAATACGGACAAAACTAAGTTTATGATGTTAGGAACTAAGCATAAATTGAAACAAGTTATAATTCCTACAAATCGTAGAAGCTTAAATGTTGTGGAATCTGACAAACTTTTAGGAGTATACATAGACAATACGCTTGCATTGAAAGAACATATAGGCGGACTTTCTAAAAAGATTTCGTCCTTGATTTATATTCTACGGAAAAATAAACATTATCTTAGCATTGAGCAACGAAATCTGTTCTATAAGTCGTATATCCTTTCACACATTGATTATTGTAGTCTTGTATTTTGCCCGTCTTCACCTACATTATTGGATAGTTTAGAAAAACTACAAAAACGGGCTGCTAGCGTGATATTAGACATGCCTTACAGGACACCATCTGCACAACTATATGAAACATTAAACTGGACAAATTTAACTAAAAGAATGCAAATTAAAATGGGTATTATGACATATAAATCTAGAAATGGTCTGGCCCCTGGTTACATGAAAGACCGTTGGGGTGGCGCACACTAGAAATTTACGTTCCAAAACACGCAATCACCTACAACTTCCGAGGATTAAAACGGAATATGGCAGAAAAAACTTCAAATACACTGCAGCGCAGCTGTGGAATTCTCTGCCTGAAACGATTACTCAGTCTTCCACTCTGCTGACATTCAAATCAAATATACATGAATATATTACTAAATTATAGTGATATATGGGCAATGTGATTTCACCTTTTTACTTGTGTTCTAATATTGCATATTTTGTTTATTTCTAAATAGCTATGTATGTGTGTATGTGTGAATGAATGTGTACGACCTTGCGCGTATGTATGCGTGAACGGTGATTCGAACATCGACATTCGACGAGGTAATTATTCTGCAATACTGTCTTAGTAATATCTATCGAAAATGAACAAATATGTTAATTATCTAATTTAACAGTCATTTTACTTGTGTTATAATATTGCATATTTTGTATATTTGTAAATAGTTATATATTTATATGCGTGCGTGCGTGCGTGCGTGCGTGCGTGCGTGCGTGCGTGCGTGCGTGCGTGCGTGCGTGCGTGCGTGCGTGCGTGCGTGCGTGAGGGCCTCGGGAAGATCAGTTTACTGACGATGTATACCCTCCTTAAATTATTATTATTATTATTATTATTATTATTATTATTATTATTATTATTATTATTATTATTATTATTATTATTTATATACCAGGACAGCAACACATTACAAAACATGGAAAACACAAATACATGAAAGTCATATATGGGATGGACCGGTGGGGTGTGGGAGCGGGGTTGGGTGGGGGAGGGGGGGGGGGCGTATTTTTATGCTATAGAAAGGGTATAGTGATTTTCTGCGGTGACTGGTACGCTTTTTAATGTCTATGGCGAAACTGGAATTAGATGATGCCATGGAGGTGGAAGGGTACTGGTAGTAGTAGCAGTTATAGTAGTGGTAGTCATGAGAGATGGTGGTGGTAGTTGTAGGAAATGTTTACATATTGACTGTGAAGTTTATGTGTTTGTAAGTGTTAGTATTTGCCTATAATGTATTCATTTATGGTTTTCCTGTGAGATTTCTGTGTGAGTATTTATGTTTGGACATATGGTTCAGTTTCGTTCCAGATCTTGGTTGCAGAGATTGAGATTTTGTGTCTACCTAATTCTGTTCTGATATATTGGGTGCAGGGATTCTCATAAGGGTCCTTTTGAGGGTATATGTAGTTCGGATCGACTGGTCTGGTACCGGCCATACCAGCTAAGCTGGGTACGCGCCGCCTGTCCTGGATTCGTTCCCTGAACACGCCCCCCCCCCCCCCCGAGTGGAGCCATAAGCATATATTGGCCTATGAGAGAGATCGCGTTGCAAAAACGATGAAGTTCGTTAAAGCGCATAATGCGCATGCACGCGCTTAGATGCTATTTTTGATGGAGCACGTGATTTACGACCGAGATAGGACGGCGCTTTTAGTGTACCAGGTTGGTACCCTGTAATCCTTTTTGATTCCCTATTCCCGTTGACTCTGGCATTAATCAAGAGCAGAATTCGACGGGCTTTTTAAATCTGTAAACCATTTCAAAATCGGTTAAGAAATGGCTGACTTATCCACGGAAACCCCGTCTTGATTATCTTCAAAATATTGCCGTGACGTCATAACCACGTGGACGCAGAACTTCTAGAATGTTCTAGAACATTCGACTGCGCTATTATTAGCTATGCGCTGATTGGCTGTTGCTCGAATGATGATTGGCTGGAGCCTGCGCCTGTGACGTCACGGGGAGTATAAAAGGAGACGCGATCCAGAGATCGAGAGCATCCTCGGCCAGGGGCCGAACAGGTTGGACCTGTACTAGCTGCGATCGACAGATAGTACACATATGTCTTCAGTTTCTGTCCTTCTCCCGTAGCTAGCAGTAGCCAACCCACCGCAGTAAGAACAATTTTGTAAACTCCCCACTTACGGGAGCAATTTGGAACTTTCTGATTACTGTTCACGAATATCAATATCTACTTCGGAACACAAACTTGCGGTGAGGCCTTTACGGCCTGAATATGTGATTCTACAGATGTAGAGGCAGGATGTTCTTTGATGGATGACTCGCTGAATCTGCCGATCATGCCTAAAAGTGGTATTTCAACTGTCACTGCATTAATATCGTGTAGGTTCTTCTGACTTTCGACCGCAGCAAGTAAACTCTGTCCGGTGCGTCTTCAGAGCTGGCTGACGTACCAAGCACCGTTAAGCTTTGTTTTGTATCTTCATTTGCATCTGACAACCCCCGCTTGTGATCGGGTTGTTTACAACTTCCATCCGTGCCATCGGTGTACAGGAACTTTTCACCACAGCAATGCTATTGTATTTCTTGCTGGCTACTCGTTAGACATTCCATTGTGCTTACCGTCCTGAGCGATGTACTCCCGCCATGAGTGTTCATGTGGGAATCTTGTTTGCAGAAACCAACTTGCGGGAACTGACCTGCGGGAACTTTCCAGCTTCCTGAGAATGCATCAACTCACGTGAACTATGGAATGACGTATCAATTTCAGTAACACGATAGCCTAACTTAAGAATGGCTACCGAGTATTCAAGTAACTATACTTCGCATTTTAATTATTTTGCTATTTGTACTCTTCTAATTATATTGTATCCGTAAGAGCGGTCCCGATGACTAAAAGGCACCGTAACGGTTTTAGGACCGCTAGTTATAATTTCTGTATATGTTTATAGTTATTCTTATTTTCTGTAAGGTGTTTTTATATATATGATGTAGGAGACTGTTGTTAGACTGTTTTAATCGGTGGTAGCCATGGATCGCGGACAGGAGGGAACTGGGCTGTCAGAACAGAGGCGACATACATATATGTATATATATATATATATATATATATATATATATATATATATATATATATATATATATATATATATATATATATATATATATATATATATATATATATTTATTGGCCGCGATGTGTTTTATATTGTAGGACACACCGCAACCCCCTCCCCCACCCCGGTGGGCCCCATCCATTGTTCAGACCATCAAAATCCCCATATTAGAGAAACGCAACTGTATAGGTAAATATCTGCTATGGACATTGATGAAGTACTTCAAAATTTGGCGAGATTGTTGCAGCAGGGCTTATTATCCATACCACTTATGCCGAGAACCTGGCAGCTCTCCTTCCCGAGAAGCCAACCCCAGCCCCACGCAGAAAGCTGCCACCCATTCCCAAGAAGCCAACCCCAGCCCCACGCAGGAAGCTTCCAACCACTCCCGAGAAGCCAACCCCAGCCCCACGCAGGAAGCTACAAACCACTCCCGAGAAGCCCCCCCCCCACACCCCCACACCCCGCCACACCCAGAGCTAGAAGCCCCACCCAAGTTCACAGATGAGGACATTTTTCTTGATGCGTTATTCCAGGAAATGAGGGACATACCCCCAGGATTTGTGAAGGTCCGACATGCAATTCAGAAACTATCTGCGGGGATGTGAACTTCCTGGACATGGGGGAAAAGATCCCAACAGCTTTCCGGGATAAAAACCTGGACAAGATCGAGAGGAAGTTGGTGGAAGAGGTCCTCGACCTGAAGGGGTGAAGTTCTGCCTTGCTCTCAAGATCACCCTCCACACGGAGAAGAATGATGGGACAGAGGTCACCACAGATCCCCTGTTCTGGTCTAAGCAGCATGCTATCCTGAAGGCAAGCGATATTAGCGAGGCTGTGAAGGAGGCCAAAGCTAAGGTGCTGCAAGGCCTTGAGAACTACACCCGTGAGGGGTCTGGCTGGGCAGTCGACCAGCTTGATGATGCATTGTACCTCAACATCGCCAGATATCAACCACTACATGGTGGATCCTACATCGATCTCCCAGCTTCGATTAAGCGAGAACGTGCCGTGGTTAATGTCCAGACCAATGATGACCACAGTCTTCACTGGTCTCTCTTGGCTGCTACTTATCCTGCAGACCGTAATCCCCAGCGGACATCGAAGTAATTAGGGCACTGGGACACCCTTGACTTCAGGAGTGTAGACTCTACAACCCCTCTCCACCAGCTTAAGCGTGTTGAGCGACAGAGTGATCTGGCCATTAATGTATTCGGGCACGATAAGGGTGTCTACCCACTGCAGTTGAGTGACGCTGACCCAGACATGCCAAGGACAAAGCTGCTGCTTATCGAGAAAGGTGGCAAGCAACACTATACCTGGATTAAGGACCTGAATCGTTTGCTCTATGATCAGAGTCAGTTTGAAGGGAGAAAGCACTTCTGCGAGCGGTGTCTCCACTGTTATTCTCGCAAAGACCTTCTCATCAAGCACAAACCGGAGTGTTGTGGTATCAGTGACAGACCAATGCGTATAAGAATGCCTACAGAGGACAGGAAGATGCTACATTTCACCAACTACCACAAGCAACTCAAGGTACCATTCATCATCTATGCCGACTTTGAAGCACTAACAACCAAGATTGAGGAGCCAGAGGCGAATCCGGCTCAGAGCAGCACACAGAAAACGCAAAACCATGAGATCTGTGGGTTCTTATACATTGTGGTCCACTGTGATGGACCGGGGACTGTGAGAGAACCACCAGTGCTGTATCGAGGCGATGATGCAGCTAAGCACTTCCTGGATTGATTGGCACAAGAAGCGGAGAAGATAATGACAGTACTCGCCCACCCTAAGTCGATGGAGATGACTATAGAGGACTGGCGAGCTCATAAAACATCAGTCAGTTGCCATGCGTGCGACAGACCATTAACTCGTGACAGAGTCATAGATAGTCTCAGAGATCACTGCCACATCACTGGTCTCTACCGGGGAGCAGCACACAATGTGTGTAATCAAAAGCTGCGCCTCAACCATAAGACCACCATCATCCCAATTGTGTTCCACAACCTGCGCGGGAGATGATTCTCACCTCATCATGCAGGCTATCTCCAAAACAGACGGACAGATCAACTACATCCCCAACAATATGGAGACGTCCATCTGCTTCAGCCTCCGTTGGATGCGGTTCATCGACTCGGCCCAGTTCCCCTCAGCATCACTTGACAAGCTGGTAGCTAGTTCCACAACGTTCCCACTTACAAAACAGTATGAACCTAGCACTGTCAAGCATGGGCTCCTGCTCTGCAAAGGTGTATACCCCTATGAGTACATAGATGGGTGGCACCGTTTCAATGAGACCTCTCTCCCATCTAAAGCTGCTTTCTACAAACAACTCTCTGGTGAGGGAATATCTGACAGCGACTACAACCACGCACATGCTGTCTGGGCCCAGTTTGGCTGCCAAACCATGGGAGCCTATCATGACCTCTATCTGGGGTCGGAAACTCTGCTCCTTGCAGATGTCTTTGAGAACTTCTGCATCACGTGCCTCCAGCAGTATCGTCTGGACCCAGTACACTATTACACGAACCAGGGGTTGAGCTGGGATGCACTTATAAGGAAGACAGGTGTGGAGCAGGAGCTCCTCACTGACTAGGGCATGAATCTCTTCATAGAGAAAGGACTCAGGGGTGGTGTATCAATGGTCAGCAAAGGCTATGCTAAGGCAAACAACCCATACATAGATGGCTATAATCCACAACAGCCGGCAAGCCACATCATGTACCTGAATGCTAATAATCTCTATGGCTGGGCAATGAGCCAACACCTACCGACTGTGGGGGGGGGGGAGGGAGTTGAGTTGGAGGACATTGATGTCAGGAGCGACCTCTATGACACACGCGACTACCCAGTAACACACCCGATGCACAGTACTACCAACAAGAAAGTCCTGGGCAAGCTGAAGGATTAGTGTGGTGGGGTGCCAATCCAGGAGTTTGTTGGTCTGCACCCAAAGATGTATTCCATCAAGTGGTCGGATGAGCAGGAAATCAAGACGGCAAAGGGAGTGTGCAGGGCTGTAGTTAGACAGATTCATCTTGAAAAGTACAAGGAATGCCTCTTCAAGCGAAAGGTCTTCCACCATGGTAGGAACATGCTGCGAAGTGAGGGTCACCACCTCTACGGGGTCTACCAAAACAAGACATGCCTCAGCCCCTCAGACTCAAAGTGATGGATCGCTCCCGATTGTATTCACACCCTGGCTTATGGTCACAAGGATGCCATCACTCCAATGGATGTTGAAGAGCTGCTGGGTAGCATATGAGCATCATGCAACATCAACCAACAGTCAGTGGAGGATGTCTACTCAATGTAAGCACCCCCGTGGAGGTAGCTGGGTGTCTGTAGGGATAAGCTGAAGCTCCTCTCGCACAAACGGCCACCTAGGACTGCTCCGGAGTCCGTGCTGGTGTGCCAAGAAGTACAGCATAGGCTGTCCAGCCATATCCACATACCTGTCAATCTTGTGCACATCTAGCGACCAGTTGGGGTCAGTCGTCCGCCTACGTCCACCCTCCAATTTGCCATGCTCATGCAAATACCAAACCAGGGAATTGGACGGAAGTCTATCCTCCGAGCACAGTCGTCCCAACAGTTGTGCCACAGAAGATCACTGAATGGCCTTGACAGGCTTCTGTCCTATCAGCCTAGTAACCTCAGCATTGGATCTCTCCAGCACAATGGGCAACCCTCTCAGCCATACCCTGGAACGACCGCCTGTCGGGACGATGACAGCCATTTCCTGAGCATACTGATGTGGGAACAGCCTCTCTGCCAGTGTCCTGTTCCATCGCTCGATGATAGCCTGGGCACGGTGATGTTTCACCTTGCCTCATCATGTTTCCACATGAGGGCCACAGTTTCACCTCTAAACTCCTTACCCTCATCCACACGGTGACGTGGTCTGTAGATCTGCCACATTGCCCGCCTGGTGAGCCACTGGCTAACCATCTCCAAGGTGAATCTATGGCCCTTGTGACATGACGCCTCGAGCAGTTGGTGAGGCTCATGACAATAGCTGCTGGGCTGGTAATAGAGATCTTCAAGACAGGCAGCGAAGGCCGCGAGTGAACTCTCAGACGTCATCTCTAACGTTGACACATGCCTCTCCTGTACAGCTCGGTCAAACTCTAGACAGACGACCGTCATTCATCCGACAGTGGTCCATATGGCTGAACACCTCCTCGATTACCTGTGAACACTGCTGTCTAATCTCTGAAGTGCTAGCGCCATCACTGAAGGGTAGCTTATCGACAAAGGCCTTCCAGTTCATACAGAGCAGCATATATATATATATATATATATATATATATATATATATATATATATATATATATATATATATATATATATATATATATATATATATATATATATATATATATATATGTATATATATATATAACACGTCCTAAATGTTCTGCGCATTCTATTGCAACATACGGGAGCCATGGACCGGCAAAGAATGTGCCTACCCCAGAGGCGATGGCTGGAATGGCCTCGGAGATCTTCTCAACTCCATGGAGAGCATTATTGGCGATTTTGCGGACTGTCGTGTCAGCCTTCATCGTGAACAGAGCAATCAGAGCCCCAACTGCTGCTAGTGGGCCAAGAGAGCCCTTCACTTAGGTATGATAAATTCCCTTGGCTCGGTGGATTAGTCGGCGGGATTCTGGCTCTACATCATCACCATCATTGGCATCATCATCATAGGCATGCTCATCATTGTCCTCGTCTTCATCATAGTCATCTTCATCGTAGTCCTCAACAGGATCCTCGAAAGCTTTCAATTCATACATTGCTTGTAGTTCCTGCTGACTATATGGTGAATTTAAACTCGCTATATATAGCACTATAGACATGGCATCTGCAATCTTGAATGCAGGCGTGTTTGCGTTGGCGAACTGGGGTCTCGGCTTTGCTGACCATAAGGCAGCAGAGGTAGAGAGAAAACATCATAACCAGGCGATGGAGGAGCTGTCTAAGGAGAATTTTGAGTACAGCAAGGCACTCGAGCACATGCACCAAAGGAGGCACGCTGACGGCAACAAAAGTCTCAAGCCACCCAGTACATCCACGAGGCCGATGAGAGTCTCGATGAGTACTACGAGGCTGTAAAGCTCACCGAGCCGACGCTCAACTATGAGGCATCAGGAGGTCAGAAGACGGCTGAGGCCATAGTAGTAGTGGCTGCTGTAGCAGCAGTGGTAGCTGGTGGAGTTATGCTCTTGTGGCTCACAGCGCTACAATCTGAATATCTTCATTTTGCGAGAGGTGAACCCTGCTATATCCAAAGTACGACACCATTAATCCGACCGGGCGAGTGCCCCTCACTCTCCATGCAAGTTCCCAATATGAAAGCTGAGCTGGTTGCCATGGTTAGGTGGGATGTCCCTTCCTCCGAGGTGGCACTGACCTTCGAGCGCCGACTCGAGATCCTTATGGCCACTGGTCAGGCGGAGTAAAGCATATGACTTCATTTTCTGTCGATAGAGACAGCAATCAGGAAGATCGCGCACCTCACCAAGAATGTTGGTCCCAGCCACCACAAGTTTGAAGTCGTCTTGTTCCCCCACCTCCTGGACCACCCCTCCCTTCTGAACCATGACTGCTACAGCTATAGTCCAGTAAAACTACAAATTAACCTAGAACAAATTGCAACAGAATTTATTTCTTTTCTGCGGCATTCATGGGACTGCCAGGTGTCACATATCAAAAGTCCTCCAAAATCCCTCGATGGGAAAGTGGGTAAATTCGCATATTTAGCTACCGCCATTATCCGAATAATGAAACTTCCCTTACCTGCTTCATTCCGCAAATAAACGAAGTAGAAATGTTGTCTAAGCTCTGAATTTCATGGTCACGGAAGACAGTAAGCAATTGGCAATATTGCCTTGAACCACTTGTACAAATTCTCCAAACCACAGATTAAATATGGTTGTATGCACAGGGCCGGGGTAATTTAAAAAAATTATATTTAAAGTAAGTTTAATTTTGTTTTTTGCTTTTAAAATTTTATCTAAAATAAATTGGCATTTTAATTTTCACTTTTATCTCACAATTTGAATAAATTTCTATACAATTCAATCAGAATATGGACATGGATTTAGATACATGCGTTATTTGTAACCAGAGCCTAGAAATTGGCTCACAAACTGTTAAGCTTCGAGTTAAAGGCTGTGACGGTATCAACAATGCTAGCAGAGCCCGTGAAAGCGATGTCATAGCTGAAGTAGGACAGAGGGTTCATGTAAAATGTCGACGGGAGTTCATTGATCCCAAGCGGATTGCCCGTGACGCAGAGAAAATTGAACAATCTCCGCCACCCATGCGAACACTCCGTTCAGAAAGTCCAACATTCAATTTTAGTGAACATTGTTTGCTATACAGATACCCTGCAAAAATTCAAGATGGAAAGAAACGTGGCTATGATATTTATCCAGTAAGTACTCATGACTTTCAATGTAGTATCGCCGAGGCCTGTGAGCAGAGAAAAGACGAATGGGGCAAACTTGTAGCTGGACGGCTTGCCTTCACGCCGGATTTATGCGTTGTCAATGCAGTATACCATCAAAGCTGCAGCGTAAGTTTTCGAACCATGAAAAATATCCCTCAGCTGCACTCATCTTGCTCATCCCAAAAACATGGAAGGCCAGAAGACTTGGACAGAGTAAGAGCATTTAGTGCGACAATGGCATTTCTTGAAAATAATGATGATGAGCAGCTGACCCTGCACGACCTCGTTAATAAAATGCAAGAGTATCTCGATGATAAAGAGAATAAAGCATACAGTACAAAATACATGCAGGATAAAATAAAAGATAATTATGGCGATGACATATTTATTAGCACTGTGAATGGTAAGCCAAACGTTGTTACCTTTCGTTCTAAAGCATCTACTATTTTGACTGACTTCTATAAGGAACAGAAGAGAAAGGATTCCAAATCAGAGAGCATGCTAATCATCCAGACAGCTGCCAAACTGCTTAGACACGATATTAAGTTAATTAATTCATGCACATCATCTGAAAGCTATCCATCAAGGGAGCAAATGAGCGACCCAGTAAAGGCATTGAATTATTTACCAGAGACACTGCGGGAATTATTGCGGATTTTGTTTACTGGAAAAGACACAGAAATGAAACAGGCATCAGTTGGACAGGCTATTATGCAAGGAACTCGTCCTAGAGTTATTTTGGCACCGTTGCAGTTCGGGCTGTCATGTGAGATAAATTTGGATCTAGATTTATTGTTGACAACTTGTACAAGCACGGATTTGGATGTTCATACGCGGAGATACAGAGGTTTGAGCGCAGTGCATCACTTCATGGTGGAGATCTACCACAGCCATTATCAGGCGAGTTCATTCAGTTTGTTGCCGACAATGTGGATCACAATATTTGCACAATAGATGGGCATAATACATTTCATGGAATGGGAATCATTGCATCTGTTACACCAGGAAACCTTTCGTGCAAACTTATTCCAAGGATAAATGTAACATCTGAAGATATCAAGCAAGTTGGCAAGATCTGTATCAGGAACTTTGAGTTTCAGCATACCAGGAACTTCCCATTGACCTTTAAGGAGTTAACTGCGATGGAACAAACAGACCCAACAGCTGACATTGACATCCTCTGGGATTTCTCTTTGTTTCTGCGTTCAAGGAGACAGTCATGGTCTGGCATGATGCAAACTGTTCACCAAGGAGTTTATCCAGGTAAATCGTCTGTTATTTTCCTTCCGATGATAGATCTAGAGCCAAGTAACATGACCTGCATCTTTTCCACTTTGACTTATGTTTGTGAACAGGCAAACCGATACCATGTTGCACCCGTGATTACATTTGATCAGCCCTTATTTTGGAAAGCTATGATTATCATAGAGATTGAGCCGAGCTGGAGTCCATTAAAGCAAATTATTCTAAGACTCGGAGGTCTTCATATGGAGATGAGCTTCCTTGGCTGCATTGGTCACTTAATGGCAGGAAGCGGTCTTGCGCCTATTCTAGAGGTAGTCTACGCTGAGAATGCTGTCAAACACATTCTTAGTGGAAAGGCAATTTCTCGAGCAGTTCGAGGACACCTCATGGTTTTTGCTTCTCTCAGTACAATCTTGATTGCAAATGCATACAACCTACCACTACCTACAATTGCAGATGCTGAAGTTGACACAGTAGAATATTCCGCTGCAATGCATTCAAAAGAATTGTTTGACAATGATGATAATGTTGCAGGACATGAAACGATTGAAAGTTCCCTAAAGTAAAGTCTGGTTAAAGTTGGAGAGCTCTATGATGACATTATCAAAAATCCGTATGTAGCTACAAGATTGTCCTCGGAAAATGCATTACATGATGTCAAGGACAAACTAGACTCAGAGAAGGTGGTCATGAAAGATAAGAGGACTGCACGACTCTGGCTTTTGTATATGGAGTTGGTTGACATTCTGCGCAAATTCATTAAGGCAGAACGAACTGGTGATTGGAACATGCACCTTCAGACCATTCGTGAGATGCTTCCATATTTTGCAGCCGCTGGGCATAATCTGTACGCCAAATCTGCATATGTATATTTACAAAAGATGTTAGAAATACCTGAATAAAGATGACGTGATAAACGCAGGTGAGAAGGCAATGCTTATTCTATACAATGGCACTTCAATGGATAGTCTAGTTGCTTTGCGGTACAAGCGATTCAGGGAGAAGGTTGCAAAAAGTTCCAAGTATGTTGAAGCACGAGATTTACCACCAACACCCGCATCCGCAAAGTTTCACAGTCTTCGCGTGTACTACCAAATTCAAGTTTGGAGAGGAGATGCTGGAGATATGGATCCAACAGAATGGGGCTGGAAAGTTCTCAACCACCAAATGCTGCCTGTTAAGACTGACATGCTGGCAGCACCTGACGATTTACTGTATTCATTTAGATGCAGCTGCAAAACTGGCTGTGAATCAAAGAGATGCACCTGTAGCAAACATGGGCTCAGCTGCACATCCGCCTGCGAAGACTGTAAGGGTCTCAGTTGCTCGAATTCAATAACGCTCATTGAGGAAGATGACTTGGATAATTGATGCAAGATGAAATTAGTAGAAACCAGGTACCTATGCCATACTATTTCATCTTAGCTTAGCTTAGAAACACACAATACCGTGACATAATAAAATATAATATGTATTGTATCAATATCAATGATAGTATTAGGTAAATTCACGCAAGTGGCATAACACAATACATTTAATTTGTGGAGAATATGTCAATCGTTTTCATTTATTACTAAAAAAAAGTCCAGAAATACCCAGTCACACATATATTACATACCGGTTTTAAAGAAATAAAGAAAAATGGATTTTTCAGGTGAAATGGCCCAAATCTGGTAATAATTATGCAAATTTTACCCTTTCCCCTATTGGAATTTTGGAGGACTTTTGATATGTTGTACATGATGGCCCCCTATACACTGGGCGAGGTAAAAAAATTATGTTGCAATTTGTTCCGGGTTAAAATATTTTTGGCCTAGATTGACTGGACTACTATGCAACTCGAGGCACCTCGTTGCAATGTCAATTCTAGACACTGGGTAACCGTGGCATGGACCTGCTGATGCTGTCGCTCTACATGTAGGATTCATTGTCTAGAGCCCACACATTTTAGTTCGTGGTCGGTTTCATCATGCCACACCTGAAGTCATGGAGAGGTCATCGTTACGCCATCAAGATGTTCAGTGTACACCCGAAGGAACAGCTTGTCCTGCATCAAGGCTGGGTTCACATGTGTGTTCTCGAGGAGAGAGAAGATTGGCACTGCGACAGGTATTTCTACGTCTGGTTGTAAGTCGAATTCTGTGAACACTTCATTACATCCGACGTCATAGCACACTTTCCCCTTCACTTAGTAGGAAGGCCCACGAGCCAGTGGAGCCAGGACCCGGTACTCATCATTCACATAGGTGATGTCCACGGTGTTGTTGCTCTGCATAATCTCCCACCTGCTCATCACCTGCGGGAGCTCTACCTCCTTCGCCGCTGTGCTCTTGAGCCTAAACTTGAGCATCACACTCATAATCTCATTGATCTGTCCCGAGAGGGTGAAGTCGATGAACTTCCCCACTGTGGATAAAGGGGTTCGCATCGTGGATACTAGGTCGAATGACTGTCAGACAGTTCTTCCAAGGATCAGTGTGGTGCGAGGCCGTGGGTTCAACTGCCCCATCTGGATGCTGTACATAATGCTGCATGTTTAAACACCTGTATATACAGGTTCTAAATGGTGATGTTTGGTAAAGTTCTCCAGCAAATCGTCCTTGGAGGGCAGAAACCGGTTGGTGGCCACACCGCCTCCAAGAAGAAACCAGATGGTGGCCATACCTTGCTCCCAAAGAGCATGCCGATTGACAGGGTCCGATGACTACTTCGTGACATCAACATTATCCATGAGGGAGCCAAGGTCCCACCTCCGTCTGATGCAGAGATACTGACTGCCATAGAGGCGACCACACCAGCCCATAGTACGAATGAATTATTGACTCGGATGCTCTACTGGAAGTTTGACAGTGGCCAGGGCAGGTCACTAGATCTCCCCAGGATACCCACTAAGAGTCCTGTAATTCTAGCTCTCCAGAAGGCTAGCGTTGATCCCAAAGATCTCCTAATGGTAGGGAAGTGGGTTGGCATATTCGATATCCACACTGATGATGAACACCGGATGTTGGATGATATACATGCTGGGGCCATAGATTACTTCTGAGAGGAGATCAGTACACGTGTGACTGAGGGCCATGAGACTGGGCATGCCACTGGCCACACCAAAGGTAGAGAGGAGGGTTGGTCGCCGGCCACAAGGAGGCTGTTGAGCACATCTTCAATGAAAGAGGGCACAAGCAGCTGGTGAGAGATGAGGCAGCATTTAGAATATTCCCGAGAAAAACTGCCAGGACTACCTCATCAAATCTTGCCTCAAGGCAAATGCTAAGGAGTCATGGGCGAAGTGGATCTTCCATGAGAAGTTTCAGAAGAATAGTGTCATAGCATCTGAACTTCAGTAGATAGAGTTTCAGAAACACCTACCCAAACCGTCTGGGGCAGCGAAGTCTATAGACGAAGCAGCAGAAACCATGGACGAAGTTCCACAAGTAGCAGAGACCAAAGACAAAGTTCCTCAAGCCTGAAAAACATCCCGGCTAACATCAGCGCAGCTGCACATGTCGACCCAACTATCATGCGAGCTTCCTGGCGGAATTCAACTTGTAGCTTAAATTTTAAGCCTTCTCCAGTGAGGGCTTGAAGTGTGCGAGCTCCCCTGTCTCCTTTTTGCTGACGATGAAAAGGTATAGATCTGTGACCTTCCGCACGCCTGTGATGAAGTCTTGCTTGGTGTCCTTGAGGGTCAGGCTGTCGTATATCGTCCCAAGCAGGGCACAACCACTCTTCGAGCTAAAGTACTGGAGCCTCGCATCATGCCGGATATCTGGAAATATCTCAGGTGTGTACTTCTGAAAGAGGATGAAAACAGTGATCTTGGTGTGCCAGATGCATCTGGTGATGTTGCTGAGGTATGTGACTGTCTTCTGGTCCATCACGGGGTCGTCGATAACTAGAACAAGTGGTTCAGTTAGTCGAGCCACGAGCAGCTTCTCCATCAGTACTCGTAGGTCGTGTGTCTTGGTGATTGGACAGTTGTACCACTGATCATTATTGTCGACCGCCTCAGCGGTGGAGTCCGACACCAGGAGGATGTATCGAGACTGAAGATGTTTGGCGAGCAGGGCCCGCAGCAAGATGTTTTTCCCATGTCCTGATGGGGCAATGATCAGCACCACCTGACCGGCATCATTTGGTCTACTATTGTATGGCACTGACATGTTGTACGTGCGTATGAAGGATGGCGAGCACCTGTTTGGTTGCAGCCTCGTCTATATCTGGGAAATTAAATGTCAGTACTTCCTGTACCAGCTCTTTTGCCTGCTGTGTGGGTAGCGTTGTACCACCAGCGGATATGAAGGATGCGATAGAAGCGTCAAGCATGAAATCACAACAACAGCTGAGAAGGTAATGCAGAGTGCCTGTGTCAGTACCTGCAGTGTCTAACACCTCGAGTATCCGTATGATGCAAGCTTGAGCAGCCATGCTTATTATGTGATCTTAAACGGCAGGCCAAAGAATCCTGAGTTCTTCACCTCGGGTAGTTGGAGCTTTGCTGTTGCATTCGCTTGGCTATCCACCGTGATATGGCTCAGGCCAATGGTGCCTACCTTGGGATTCTCCCCATCTTGTTGGAATGAGCTCCGTGGTTTCAGGAGCTCCTTAACCAGGCCCATAACCTTGATGGTACCAGCTTTATTGACTCCGAGCATACCGAGCCTCACTGCCCTGTCACTGCCCTGTCTTTGATGCCCATCCCCTTGTATACATTCTTGGCCTTGTTGATGGTTGATTGTCCTACCATGACAGTGTTTCCGATGAGATCTCTGCCTGGGATGGTACCACAGATCTCTCCAGGTCCTCCCTTCTCATCGAAGTATAGGAAAGAGATAGGAGCAACAGTCTCATCTGAACCAAGGCGTGCCTCGCCCAAGCGAGCGAGATCACATAGCTCTTTGCTCTCTAGGTCTGTGAGTGACAGAAAATTGTTGGGGTATACATATGTCTTAAACCTAGACATAAGCCACAATGATCTCGGCCATAGCACTCGTCACTAGCCCTAGAATCGTGGCTTCCATTAGAGGAATGCGTTCACCCATGATCTTGGCGGAAACAGTATAGGAGGTACCACCGATGGCGATCTTTGGGATGGGATGTGTTATTCCTAGACAGTGGTCGACAACCGTACTCGCCACTGTAGTGAAGACAGTGGCTCCAGCAGCAGGATTAACCTCATTACCGCCTGTCATCTTCACCACGGCCACATTCGTGACTAGATTACTAGCGACATGAATGGCCAGCGGCTTAGCCTTGTCAGTAGCTTCTGGGTTTTGCTTTTGAGCAGCTTCTCCACCTTCTGGAGACTCGCCTGGCTCTCTGTGAGTTGCTTTACAATCTGTACCGTTGACGTCATAATTTAAGCGCTGAGTATACAATGCAGTTACACGTGTATGTTCTACCTCGAGAGAGCTAAGCAGATCTACCCAGTCTGCATCTGTTAGCTGATTAAATTGGTACTCGGGAATATCCATACAGTTCTGAGCTATACATAGCGGCTTAAACCATGGACCTACTAGTACTAGGTACTAGGTACTATGACGTTTTCCACACTGAATTGAAGAACTATAAGAAGAAGTCACCAGATGCACTCGCCCAGCTCTTTGACGCTGAGGTAGCAGAGGAGCTGACAGTTGTGAAACACTACCTAGGATTTGGTAAGGGCCAGATCTGCTTCGTTGAATATCTCATTATGGGTGGCAGTATAGTAGAGCAGCTCCTGTGTACTAAGGGATTCTACAAGGATCAGGAGTATCTGTCGGATGTGTTCCAGCAGTTGCAGGCATCCATGGCATCTCCCAGCTCCGAGTTGAATAAGGCTCTGCGCTACAACAAGCTGGAAAATGGCTGTACCACCGAACCATACAGTCCTTGGGTGTGTATGCTGACAGCATGTTTGGTGGCTGTCTGGCAGACCAAGCTAGTTCAGGCAATCTCAGCCATGACTCCCGCACAGGATGATCTCATGCTCCACGAGCAGGATCTACTAGCGGCGGAGAAGACTGGTGACGAGCACAGAAATAGCCAGACTTGACACCACTCGTAGGGCTATCGTCCTGCTAACATTGTTAGCACTGCTGGGCGGGGTGGTGGGTGTCAGCACGGGTCGCTGTTTGTTGTCCAGAACTCCAGTCGGGATGACATGCGTGGCTGAGTTGATGTCAGTGCTAAACCCCAAGTGCACACCTGGGGAATTCCCCTCGACTATCATATTTTTGTAGGCCCTAACCTTCAGATCCTCGACATTCATGATCATATTGCTCGGAATAAGTCATAGGTGTGGCGATATAGTGATATGGCGAAGTCGCGCTTACAACTGGCGTTCTGTAAGGCTTGCTGGAACTTGGCAATGAGGCTACTGGGATCTGCAAAAATGATCATGTCCTCAACGAGACTTCCGAACATGGCCTGCACCTCTTTTCCACCCACCCCATCTATGGAGTGGCGCGGCTTGGTCTGGGCTGTCAGGAGACAATAACATAATGCTTCTAAGGAATGGTTGATTCGAATGATCCCTGCTGGTGTGAGCCCTGAGGTTGTGTGTGGGACAAAGTGTTGCCATGCCTCTGGATGGTCCTGCCTGATTCCGGTGATATGCGTATTCTGCACCAGTGCCCCGGGCTCTGAGTCTGGGTCGAATGAGAACATCGCTGTCTTTCGACGGCCGATTTTTCGGGGTGTTTGATAGGGGAAGCCTGAGTAGTCTCGTCTCAGGTCGCCATACATAATGCCTAGACCACTGTTGTCTCCACCATGGAAACGATAGTCTTATTGGGCGTTGAACTCTCGTTGGAGTCTACTGGCTGCTGAGAGACTGTAGCTAGCGGTTCCCGCAGTCTGCAGATCGAAATCATTCATATTCAGGTTTTCGCCCAGCTGATGGAGGATTCGTCTCACCATGTAGTACACATGGAATCTGAGACAGCTGGCAATGAGCACAGCTTCGGGGGTACAAGAATAGGAGTGCAGCAAACCTGCGCCGATGCCGCATCCTGCCATGGCACACCACACAGTGAAGTTCAGCTGTTGGTTCCAGAATGAAAGATTCGGGCCTGCCATCCAGGTATGAGCTTTCTTCGCATCCTTGATGGTAATTGCAAGGTTGGTCAGTGGTCGTGGATTGATGGAGAAGCTGATGCGGGACAGCCCGTCGACTGTGATCGAACTAGGTGTTAGGTCTGGTGTGTCATCCAGGAGACCACGTGTCGAGTGGGTCCAGCGTGTACCCAGGATGGGTGGTTGGTTCTGGTCGATTGTCATGAGGTTCGTCAGAAAGGCCATCTATAGTAGTCATCTTAAAGCCGCTGTTCCAGCCATGGACGCAACATACTATTTGGTACCGTAGAGATCTTCTATGCGGCCCGCTGCAGCATCTCTTTTTTTAACTCCTCCATATCCACCCGCCCGCTGGAGCCTTTGAGGTATTGCTGGCGCACTTTGGGTTTCTCTGTGTGTTACAGGGTTTGGAGCTTCAATATATGGTGGTACTCTTCATCACTGACCCGCCCATCCTCGAAAGCTTTGCTGACAGACTCGTCGATAGCCTGTAGGCTGGTCTGTGCTAGTGTTACATACTTAGCATGTTTCTCCAGCTTCCTGGTGATCTGACTCTGTTCAACCACCAAGCCGGTGGCCAGGATAGTAGTGGCAACGGTCACACCACCCAGTGGGATAGCGATGATAGCACCCACCCTTGTAGCGAGGGTGGCAACAGTGACCACACCAGCACTGGCTCCAATCACAACCACAACCACAGGTGTGGTTGTGCGTGCTAGACTGTTGTAGGCTGTTTTATATCACCTGCGTGTTCTGCTGTACTTTTCTGTCTCGTGGACAAGATTCTGTCTGATGGTGTCAATCTGCTGGAGTCACCAGCCGTGTACTGTACCACCCTCCTCAGGTGCTAATGCGTGATATAGTTCAAGCTGCTTTCGCCACTCCGATTTAGCCATGGTGTACCTAGTTCTTAAACGCGAGCTAGCTCTGCATCACCTGTAGGATCTGCTGATGAGTCATTGTGGCATTCATCTTGGAAAGCCTGGCGAGCCGAACTAGCTTGTTGGTGTGGAGACATACCTCCCTCAAACACCTCTCATCCAGCATAATGTCAGGGGCCAGTTCCTTTCGTAGCTGCGACATCTGGAACTTCACCTTGCCACTCTGATAGTACGCCCGCCGTTGGTGGAATTTCTTGGACTTACACTTCTGCACCCTCTTCCCACTGCAAAACTTCTACAGACTCATCACACTCGTCATCCAAGTAATCATACAAGTTTGGCTCTACGATGCCCTCCTTCTGCCGGATGAGGCTCTCCCATTCCCCCGAAGTTGCCAGACAACTGAGAAGAGCACTGAGAAACATCACAATCTACTGATAGTTACTGACACGAATTGAGAAGTTGCCAAAATGAAATGACGCATCAGCTGAAGTTGTTTCTGGCAGCTTGCAATGACGTGTCAAATCTGAAAATACCCGGCCAGGCGTACTGGCAATTTACTGAACTCAAGCCATCTGTGGTTGCGACAACCAGCCACATAGTGAGGGTATGCGCAGGAGTGATCTAGCCAATATATACAATATCTATGGTAGAGACAGATTGCTACAGCCTAAGAGTAAGGTTGCCACTATCATTTCCAACCTCTCCAGCTGCTGTTCCCTGCCAATGTCCACACACACCCTCATCAATATATGAGGTGTAACCCATTTTAGCACAAGATTAAAAGCTCCGATTATTTCTCAGATTGCAGAAAATGGCTTCGTGGAGAATGAAATTTCCCAGTAGAAGTCTGCCTACCCACCCCATCCGCCACCCCACCCTCACTCCTACCCCCAACCCAACCCCAGATCTATTGGAGAGATGACAGTTTTCTTCATGCATCCCTGCCCTAATCCTCGAGGATTGCTGAACAACTCCTCGCAGTGTCATACCACACCAAATCACGTCGCTCCCACCCCCAACACACCTTGGATAATGTCCACATCCAAATCTGCAAAGAAAAGTTGCGATTGGAGTTGAGATTAGATGCAGAATGCATTACATCAGTTAACTTTCAAGGCGAAAACATGTTCCCCACGCCTGTATCGGTCGGGTGGGAGGACACCACCCCAGAACCCACCGGTTTGCACCTCCCTAAAATATCACCATCTAGTACCACTGCAGATACGCTACAAAAATAATTGATTGATCGCTGGAATGATATATATATATATATATATATATATATATATATATATATATATATATATATATATATATATATATATATATATATATATATATATATATATATATATATACAGTCACCACGTCTCAAGACTTTAATACATTGGCACATGTCAGTGATGATTGTTAGGCATAATAAGCTATGAAACGGTTAGTGGGCATGGCCAGTGGACCTTTCCATTTTAGCTATGCCCCGCCCATCTCTAGCTAAGATTAACCCAAAACCTTGCTCGTGTTGGGATCGATCGATCTCTGAACTCTCTATTAATTTCCAGAAAACTATACAGGTAAGCTAATTAATATTTTGGAACTAATTAGACTGGGTGCTGTTGCTGTGTCCAGTCAAATTGGTTTCAAAATATTCAACAGCATGTTTATTAAATAGTAGAGATGTCGGACTATTAGGAGGTAAAGAGAGACCAAATATAATCATTTATGACGTAATGATTATGACGGCATCCAATATGCCACTTAGCTGATTATGACATCATATGCAGTCGCCACTGCTCAAGATGTAGATCTATTGACATGTGTAATGAGGTATGAAATGGCTAGCATTTGGAGAGTTCTGACCGAGGTCACATGACCCTTCATAGCCTATCTGAACAGTCGCTTATATTGTCACCATTGTTTGACATGGGCTGTCAATAGAGGTCGCATGCCATCTCCCAGCCAATCAGAACAGTCGCCTATACAGTCTCCAATGCTTGCTCTGTAGAGTTATTGGTCGTGTAATGAGCCATGAAAGCGTTAGGGGATATGGCAAAACGAAGGGTCGCATGACATCTCCCAGCCAATCAGAACAGCCACTTATACAGCCACCATTGTATGAGATGTTGAAGGAATTCTACAGTTATAAGTTGCTCGGACATCTGTCAATCGAGGTCACGGAACATCTCCCAGCTAGGGTAGAAAAGCATATAAAAATGTAATTTTCCCAAGCTTTTCAAGAATTACATAAAGTCATGATGAATTCCGCATAATTTTTATGTTGCGAAGTGCCTGTAGATCTCCGTAACAATGTGTATGTAAGAGTTATAAATCATAAAGAAGAAATGATAGTTGGCATACAGGAATTTAATGTTGGTAGCAAATATTCCACTAAACGTGGAGTGGTTATGCACTATAAGACATTTAGAAGGTTTACTGATATGATGCTTGTCTTCGAGGTTACTGTTTGTAGAGCTAGGAATATCAATAGAGTAGAGTATATAGAGTATGTTTACTAGTCAGAACCTCAGTTAACAGTTTCTATAACTATATATATATATATATATATATATATATATATATATATATATATATATATATATATATATATATATATATATATATATATATATATATATATATATATATATATATATATATATATATATATAAGAGAGAGGGAGCGAGGGAGGGAAGGAGGGAGAGAGAACCCCAATCCATGATATCGCAAGAGTCAAGGGATGTGTTGTTAAGCATGCAGTTAATGCCTAATAAGTGTTGTTCTGATGGAGACATCCGCCAGATAGGCATATTCTCTAACTCACCAGCATCAGGAAATAGACTGTACCTTAAGTTAATGTTGGATGATGACATTTGGAGCGAAATAGCAACAGCACTATGTAACGGAGAGAACATTACAGAAATGTTAAGCTCTGATGGGATGTAGGTTACCATTAACAATTAAGAACTAAAGATAATCATTGAATATCCTATCAGAGGAGGAGGAGGATCAGGAAAAAAGAAAGAGTACCAATTTTGTCGAATCATAATGAACCGCTTATTGGGTCTAACATGGCTGCCCGCTGTAAAAAGTCTAACCTCTCAGAGAATCATGCCTTAGATGTGACCTTCCTTCCATTTTTTAATGGCATATTGCCAGATTATGTGGAGGTCATAGATCTAGCCACCCAGACTCTGGTAGAATTTGTATTACCAGAAGAAGTAGAAGCAATAGCAGATGCCCAGGCAGTGGCAGATCTAAAGAATCTATTAGCGGAAACTGACAATTTTGAGAACAATGTCTAGATGTGTGCCATTCCTGAGAACTGATAGGTTTACTACAGTGCTTCTAGGATGAAGCGATAAGGATGTGACAGTTCAGGTTGTAGTTGTAAAGACATCTGCTACATCATTGGATGAATCTATAGGTTATCTAATGAAAAGTGAGTATTACGGTTGTCTGCATGATCGTGGGCCTCAGAGAGAACATTTATGTATGGGTATAGACTATAAGACTCATCGATAATAGCATGTTATACAATGATAGAGGATTAAAATATGTCTATAAAGAGGACTCTACCTAAGAGTTATATAATAATGAATGCATGTATCTAAATACTATATTTCCCAAAATAGCATGCTAGCATGAATCCTTCGACAGACTCAGATTGCTTTTGAATCATGTGTTGGAATCAAGTTAATATTCTTTTCAAACCTTGAATTACTGTAATAGCAGCTTCAAAAGCAACTATCTCTGAAAAGCTGACAAATATTTTGAAACTAATGGGTCGTTGAGACCTAAGGCCTTAAATAATTCTCAGTCAAATTAGTTTCAAAATATTCATCAGAATGCTTCCTAAATAGCAAACCTAGGAGATTCTTACAACTATCAATTTATTCAGTGGGCATGACGGTCATGTACCCGAGGGGGGAACTCGCAGGTTGATATGTCTGCAACAATGATTCAGTTAAATTAGTTCAATGTATTTGCCAGAATTAATAGTGAGAAACACCCAATTCCTATTAACAAATCGATCTATTGCGTATCCATGATGATTGGACATGAGCCTATAGCTCTCACGTTTTTTTAGCTATCCACTGCAACAGTGAAATAAAGCAGCTAGAGCTAGTACTGAGGGGTTCTGAGACAAAGCGAGGAAGAACGATCATAGTAAACCTATATAATAGACCTTTTAATGTACAACATCGACATAAGTTCAACTTCTGTAGGGTCTTGAGAAATAGACATTGGCAGGCTGCGAGGTAATTTTTTTATAATTTACAAGTAGGATGGTTCGGAAGATAACCTCAACACACGTTCCACTTGCAATTTCTTTTTAAATAGTGATCTCGCCATTTACGGATGTCTATCAATACATGTGGTGACGAGAGGGAGATAGAGAGAGGCTATAGAAAAGATGTGTCTATCAAGGGAGACAACTTGTTCAAAGCCCTATAATCTACTAATAAATGTTAAAATCCATAAAAATTGCTTTATACTTGAGGTTAATAGAGCTTATTCGACTACACAGATTTCAGCATTTATTAGTCGAAATATTTGGTGAAGAAAGAATTATAGGATGTCAAAGTAGCAGCCTCGTTACCGTAGCATGATAGGGAGTTAGAGCAACTTTAAACCTCAAATATCGTTCTAAAACGGTGAACATTTTCTTTTAAGAATTAAATTTAATAAATGAATAGATAAGCCTATACAGCTCAAGCATTAAATTTATAAACAATGAAGAATTAATGCATGCAATACACAAAATGCCTAAGAATACAATTCAGCTTGTGCTGCTACTGATGAGCCGTGTGTGTGGATGTCTGTCAGTGCTGCTGCTGATGGAATTTCGGATGTTTAACCATTCTCTCAGCAATTAAATAGATATAATTATATAGACAGATGTATGAGGTCTCAAGAACATGAAGCACTACTAATGTACCCTCTTGAATACCATAATTATTAACTCTTTAACCTTCGAATTTGTTCGAGGGTCTCATAGAAAAATGTCCATTTGCCACACGAAAGTCCTACTTTTGAAAATTTATCAATCGAATCATTTCCCTAATTATCGAGCCAGACATTTATCTGGTAAATTAAAAAAATAGGCTTCTCTCGGAGTGCAAATGGACCTTTTCTCAAGACCCTGTAGAATCCGTTTTTTATCGATGGGGATGTTAAAGGGTTAAGAATGGGTAGCCAGAGAGATAGCTAACGACTCTAGCGATGTCAATGCTTTCCTTACAGGTAAGCCTACAGTTATAGTACCACTTTTTAAATATATAAAAGGAGAAATAAATAATTTAAATGATAGTCTCTTAACCATGCTCTCTACAGAAATTCAGGGCTGTCAGCTCTTCTGTTAGCTCAGAGCTAGAGACCTGAGAGAGCTCATGTGGTGTCTTCTTCTCAACTCTGTACGAGAGACATAATAGTACTTCACCAGCTGGTCCATGGTTTGAGATGCTATGCATAGTGCTATGGAGATGGATATCCTAGAGTACCAAACTGCTCAGTTGGCAGATGCACGCTGAGGAGATCTGCTCAGAGTAGCTCCCTTGAGAAAGAACACACACGTTTAAGCTTGCTGTACAATCAGAAAAATTATGCTGATTGTACAGATTGTAAAGCATCTCACAGAGAACCAGGCGAACCTTCAGAAGGTGGAGAAGCTGCTCAATAGTAAGACCCAGATGATACTGACACAGGCTAAGCCCCTGACAGTTCATGTCACCAGTAACATGGCAGCAAAGGTGGCCGGTGTGAAGATGGCAGTTGGAATGTGGTTTTTCCTGCTGGCCTCACTACAGTGACGAGTGAGATTGTCTAGCACCTGTCTATGAATAGCGCATTCCATCACAAAGATCGCCATCAGGGGTGCCTCTTACACTGCTGCCGCCAAGCTCATTGGCGAGCATATTCCACTAATGGAAGCGGCAGATCTAGGGCTAGTAACGAGTGCTATGGCTGAGATTATCATGGCCTGTGTCTGACTAGGTGCCACCACATGGCTGGGTGGAAGTTTAAACTATCTATATAAACCATTACAACATGCCCGCCCACCCGCACGCACGCACACACACACACACACACACACACACACACACACACACACACACACACACACACACACACACACACACACACACACACACACACACAAAATGACAGTACATCAAGATGAACTTACACGGTCCCTAGCTGACAAAGTCATGGCTAGCCTGCACCCAGTCTTCGAGACCATCCTCAAGCGACTTGAGGCCCTCGATCTGGTAGCTAGAGGCAGGACAGCCTTCACAATGACCGGGTGGACTTGGGGCAGGTGAAGACAAGTATGTTGTTCTACTGTGCGCAACTGATCCCAAGTTTCAGATTGAGTGCAGAAGCGATAGCGACGATGTCAGGGTCATCTTGGCTGATGACAACTGCATGGCCAAGAAGGACAGTGATGAGGCCTGCTTCCTGGCTGAGAGTACAGTTGTCTGGAATAAGGTCCTCACCAAAGAGCAGAAGAGGGCCGTGCATAGCCGAAGTGGCCAATTGCACAAGGGGGCATCAACCGCAGAGCTCAGCATGGAGGCATTGACTCAATAAGAGTGAGTGCCCTACATTTAAGACGTCTGTATGGCAACACAGAGATGGAAGCCTGGCAGACCCCTGAGACAACAGCAGCATATGAGGCATAGTGTGCCATGCCAGAGTCAGGCATGAGGGCTGTGAATCTCCATAGCCCGAAAATGGCAGTTACCCCACAGTGTATACCCCTGGAGAGAGGGCCAGTATCCTGAGCACTGCTGCTTATTTCATCAATTTTCAGCTTGTGACACCGCTAGACACGTCCTATGACACGTTTCGACCATAGTAAGATACGAGGTGTAGATCAACCCATACTAGCCGGCTAGTAGGGTTATGGTAATGATAAGTTAGAGTAGGATAAGAGTGGAGAGAGGTGTAGAGAGAGGAGGAGGGAGGTTCTGGTAAACTGGCAGAGATCATGTGTTTGTCTAAATTGATGCTCCCTGACACCTGATGTACAGTATGCTGATGGCATCTATGTACGCCAGGTCTTATCTGCCTATGGCCCAGGGATAGAGAGTGCAGTGGGAGCCGCAGACCACTGAATGATGGCTCCCAGATGGACGTGGTATTTTTCTGACTCCGGACCAACTACTTAGGCAAGCGCTTGTACAAGTGAATGCTATGCCTATTTAATAAGCATAGGAATTATTTTGAAAATGATTTGACTGGATATGGTGTGGGGTCCACCATATTTCCACCAACTATACAACAAGCAGCCAGATTTCATGTGGTGTAAAGCTAGGGTGTGAACATGGTCCATATTAATAATAATAATAATAATAATAATAATAATAATAATAATAATAATAATAATAATATTATTATTATTATTATTATTATTATTATTATTATTATTATTATTAATATTATTATTATTAGGGGCATTGCGTGCGTGCGTGCGTGCGTGCGTGCGTGCGTGCGTGCGTGCGTGCGTGCGTGCGTGCGTGCGTGCGTGCGTGCGTGCGTGCGTGCGTGCGTGCGTGCGTGCGTGCGTGCGTGCGTGTTGTGATAGCAGTTTGAGGTATTTCTGCATGATCTCGTTGCTTATTGTTAAGGCTTTGTTTCCTTGATGGGACACACATGGATTGACATTGCTATATTGCTGTTTTGAGGTAGGGAATACTAGATCAGCGTTCTGAAGAATCGATAAGCTCTAAGTTGCTGAAAGTTAAGTCTCTTAGAGTATACTTGCTATCTACTTTGTCAGTATCTCTTCAGGTAGGCATATCCATGGTTGAACATGTTATAACTCTGTAGTTTTATTAACCTAGGGCACCTCGACCTGTACATCCAGGTATAACTAATATACAGGTGTCTAATTCTGCACGGAATAGGTGAACACTTGTATGAGTGAATGTCTTGGCTAGTTAATAAAGCGTTGTGGGGAATATTGTGAAACTAATTGACCTGGTTGCTGTTGAGATTGCCACAGATTTCTGCAAAATCTACAACAACCAGGCAGATTTCATGGATGTAAACCTAGGGAATGAACCTTGTCACTTATTATTAATATTATTAGTCAAAACCCTATGCATGTAAAATGGTTTGTCGCGTAAATCCCAGACCACAGCACCTATTCGTAGTGAAACGTAGTATTTGTAAATCTTATGAATGGAGAATCCTTCCATTCATATTGCCATGTGTCAATAGCTCTACATCTCAAACAATGGTAACCATGTAAGCACATGTTCTGATTGGCTGAGAGAGGTCCTGTAACCTGGTTTGATAGACAATCTCGAACAATGGCGACTGCATATCCGGCTGTTCTGATTGGCTAGGAGATGACACTTCACCTCGATTTACAGAACACAGTTTGAACCAACCCACCTCTACCCATTTCACACCTTGTTACACCTGTCAAGATGCTAATGGTTCGAGCTGTGCAGATTGTATAAGCAACTGTTCTGATTGGGCAGGAGGGTTCACGTGACCCTGCCCCATTCAGTTTTTTACCAAGCACCTTTAAACCTGTCAATCATCGGCACACATCAAACGATCTACATCACCAACATGTGGCGAAGGAATGGGCAGCTGGCCTGATTGGTCGAGAGTTTGATGACATCATTAATATTTGAATTAGGACACACGTTGTTTTTTCCAACCAAAAAATACTTGAATCTGATTGGCCAAAGGCTGAACAATCTGACAAATTATATTTGAGTATTTTTTGCATGGTGGTGGTGTGTGGGGTGTGTGTGTGTGGGGAGGGGGGTTTGCGTGGCCTAATTCAAATATTGATGACGTCATCAAGCTCTCGACCAATCAGAACAGCCGCCCATCCCATTACTGTTCTGCTCAAAATTATAGATTTTAGAGCCCTTCGGTTAAATTTACCCTTTGAAGGAAGACTAAATATTGCGGGGAGGAGGGGGTGGCGTATAGTAGCACATAGGGATCCCACTAAAGGTTATGATTGGAGTGACGTGGCCTCCTGTCCACACCCCCACCCACCCCACCCACCCTACCCACCCACCCCCCACCCCCCCCCCCCCCCCACCACCAAACTCCACCATTGTCCTCCTGTTCAAGCACGTATGGGTCGGTTGGTTGGTCAGTCACTTGGACGAGTCGTGCAGAAAATGTTAAAAGGGTGACAATTTTGGATAGGAGTCGGGTTTGCGCAGAAGACTTCTGGAGTGTAACTACCATACCACCACGCCACCACACCCCCCCCCCCCACCCCTCCCCCACATGCACCAGACTACCAGTCATTCTCTTTAACGTGTCACTGATATATAGTGTGGCTCATTGCGGGGGTACACGCTTGTCTGTGCTACTGCCCCACTCCATTGCACCGCATATACAGGATGCGTGGGAGGGCTGGTTAGCTATGGTTCTCAGGGTAACAGATCCTGTAGCGCGACTCTCAGGAAAGTACAAAGACCGACTTCTAGAGCCGGTGGAACAATAACATTCCAGTGGGACCATTGCCGCCGAGATTGAACCTCACTATTTCATCCCAACTATTAGTGTCACCGGTATGATGGTCCATAGCTCAATTTGGGAGCCTGGACATGATAACTAATCCAAATATATATACTATACAAACAATGGTACTCGTTTGCTAGTAGACAAGAGAAATTATACAGTACATAGAACCAAGTTGGTGTCTTGATAATGTGGATTCGTCAGAGGTACCTCACCAATCTGTATATATCCGTGAGGTATCCCTGCAAGGGAGTGTCCTAACGAGGCCACTTATGTAGTTTAATATAAACCATTATACCCCTAACAAAAATATTGTTGCGATCAGAATGTGCCTTGCGCGGGCCATTGTCACAGGAAAATGCCTTGAACGCCGAAGCGGATGAAGAGAGCTGGCAAAAAGGGGCCACTCTCTTGTTCAAACATAAGCTAAGTGTAGTGTGAGTCAATCTAGTGAAATTATAATTAATGGGATGCACGCTGTATTATGTGAAGATGGGGCAGATGATTTCCGAAGAATTCAAATGCTGTCATCTTATGTAGGTCCAAGATACTGCATTGGTAGTTGCCGCTTTATTTAAGGGGTCCTCCTGCTAAATCTTAAACTACCAGTTAGTTGTTAGATTTATATCCACACTTTGGCCGCAAGTGGTAGGGATTTCTACCTATCTTTTGACACATGAGCCTAACTGGCAAAGATGCTCGGTTTCCCGAAGGTCACACCACAGAGCATCTCCCTCAGAAAGGCAGCATGCAAACATGTTACGGAGTGATAGCTTCAGAATCACATATCGATCCAGTTACCTATCACACCGCAACCACATACAACATCACTAGGACAAGTCACCGTTTACCTAAGCAGTTTGAAAAGCGCATACAAGTTTTATGGCGGGGAGTAAGAGGCAGATATCTATCTCCAGTGACCTTCCTGTGAGGGCGTGGTGGGTTCCAAGACCGCACCCAGTCACTGTAAGGAGTTAGATGGAGATCTACGTCCTATCCATCACCCGTGTGTCAGGGATGGATCATTTCTAGATCAGGCTCCGGGGAACTAATGTTTGCCTGTCAGTAGGGTTAAGTTTCAGAATGCCCAGAGAAGGACTGCTGTTTGGTTTTATATAATATCTTTTCGCAGTCCTTCCTACTTTGGCAGGGTTATCTATGCTAACTAGTATCCGAAGATACAGAGGGAGTGTATGAGAAATCGGCACTTTGGTCTTCACCGCTCGGAAACCTCAATAGTTTTCCAAGTCAGATCATGCCGTGTCGATGGGAGTTCCAGACAATTTATAGGCCTTGCGGCTGGAGGAGCGTAGAAGAAGACAATCACTCAATATAATAAGAGGCCCTAAGGTATTTAGCCAATTTTACACAATCTAGCCAGTGTGCGGTGTTACATATCTGCTACATCCGGAAAAGAGGCTTGCACAAATGTCTCTTATGGAGTGGTTGTCCATAACTACTTTAAACATATCCTATCGAGCTAGAATAGCCAGGTTTAGGCGATTACATGTCAGGTTCACGTAATGTTAACATGAACAGTGACCTCAGTGTACAATTGATGCTGGGGGAAAAGTGATGCGGATTTAGTGTTGCTGTATAATATAGCCTAGCATACTGTGGTCCTAGAGCTTTATATAAAATAAACAAAACAAGTAACTAGGATGGCTGCTTGCCATATACATGACTAACTATTACAGTGAATCAGGTCATAGGACCTTGCGGTGCTCGTTAGTCATAAGCACAAAAACATGGATAATATTTACATAAAAATACAAATTATAAAATGCGGTCTCAGACGACCGGGGCGGTACCTATTAGTCATCAGTACCTGTAAAAAATGATGAATACAATAGCTAAATGAATACCTATTAGTATGGAAAAAGTTCATAAATCACTGTAGTTGCTGCATTACAGATGAGGAACGCGAGATGGCATGATCCTGAAGTTGCTGGGCAATCTCCGAAGGTGAACTGTTGATGCGGCTCACTCTCAAAGACGGTGAAGAAGAACGACTGTAGTCAGATGTCCACTAGATAGTCATAATAGCTAATACAATAATTTAAGCGGAATGTTAAAAAATGTCCGTCCAGTAACGGAAGTTTGAAAGTTGCCCGTAACATGAAAGGCTACAGTTGTAATTTATAGTCAAACAATGCACGTACATTACTGGGTACACCGTACATGATACATCGCATAGCACTTGTGGTGTACCAGGCAGAGTTGCGCCAGTCTGTGGCCTAAAGGTTAATTAAACACACGACATGCTGCGTGGAAGTTTGAATACCACTTTTCTGCGTGGTTCGGCAGATCTGACGAGTTGTCCACCAAGAATCACCACTTGTTCTACATACTGAAGAGATTACATATGGACCGCGAGGCCCATCCACAGGAAGGCGCCTCTAGGTGTTGGTGGTGAGGGAGTCTTCTATTCAATTGGTTGCTCCCGGATGGCTTACAAAAACTTGTGATTGCGGATGTTCAATTGCTGGCCAAAGAATGAGAACTGAATTCCGAAAGGCACTGCTGTGGTGTAGGGTACTACAGTCAGTAAGCAGTTGCCCATGTCTAGCAGTGCTCTGGCCACACAACCTACCACTTGCGCTCTCTCTCTCTTTCTCTCTCTCTCTCGCCGAAGTGTGGTCTCGATTCTTGATTTTTTGCTCGTTGTATACTACTCATGATGTCAGGACGCCCAGCCAATCAGTGGGCGATATGTAGCCAATCAGCGTGCAGTTAGGACGCCATCACGTGATAGACATTCTCCCCATTCATTCAGTACATACACATGATTACGACATCCTGGTAATATTTTGAAAATAATTTCAATGGGCTAATTAAAGATTTTCTGATCCATTTCTGATCAGATTTTAAAATTGTAAATAGTTTTGGAATCCTCGTCTCATTTCGGTCCTAATAAGTTTAAAGAAATTATGTGTACCGACTCTGTACACTTTAGTATGCATTCTCTCCCAACGCTGACACACGCTATGCGATCTCACGGACGTAGCCGTTTCATAGAAATCTGTCTCATGGTTTTATACACGCGTACTATCCTACCCAGTTGGCGTATTTGGAATGTACCCGGAGAGGTTGTTCCATACCCAGCTGAGCTGGGACAGTCTGTACCCATCCGGCCGATACACGCTACATCCCCGCCCCCTCCTAGTTTGACACCCGTGACAAATGATACTGTATCACGGATCGAAAGCTCGGGAGCACGCTAGGCGAGAATTATAGACTTCTTGATTAGCTGCATAGCCGAGAGGAGTAGTGACGCGAGAGACACGTAGTTTAATCAGAGAAGAGCACATAGAGGTGCGAAAGAGTTTGGCCTGGTATTTATTTTTCCAGGCCTTTTCATCTTCTTTTTTAATATTGTGGTGCATGCTCTTTTATTTTGTTTATTATCATGATTTGACTCAACAATAGCTCGCATGGGCATTCTCTTGGTGATGGATAATTAAATTTCCGCCGAGAACCACCAAGCTCCAACGTGCCCAAATTAAGATATATAAAACTATAATATAATATGAAAACATATATAAAATACACAGTGGTGATATCACAGTAGAAGTAACAGCAATTACGTATGCATACCAATTATATGAAGGTATGCATAGAGTGCAGCCCATTTTAGCGGGTCCGCATGGATAGCTCTCGCCATCCCAAATCTGTCCCGTCGTACTAACATGAGAAGAGAAATAATAAGAAAAATAGTATATAATAGTAAAACTGGTTCATCAGGCAGCCCCAGCAGTAGCTGGGATGGCATGACGGTAATAAAACCATATTCGCTGCGGTGTGTTGTGTACTTACACTGCATACAGTGTGTTTACAACACAGGAATCCGCAGCGATTATTTTGCTGAGACACAGCTAGGCAATAATTTGCGTAGCTGTGTTTGATGACCGTAGTCAGGGACAGGGTTTCGATTTTAAAAACATATATAATAAAAAGAAAAGTATCTCAAAAATAAAAATTTAATAATTCTATCTTCTGCACACCTAGTCACACATTCTGCTGCATCCACGACAATAATGGTCACAAACATCTGCTGAGAAATTGCCCCAGCGAGTTTGGGTTCCATGACTCATACTTGACGGCTGTGGCGGGCGGTCTTCTGATGCTGATATTTTGTTATCTATGTTAATAATGTTCTCGCCGCTCAGGTTTGATGAAACTGCGGATAGGTTAGCGGATGCACTAGTGGTGGTGGTGATAATGATGGGTGACGTCCTGATGGTTGCTGGTTCCGACGTTGCTGTCATCACAGTGGTGGTGGCGGTGGTGGTAGTGGTGCTTTCTGGTGGTTGGCTGAATGATGCGGAGATGATAGCTTTTCTGATGGCAGGATCTACTGGGATGATGCTGCTGCACGTGGATGTTGGAGTGCTGGCATGCGGTGCAGGAGCGATGATGGAGGCCTCCATAAGACTTATCACCTCATCGATAACTAAACTGAGCAGAGATATTGAACTGTCAGAAATGTTCTGTAACAATGAATCACGAATTGTCACAGGGGTTGTTCTCACTACCCAAATAGGCTGTCCGATCATGGATGCAGATGCTGTTGCGGTGGTGAGTGTTGTCGGTGTGGTCACTTCGGGTGCTGTTGGTGCAGATGTTGCAGTTGGTGTCGATGCCGATATTGCATGTGCTGTTTTTGTGGGTACTGCCGGTGCTGTGGTGATGGTTGCTGGGATGCTGGAGCCGGCTGACTGTATTGTGGATGCGGATGCTGAAGCTACTTGTGAAAAGTCAGGTTGTTGTCTTTTTGTACGTTTACTTTTGGCCATATTCCTGGTCAGAATTACTACAATGGGAAGGCTATTTTCAAAGCATGTTGCGAGGATATCTATATCCTGATTTTGCTCACCAGGCTTTAATGTCCCAACCAACACACGATGCTTGAAAGATAACGTGTGTGTTACACTGTACCGCATGGCAGAATATAAGTACTTGCAGTCCGCATAGTATGCTCTCTGAAGTAGATAATCATGATTGATGTGAAGTTTTAAGTCCGAATTACTGGAAAATGCACGCTTGCACAGCTTTCCATCATATGAAGTTGAAGTACACAGATATTCCTTGCCGATGTTTGCAGGGGCCGATTCTTCCGAGGTGTCGGACAAGGCGAGGTCTTCCGCAAGTGACATACTATTTCTGCATGATGATTATATGCGGAACTGAACATACCTAACTAAACTTTCCCTAAATTTCCTAACTCTTCATAATACTTTCCTGGCCAATTATAACATAAAATAATAAGAAGAAAACAGCAGAATTTGGTTTGCGACAAAAATGGCCTAATGCCCGGTCTTCCCTAGTGTCCAGTTTGGAGGGAAGATGAAGTTTCAGTGCACGCTTTCCTCCTTTTATACTTTTTGCTGACGTCACAGGAGGGCGGAGGACCAAGCCCGAAAGTTTCAGAGTGAGCTGGTCACTCCATGTATGGAATTATTTAACTTTCGTTCTCCTGGAGTCCGATCACATATTCCCTTCATATGAAGAAGGTAAATATATATATACACCTGTGCAAAAGTTAAGCACCAGCAAAAACAATAGAACGTAGAAACATGATGGTACAACTAGGCTGCCATACTTTTTGTCCCCGCGTTAGCTGACATAATTCCAAGTACGAAATGCACATGCATGCATGACTTCACGCCGCTTGATGTCCGTGCGTGGCGGGAAACAGCACACGTTTTCAGTTATGTAAAAGTCCAGTTTGAGGTGTAGAACATTACATACAGATTTAGGCGACAAGATTAGGAATTTTGTGTTCATGACCGTGCTTTATTTGTACAGAGAGAATTAGCTCTTGATTGTGAACCGCTATGGCAAGACGAAGGTTAAGCGATCGTGTGAAATGGCAAATCATAGGCATGCATACCACTGGTATGTCATGCAGAGAGATTGGCAGACAGCTGAACATTAACCATACTGTAATCAGTCGTTTGATTGCAAAACATGGGCAAACTAACGAGGTGAAGGACAGGCCTAGATCTGGAAGACCGAAGAAGACTACTGCCCGTGATGATCGAGCCCTAGTACGCCTTGTTAGGAGATCTCCATTCACCAACAGCAGAGTGCTCAGCCAGCAATGGGAAACGCGCAATAGAGTGTCAATGTCTACCGTCAAAAGGAGACTGTATGCTGCTGGCATGAAAGCTAGGAGACCTGTCAGACGTCCTCTCCTCACTGCACACCACAAAGAGGAGCGTCTGAGGTGGTGCAACGAAAGAAGACACTGGAACATGAGATCCTGGAGACGGGTACACTGGTCCGATGAAAGTCGGTTCCTGCTTCATGCCACAGATGGTCGAACTCGTGTATGGAGGTCCAGACGCACGGCGTACGACCAACGTAACATCATGGAAGAAGTTCCATTTGGTGGATGTTCCGTTATGATATGGGGGTGCATCTCATTTGATTGTAAGCTGGATCTGTTGACTGTACCTGGAACACTAAATGGACAAAGATATCAAGATTCCATACTGGATAGAGTTGTGGTCCCTCATTTTGTAAATCATGCACCTGGAACCCACCCTATATTCATGGATGACAACGCCCGACCACATCGTGCTAGAGCCGTGCATATGAATACCTCCGCCAGAATGCCATCGAAACCCTACCATGGCCAGCAAGGAGCCCTGACATGAACCCTATTGAGCATATCTGGGACATTCTGGGAAACATGGTGAGAAGGAGGGGTCCTCCTGTGCAGAACCTACAGGAATTAACAGACGCACTCCATCTTGAATGGCAACGAATACCACAATGGCGTATCAGTCGGTTGGTGACCAGCATGAGACGTCGTGTCCAGGCCGTCATCCAGGCACAAGGTGGATATACCCGGTATTAATAATGACAGTCTCAAACTCGTGCACAGATGTTAAACTTCGTTTTCAGACACCATTAATGACAATCTAGCCACGTGTGTCAACTGTAGGGCAATAGTTGTCAGTTGTGTCAACGTAACCATATTCAGGCCTCGTTTTCAAGTTCAAACAAAAACATACAGTGTTTCCCCACCATCATAATCAGCATTCCTCTAGTTGCATTATTACCTCTTGCACTAAGATGGATGGGTACATAAATGTTTATGCTATTGCTTTCTTCATAGCACATGAATATACCCTCACATGTGCGTAAAAATAGGGTGGTGCTTAACTTTTGCACAGGTGTATATATAAGAAGGTAGGACAGCTGCTTTCATCCTCACTCGGCTGAAAATCGGGTCTCTGATCAACGTTAAAATCTGGAACTATTTATTCCTGTGGACGCTCATCTTTTAATTAGCGTTATGAGGTTCTTCAAGTTGGATGCTGATAAACTCGCCTGTTCAAATTTCAGGCTGGAATGCCCTATGCGGTGTGGGAGAGCATGATGACGTCAGCGGCCGTGGCCCCGACTCACCACCTCTCACCTCTTCCATCACGTTGTGGTAGCGTCGTGGGATGGTGGTTCTTTTGTTTATATCCAATTTACCGGGAAATAGAAGTGATGATCACGTGATTCTTGTTTTGAAGCACGTGGTTGATCGGTATGGAGATTGTGATACGGTCATCCTGAGTGTCTGTGTCTCTGTCATGTTGGTGAATGTGTTTGATGCGCGTGGCTGCTTATCTGTGGATGAATCTTACGCTGTCATGAAGTATGAAAGTATTTATTGCAGTAGCCGGGGTACTGCGATGCTTGTGGTGTAAACTTTATCGGACATGATGTATTTCACTCTGTAATGGCTGAGTCCTAAGATGGGACAGAGTTACTTTAGAGTGCGGATGACCATGATGGGTGCTGTCATACTTGAATCAATCCATTATCGAATTTCCTTTCGTTAGTAAAATCCTACTCGATACTGACGACAGACTGCAGACATCTTGCTCTCTTAATAATATCGACCGTTATTACATGTGATTGAAGTGTCTTTGTTTAGCTGATTACCTACGACGTTTCTGGCGGTGGGGTGGGGAAGGGGGATTTCCCCTCTAGCACGTACTGTAGGTGGCTGCGATGTTGTCCCTCCTTTCCATATGATCAGTTTTCCGCACACCGGATAAGGGTGTGCTTGCGGAAAATGTTGGATCATGCTGATGATGGTGGTGTTCTGTTGTATGGAAGTCAGGGTTGCTGTGTGATGCTGGCGTAGTGTGAGGTGGGCAGATCCAGTTTTCCATGCTGGGGAATGCCGATTCTGTTGCTGTTGTGGAAATGTTGGGTTGCGGTGAGTCACGAACTCACCGCATTCATGGGGTCTGGAATGTTGCGGAAAAAGTTGTCTAACTTTTTCTGTTATAAAAGTTAGGTGTGTGCTATCCATGTTGTTGGTGATGTTGAATGTCTCCATTATACTGTCTATCTAATCGGGCATGTATGTGGTGTTTGCGCGACGAAGAATTGGCATATCCAGGCTTGAGGGCAAGTCTGTTCTGTGTGCTCCTGGTTTTCTGTGTCTTGGTGTAATGTTCTGACTGCTCACGGGGTGGGGGGAGGGGGCTGTGTAGGGCGGTTATGGTCGGGGATGCCCATTGGATGGGGATGGTCATCTCCCATTACATGACGGTTGGTACTCTGTCATAGTTTTTAAGTACCAGGAATATTCGAGCCGAGAGTCTGCTGAATAGGCTGCTTCCCTGCCCACAACCAGTGGGGATGACTGGGGTGCAGGATACCACCTCCTCTGTAACAGCTGACTCTCTCATATCTGAAGATTGACAGTCAACAGACGACGAGTGGAACTGGATGGGATGTGTGATGCCCGAGCTCGGTGCAGAGATTAGAGACGCAACTTGGAGTGGGGGTGGTCCTGTGATTTTATGTCTTGGAATGGGAGTGCACCTAGTTGTGCGGTTTTCCTGTTCTCTGCAACAGGCCAAGGCCTCATCAAGCCTCTTCACTTCCATGCCATTTATTATATTTTCCACCCACAGGAAGTATGGCCCAGGGCAGCCTCGGCTTCCGCTTGTGGTAACTCCATAATTGGAGTAATAGCATGAAGTGGGTGGGAATGGGAAGAGGTCGGCAGAACAACTTTTCCGTCCTACAGCACAGAAAGTCTTCAGATTCGACTTCCCAGATCGTGTTGACCCTCTCTGAGGAGGGAGAGAGCGAGTACGTATCTCGTCATCGTCCTCAGCATTAGCCATATGCTCGCTGGACTCCTGGCTTAGTAGGAAAGGGATCAAACTGACACTGTGGTGCTCTGGACTAATGCCGGGAATACCAGTTTCCATAGAGACATCTGTCTGGGTACTGGTGCTATGTGGAACAAGCTTTGGTGCTGGGTCGTCACCAACACAAGGTTTAAGTCGATCGAATTAGATGACTTAGGTTGGGCCATCTGAGGCATGGATGTGGTAGGTCATGTCCAACTTCTTACCTACTACCACATAGGGGGCCTTTCCACTGGTAAATCAGTTTACTCGGCACGTTTGCAGAACGTCGCTAATTGTGAACCCAAACCATTTTTCCTGCCTCATATGGGTCTCCATGCACCCGCCAGTCATGCCACGTTTTCTGACGCCAGTGTACAGTGGATAATGTTGCTCTCACTAGCTCATGGGACTGTTCTATCAGTTGCCACATGAGCTCTACATAGAGAAATTGTGAATCCTTGGCATGGCCAGATCCAGGGGTAAGGCTAATTCACAGTCTAACATTAACCGAGCAGGGGTATAACCCGTGCTGGTATGCCATAAGCACATATGGGAGTCGTATATCCCAATCGTAACAATCAAGGTGTGTTTCCTTAGTCAGCATCTCCGCTAGGGTTCAATTGAACCTCTCTACCATCCCATCGCTTCTCGGATGGTAGGGCATTGTGCGTGTTTAGACTATATTGAACAATTTTCAGAGCTCGGAAATTATCCGGCTCTCAAAATTACCTCCTTGGTCGGAGTGCAATTCAAAGGGCATACCGAAACGGCAGAACACATTGCTAGTCAGGACATACACTAATGTGGATGCCTCATGGTCTGCCAAAGAGAATGCTTCTACCCACTTTGTAAAATAATCTTGCAATACGAGGATGTACTTGTTTCCTTCATCAGTCATATTCAAGGGTCCGAGCACATCAATAGCCACTCGCTCCCCCAGTGCACCAACAATTTTAATTCATAATGGTGTGTAATGGTGCTGGCCAGCATTTAGCCATCGTGGAAATTGGAGTAACAGATTCCTTAGGAGGACATAACCCCTCCTGGATCCACACATATAAATTCCGTGTCTGCACATCTTTTGCTTGTTCATGAGCGACTGTCTCCAGATCCCAGTCTGTGCACCGCAGTTTGGGGAACACCGGAGATGGCTGTGTTACATGTGTCATGGTGGTGGCCACTTCTTGTTCATCCTCGAGCCCAATTCTGCTCAAGGCATCGGCATTTCGATGCAGCTTGCCGGGTCTATGAACAACATTGAAGTTAAAGGCCTGCAGAGATTCCTGCCACCTCGGTAACTGGCCCTCTGGATTTTTTAGGTTTCTGAGCCAGTATAGTAAGGCATGATCGGTACAGAGTGTAAATTGGCGCCCGTACAGAAAGTGTTTGTAATATTTGACTAAATACACCGCAGCTAACAATTCCCTCTTAGTCGTCGCGTAACATTTCTCTGTTTTATTTAGAGTACACGAACTGTAACCCAGTACCTGCCCTGTTCCATATTCTGTGACCTGAGATAGAACTGCACCTATTGCATAAGCAGATGCATCAGTGTTTAAGATGAAATAGAGGTTAGGGTTAGGATGAGCAAAAGTTGATGCGGTTGTCAAATGTTCCTTCAGCGCCCTGAATGAACCTTCACACTCACTTGTTCACTTGAATGGTCGATCCTTCTTGGTGATCTGGAATAATGGTGATGCACTCTCACTAAAGTGATGGATGTATCGATGATAGTACTGACAGAGACCGAGGAAACTCCGGCTGTCAGTGACTGAAGTGGGGGTTTGCCACTCCGCCACTGCTTTAGTTTTGGAAGGTTGAGTAGCTACTCAATCCGCGGATATGACGTGTCCCAGAAACTCGACGCTCTGTCTGAAAAGATGACACTTCTTTTGTTTGAGCTTGAGGTTGGCGGTATGGAACCACATTAAGACCGTGTCCAAGTTGGACAACGTCTGCACAAACGAAGAGCCAAAGACGATTACGTCGTCGATGTAACAGAGACAGATCTCCCATTGCAGGGTAGTTAATACCTGCTCAATGGGACGCTAGAATGTTCCGGGAGTGTTGCACAAGCCATAGGACATCTTGCGGAATTGGAAAAGACCGTCTCTGCATACGAATGCGGTCTTCTCCATGTCAGCCTCATCCATAGCCACCTGCCAGTAACCACTAGCTAAGTCAATGGTACAAAACCACTTGGCTCCGGACAAGGTATCTAAAGGCCTGATCTATCCGGAGAAGCAGATATGGATCTTTGACACTAAGATCATTAAGTCGGCAGTAGTCGATACAACACCGCAAAGATCCATCCTTTTTGCCTGCTAGTCCAATGAGACTGCCCCAGAGGGATGCTGATGGCTCTATGATGCCTGTCCGCAACATGCCATTTACTTGTTGATGTGCCTCCGCCTCCTTGTGAATGGGAAGACGTCATATGGGTTATCGAATGGGTCAGTTATTTCCTGTGTTGATGGAGTGTCGTACGAGATGAGTTTCTCCCAGATCCATGTCTCCAGTCGAGAAACTTTCGTGATACTTATATAACAGTTTCCGTACGTCACGTTTGTGAGATTGCACCAATCCAACTGTGGCATGCAAATATATGTCATGCAAATGTTCCGGTAAATCATCAGAAGTTGTTACTGGTGTAGGTGCGGTGGGGGGGGGGGTCTCACATCCACCAGATGGCCCCAACGAACTCCTGGTACTAGAGTTATTGGGTCCGTTATGCCATTGAATACCTGAAATGGTATACGATTCTTATTGGTGGTGTCCAGGATCATCCGAGGATTGGTGCATTGTGAGGCGATCATGTAATCAAGCTCGGGTTCCAGCTGTGTGTGTGTGTGTGCGTGTGTGCGTGCGTGCGTGCGTGCGTGCGTGCGTGCGTGCGTGCGTGCGTGCGTGCGTGCGTGCGTGCGTGCGTGCGTGCGTGCGTGCGTGCGTGCGTGCGTGCGTGCGTGCGTGCGTGCGTGCGTGCGTGCGTGCGTGCGTGCGTGCGTGCGTGCGTGCGTGCGTGCGTGCGTGCGTGCGTTTGTGTGTGTGTGTGTGTGTGTGTGTGTGTGTGTGTGTGTGTGTGTGTGTGTGTGTGTGTGTGTGTGTGGGTGGGTGGGTGGGTGGGTGGGTGGGTGGGTGGGTGGGTGGGTGGGTGTGTGTGTGTGTGTGTGTGTGTTGTTTCCTAACTGTGGTGCGGTGGCCCATAAGATTTCCTCCTGTCCCGGTTCAACTGTGGCCATAGATGCCAAAATTACTGCACAGGTATCGTACAGTGATGATTCTGGTCCAAGGGGTATGCGTCGGCTATGTATGTCTAATTCCTGTTGTCTGCATGTGATGGCTTTGCTGACACTGATGAAGTCAGAACCTAGCAGGGCATCATCTTGAATAGAGGCAATGACAACTCGCTGTATGAATTGCATTTCCTCTATCCATATTACGAGGTTTACCGTACCAGCCACAGGAACATAGGCTCCGATAGCTGTTTGTAAAAATATGTTTGTGGGCCTAAGGGGTGGCTTCTTATGAGGTGGGATGCTCTCATACAAGCTCTTGTTGAAAACGGTGATGGGAGCTGCAGTGTCTACGGTGGCACTGGTAGAAACGCCACTAAACAGGCAAGCACATCTGTAATTAATTTGCGGTGTGCTTGTGGAAGAGTTCCAATGATACTGCCTGAGGAATTTCTTTTGGTGTAGTATCATCCTGTATGTAGTCCGTTTGCTTTTCGATAGCTTCCGTGAGTGTAATTGGTGGCTGAGTGAGGAAGGGACCAACCCGGCGTCGCTGTTGCTTTGATTGCTTAGGCGATGACGGAGCTGGGGGTAGCAATGGTGGTGTCATTGATGCTGGTGTGTTGTAGCGTGAATTGGTGTAAACATCCATCTGGACAGGACCCGTGCGGTCACGAATAAGGGCTAGCTGCACTAGCCACCTTTTGCAATGCATCATCAGATGTTTGGTAGATGCGCGAAAGAAGCAGTGGCGGCGTGGGAGATTGCTGCCCTTTGTATGAAGCTTCTTCTTGCGGATCCAAAATGAGTTGCATACCACCAAGGGGCACTGGGTGTTAAGTCCTTTGGTGGCTGGTCGTGGTGCTTGTATAAATGTTGTTTCAGTGGAGGTGCTACAACCCACCACTACCGTATTACATAGGAAAGAAGGTTTGTGTGATACGGAGGTTGTGGGGTCACAACCTCTCGCAGAGGGAGATGTCGGCATTGTGGATACAGTGTGCATCATTTGTACCGACGTATATGAATCCGGGTGTGTTTGGTTGCGTACTGTCACGGAAGTGTGATTTGTGATGTTGGCCACCTGACGTTGTTGTCCGGAGGTGGCAGTTGAGCCACGTTGTGAGAGTGGGCACCGAAGTGACTCTATAATCGGTGCCCGTTCTAGTTTAACGAGGACTCAGATTGCGGTGTACGTCGGCCAGCGGTCGGAGTTGTAGATGGAGGGTGATTTGGACATCGCTCCTTCCAATGGCCTGGCTGACCACATCCATAACAGGTGCTTTGCGGCTGTGTATGCATTACCGTACGTGTTGCTAATCATGTTGTCGACTGTGTTGTGTTGCTAAGCATGGTGACTATATTGGTGAGTGCAGAGATTTGTTTAGTAATCTCTTCCACCCTATCATGCATGTTTTGTCTATTGGTATTGTTGTGCTGGTTCCCGCATGGTCACGCCCTCTTCCTCTGGGTGTGTGATTGTGACTTGTGGGGTGTTCTAATTGTGTGGTGCGCAGGTCTGTTGCTGATGCGGATGCAGGTGCAGATGTGGTGTCGGCGGCGATTAGGAGGTGTACAGCGTTCCCTTCGTTTATTGGATGCAATTGATGGCGATTAGCTTTTTCCCGCTCCAAGAAATTCTCGATTCTGACCGCTGTCGCCGGTAAAGACTGTAAATTGTTATGCTCAATCAGAAATAGTTTTTCCTTTAGGGCGGGCTCACCGCTCAACGCGTCGATGAAGGTGTCTAGATATCGATGCATGACTTCCTCGTGATTATTGTTGGGGTAGGCGCATGTAACTAGTCGCCGAATATGACTTGCCAATTCCGGCACGGTCTCCCCAGCTCGTCTACGCAAGTTTTTAAGCTGAAGCTGACTCGTTTCTCTGAAGGCGGTGTCTCCAAATCTCTCCGACAATGCATGTTGAGTCTGATCCCAAATCTGCCAGGACTTAAAGTGCTTTTCCCGACAGTTTTGCGGCCAGATACTCTCCCATTTGCTGATCCGTCAACCGGCTAGTGTGCCTAATAATTTCGAATTGGCACTTATAATTGGCTCAATCATTCTCCCCACTGAATTCGGGAGAGAAAATGACTCGCCCATGGCCATGATAGGGTGCTGTAGGAACAAATCCAGGTGGCGGTGCTGGGGAGAAAGGTGTAAATGCGGATGCTGGTCTGCATGTTGGTAGTGGTGACTCCCGACGATAATGTTGAGCTTGATACGTTGGTTCTGCTGAATACTTCCCTGATGTGGGTCCATAGATAGGTGTTGGTCTATAGACTGGTGGAGGCGTACTACGATGCGGACGTTCTGTCAGTCGCTGTGATAGGCATTCCTTGTACGGAGGTGGTCCAGAAGATTGACGGGGGTGGTGCGTGCCATGTGATGTGGTTCTTCTGGTATGTTGGTAAAAGGGAGGTTCCACATCTCCAGGTTCGTATTGTGGTACGGATGCATAGTACGGTGATGATGTTCGTATTGGAGGAGATGCGGGACATGGTGCATGAGGTGCAGGCCATTTGTCACACTGTGATACCGCTGGTGAACGTAATGGTCGTGAAGAATTAGTATGCCCCCATAGGGGTCTTTGTCGTGGTCGACCGCGATCCGACTAAGGTGTTGAGCGCCTATTGCGGATATCCGACAGTGTGATATATTGAGAACCCGCCTGTGAGGCATCGCGGAAGGTCCCCTCGCTGATCGGCGAATACTCGTGTAGAAATGGTGCTGGTTGTTCTGCACCGGGGAAATTTCTGGCATAGTTGGTGAGTACACGTGCAGTTCACCCGTCATATGATGCTACTTCCAAATCACATGACTGTTGTTCGTCTGATATAGGAGACTGTAGTGCGGGTGTGTTGAGTCTAGACGTTGGTTCGCTTCTCGTTCGGGCCCCACATCGGGCGTCACTTGTAGCTCGCGGGGGTATGCGCTGGTCCAGTCTGCTGCTCCACTCCATTGCACTACATGTACAGGATGCACGGAGGGGCTGGTTAGCTATGGTTCTCGGGGTAACGGATCCTGTATCACGACTCAGAAAATGAGACAGGGAACCAAGCAAAATACATATACCATGCGACTGAGAAAGCTTCGGTTCCGGTCGCGAGCTTTTTATTGGTTCCGGTTTCGGCTTATGTTATAGCTTTTGTTTCTTGATGGGCCCCCATAGCAATATGGGATATGGTTCTTCTCTATGCGTATATTCCCACTATTTGTTTTAGGGAAACCTACTGCGCATTGGCAATGTCCAAGATTTGCGTAAGCCTACTATTGTTATCACGAAATAGCGCACATTTACTTCAGAATGTAAAAAGATTAAATATGTATGAAGCAGGCCAGGTGAAAGCTATATGTATTCTTATTTATGTATATGCAATTGCAAGCACGAGGTATCGTTCACGGCCTCGTATACACCCACCCATGGCCGTGGAAAGTTGTGGTTATCAATGTCGTATGTCTTTAGCGCTGATAGCAGGAAATTTAAGGCCATGTAAAATGCCATTCGCATTTGGATGGAATGTGTATTCACGTATTTACCCGCAGACATGCATTAATTCCCCCTTTTTGTTGCTTATGTCTTGATAAACGGGATTTGAAAATTCTAGTTGTTATTATATACTTGTTTGTATTTCCCCCAAATGGCGAGGAGCGCTTAAATTTCCTTCTATCAGCGCTAAATACATACCACATTAGGCATTGACAACAACTATTTTCGACGGCCATGAGTGTTAAAAATAATACGAGACAGTCAACCAAACATATATTGCATTTACAGACGCATAAATAGGAATAAATACAATTTGCATCTGGTCTGCATCAGACGATTTAACCGTTTTACATTCTGAGGTAAATGTAAACTATTTCGTGATAACAATATCACACACATTTTGGACATTGAAAAAGAATGCGCAGTAGGTTGCCCTAAAATAACTAGGGGAACATACACATAATGAAGAACCATATCCCATAATGTAACTGGACCCATGAAGAAACCACAAAAGCTCTATCATAAGCCGAAACCGGAACCAAAAAAAGCTCGCGACCGGAAACGAAACTTTCTCAGTCGCATGGGTGTGTATTTTAGCCTGATTCCCTGTCTCAATTTCTGTTGATTTTTCCTCATTATGCGTACGTACATGTTATCTATATACGTTCACTTCGTTCGCTATAAGTGTTTTATTATTGTCAAGCGTTAGTTCTATGAACCCTAGCTATCGTTGACAACGCACTGGCACTAGGATAGGTTTTCTACATTTCTAACAAAAGTGGCCTATGTCGCAACTATAGCTTGTCTGCAGAAAGCATCTTATAATCTTATCTGTATATCTTTTAAATTAAAGGCCGTGTTTGTGCTCGTGCAGTTGTATTCTGTGGGGCTTGTCCATTAATTTAACTAAATTAAAGTGTTTTAGTGAAGCAGCTTCTATCATAGAGCAGTAAAATATAGACCGCAATTTGAATTTCTGTAGCGCTTTTTATTATATTCCCATTATTTATTTAACTGGGAACAACGTCCTTGGGGTCGATTGTATATCGAAAGTAGGTTATCAGTGAAGCAACTTGTTTTGCGGTTTTGCGGAATATGTTCCGGCAATTCACCTCCAAAAATACGAGACAGTTTAATGTCGTAAAGATAAATGATGGCGTGGCGTGCTAAGGCTATTGGTACAACGAAATCGCAGAAACACCCTATTTGTCGGCTCTATATAGCTGGTTTAAATATCGCAAGCTGTTTACTTTTTGTTTACAAAATCCCCATAAGTTCGTACAAGTTCGCGTAAGGATATCTGTGCATCAGCTGGACTATTGGGAGCAATAAACCTCGGAGAACCGAGTCCCGCCTCTTAGGAATCGGTATAGGAATCGTTTAAAGTGTCTAAACGTAGCGATCTAAAAATAGAGACGTGGCTACGAGAATACTTTTCTCGGTCTCGAATCGAAGGAGATCTCGCGAGATACGAATGTAAATGTAGGGGAGAGCAGGCATTTGGGAGAGCAGGGTCAATGTACATTTCCGGTTTATCCATCCATGATATGATGTCATAATCAACTACGTGTCGTGTATGATGGCGTCCTAATCAGTGACGTCATGAATGAGATATGTAAGTGCGTCATGGACGAATAATTGAAGACGGACTAAGCGTTGTTGTACGAATTGTATCTCTACTATTTAATAAACGTTAATTTTGTTGAATATTTTAAAACTAGTTTGACTGGACGCCGTTGCTGCCATAACAACAAGTCCAATTAGTGTCAAAATATTCAAACGCTTACCTGTATAGTTTTCTGGAAATTAATAGTCTATAGTGATCGATCCCAACACGGGCGAGGTGTGTGTGGAGCTTAACTAGGCGGCCCCTCTCATACTCAAATACTGGCACCCGGGGGTTGGGGTGTTGCTTTTGGCGTTCATCCACCCATACACCAACTACACTGAACCTGGGAGGGGGTTGGGTGGGCATCTGTCCCCTCTGACCGCCCATCACTACGCCACTGCATAGCCCAATACCGGAGATTGTGGGTAAAATCATCTCCAGTGAACCTATTGGCACACCTCCCCCATACCCAACACTGCACCGAACTCGATGCCCATGGACAACTCCCCATAGTCAACACTGCACCTAACTTGGTGCCCATGGACAACTTCCCTCCCCACCCACCCCCTCCCAGCTCCCCACCCCACCCCACCCCACACCAGCTGACCCCACTCCATCACCATGCCACTGCATGCAGAGTCATTTGTACTATGTTACAATTGACACCAGTGTTACTTTACATATGTCGCGCAGACAATGTCTTAATTATATATTTCCCAAAGTTCATTTTTGCAAGAGTTTTATTAGAGATGGCCTGCCATAATGTATTAGAACCATTTATGAGTCTGGATGGATGGAGAACAATGATTTTGTGACTTTCATAAACCATTTTACAAAGCATGCAAAGCCAACTCACCACAGTTGTTGAAACGGCAAACTATATTACTAAGTGATTCTATCAGTTGCCAAACTCTTACTGTTCATCATATAATAATGTGAAGAAGAATCTGTAAAATGTTACAATTGTGGACCGTCTCCCCTATGCTTAGTGTAGGAGGCAGCTACTAGCCTAGGAGGCAGCTAGTGTTGAATATGTAGTGTATGCGCACCTATAATGGCTAAAGTGGTGGTATTTGTAGAGGAAACTCTGTGGCAACACACGGTTTTCAATCCATAATTGCATATACTCTCAGAATGACAAAGATTTGTTTGTATTTTGAAGCTTGTAGGACAGACCTAATTGTGCCCAATCTAGCAGATATATGCACATAGTTTCTATTATGTTAAACCCAGCACATATACATAGTGTCTGCATTTTATTTACATGATAGTGCACTATTGTGTATGAATGTGCAGTGATAAATGCCCGCTGTTGAAAAACACGGATGAACCTTGACATTATCTGCAGAGAAAATGTTTGGGCTTCATATAACATTCTACTCCCTATGACTAATTGGATGGTTAATCCCTGGAATTGATAAATTAGCCACTACTGTCGGCAATCTACTTTCACTATTACTACCTCATAGATCCCGCCATTTTATTAAGCACACCCAGGTTTCCCTGGTAATGATGTACGTAAAAAAATTTGTCAACACGTTATGCATTATTATCCTGTCTGGTTCCGTAGTGAGTATATACTTTGTATGCGAGAATATCACGAGTACAGCCACTACATATATTTTTAACACAGCTGGACAATCCATTATAGCGGCTATAGTCACACAAATGTTAGAAAAAACGGTTCCATGAATATCATATAATCATTAATCAAACATGTTATAAAGTTCATTGGCCGCAACAAGATGATTAGTGATAACCAGATATACCACACAGTGACAATTAGCTAGTTCCTATTAGCAGATATTGAGTTACAACAGCAAGAAAAGTGTGTAGCAACCAATCAGGTGGTCTTAAGGTCTCGATCCAAGAATGGCATCACTTGGCGTGGATCTTGTGAAGGAAATCACTGCCGCACTTCTCTATCTTCTGTATTAGGTGATCTGTAAAACCTGTTGAGTGCATCGAAGCATCAAACTGATCCTGTCATGTCAGACCAATACGGCTTGGCATTGATCCAGTACCAGTCCAGTGGCCTGTGTTATCAGAGGGGCACACAACCGACACCGAGGTGGGAGTTTAGCTGTGCCCTACATGCTTACATGCATGACGAGCATGTCTAAAGTAAAATTATGCTTTTGTATAATTTAATTAAAATAAAATAATATTATTTGCTTGTTTTGGAAATCCGAAATAGTAAATTTCGCCATGAAAAGTAACTTTCTTCAATTTCCGTAAGAAGTGTTAAAATAGAGTGTGTGGGTGGTGTGTTCCTGGGTTCTAACACACCGTGGCTAGCTGGTGGCCATGTTGGGATTAATCATCCCATCTCAGCTTGTGGAACAGCTGGATGGTATTGTGGCCGATAGAGGATTAAAAATACATTCGTCTCCATGCACCAGCACTTGCCAAGGACAGGAGATGTGGAACATCTAATACCTGCATAGACCCAGCTTTATGTAGCATCCAGCACTCAAAAGCACATGAAAGATTAGAATTCACTGGAGACGCTGCTACACATGTGTGGTCCAATGGTTACGGCAAGTGTTAATACTATAGGCCTATGAACAGTGCGAAGCTGGAGATCATAATTTCGGAGCCCAGCCACTGCTCTTTTAGTTAAAAATACCTTCATGAAATACCAGTAAGGAATTTTAGAAATTAATCCAAGTTGTGCTATGCTACTGCTGGAGAACCACTGCCTAGTTATTCTCACCACCTATCTGGCACACGTGCTAACCACCTCTGGCCAATGGAAACCCACGAGACAGCAGTTGAATCCGCCAATGCACATGCTCTGATAGGCCAAGGGTGATTGTCTTACTCTTTTGGATAGTATAAAATGGCTAGGATCTTGTGTGCAAAGGCGCACAAGCTACCTCAGCATGGTGCACGAGCAGAGAGCCTGCAGGACTAAGTACAGATCATGTAGATCATGTGCAGTGTTAGCGCGGCGGCACAGTTGCATGGCATCCAGGCGAGCTAACAGCTTGGCACATTGAGTCTGGGTAAAGTCTGAGACACTACCTCGTCGTCTCTCCAGAGAGCATGCCTGTTCTGCAGCTCTACTGGTGACACACCTGCTGCACCGTCTGGTCTGCTGATGGTGAGCAGTGTTCTGAAGATATCTGTCATCTCGGGAATGTGGTGCCCAGCCATATAGCCACTGTAGCAGAGGTCAATAACATCTGGAGTCCACAACAGTGGTGAGATAACAATGTAACATGAAGTCCAGGTATGCACTACCTTGGTGTCTCTTAAGAGAGCATGCTAATTCTACAGCTCTACTCTACACACCTGCTGCCAAGTCTAGTCAGCTGATGGTGAGCAGTGTTTTGAAGAAGTCTGTCATCTCGGGGATGTGGTGTCTGTTCGTATATCTCCTGTTTCCAGTGGTGCATAAGCACTGGCTTGTCTATGGGAGTGAGCTAACAGCATGACACACTTGGCTCGCTCCCTCCAGATTATCCAAACGAAATCGGCCTGTCATGCTATGTGCAGTGGAGATGGTCCAGACTGCCTGCCAAGTTAGCTGGGCCTATTGGCAGATGTCACCACAAGTGCAGTTATCAAAGGATGTGTTTTTTCATCTGGCACCATCAAGGGTGTCGCTACTGATGAGAAAACAACAGCGATGGACGCCTAAAACAGCAAAGATGCAATTATTGAATATGGCATCAAGCTATTTTCAGGGCTAAAATGACTTCAGAGCCACATAGATATTGTAAACTGCCCTTTTCAGGATGGCATAAGCATGGTGTGAAAGGAACCTGTTTATCAGGGACCCAAACTATACGCCAACCAAACCAATGGATCATCATCATCATCATCATCATCATCATCATCATCATCATCCATCATCATCATCATCATCATCATCATCATCATGAGTTGGTCGGATCGGCTAACCACTCGATCCAAAGTCGACAGTGAGAAAGATGATGTTTTCATTAGATTTAACATAGTAATAAATACAGTCAATGAGAAATAAGAGTGCCATGTAGTCACTGAAAGAAATGTTGAAGAAAGAAGATTACAGTGTTTTACAAATAAAGAGACAAATGTGTTTCTATGTGAAGAAATAAGAACTGAGTAGACAGAGGCCAAAACAAATAAGCAATAATAAACTTTCTTTAGTCAGATGGAGGTGTGGCATCACTCACCTTGGGCATGGTCTCATACTGCCATCAGCCGACTAGTGAGATTACCCATCTCTCTGGCCCGAAATAACTTCCAGGCTGGAATTTCCAACACTGCGCATGCACACTATGCGTAAAAATGGATTTAGTGTGCATTCACTTCTAGGGGAAATCGAGAGCATGCTTTGAAGTGCCAAGCGTTAGATATATAGTGTGTGTCTAACTGGGACTGAAATTGTACATTTCTCCCCCAGATGACATGAAAGAAATTTCACGAAAGAGGTGTCACCAGTACCAAATAAAGAAAGTTCAGACCATTGAAACCGCCTCCTCTACAGGAGCCCAAAGCTGTCTTTGAAAAATGTTCTATGGTACCGCACTTCCGAGATATTTTTTGAGAACAACAGGTCTTCTTTCTGGAAACTGCTACTTAAGCACTTATGTCTGAGGCCAGAGCCTGGAACATCAGAGAGTAGAGCAGTTTAACTAGGTAAAAAAGCCCTCTGATTTGCTCTTTGAAGAGGGAGGAGCCATGTGATGTCCCTGGATAGTATATAAGCTGGCCAAGAAATCAGAATCAGCACCAGTTAAATCGTATCGAAACCACTGCAGTACATCTCTGAGCAACGAATGCTGGGTCGCCTGAGCCACCAAGGCCAATGCCACGGTCTCCCACCTGCCTAGAGCATCATCCTAGTATTGATGTGACTGTGAACTTGCCATTACACTTCTTCGTCAACCGTTTCTGGCTGTTTTGTCCCGACTGATGAATCGCATTGTCAAATATTGTAAGTTTTGTTTACAACATGTGACTTCGTCTCACGAACTGCCATGCTCTTCAGAACTGTGAAATCATCCTTCGCGAATCATCATTTGGTTAATTACCTCCAACTATTGTAACTGTTAACATTTATAACTTTGAACTGTCTTAAAAATTAAATGATAAATGCCTTTTTCACGTTAAATATTTGTAAAGTTTTCTTCTAGCAGTGCCTGTTCAGCAAGAAGTTGCCGCTGAGTCTCACACTCAGCTACATCATTTATATTGTACTGCCTTTAAATTTGCTTGCAGCGATATTTGTGACACATCTCTTTTGCCATGCAATGTTACCTCTCTTCTACAGCCTCTTCTTTACATGCTTCCATTGTCACAGCATTTGACCGCTTAAAATATAATTTGCTTTGTATCTTTATTATATTACTTTACCTAATATACCTCCCTTTTCACTGTTCATATTGAACCGTTCCTAAGGAACACACCTTTCTTATCAAACACACCACTCTTATTGAGCTTATTCTTAGCATCAGAACCATTCCTAAAGTGTGCATTGTAATAAGCATCCATATGCATGTAAATCACTTATAATCTTGTTCTCTCTCTTCAGTTTCATTTAGGCTTCTTTGTATTGCAGAACACCTGCTACTTGACTCACAACTCACTTGGAAATAACCTTTATGCACACACGCCCCTGCGGTTAGATAGAAAAATAGTGAGTTGTTCTCCCACATACGTCACCTTAGGTTCATCTAGTTACGTACAGTAATCAGAGTTCAACTCTCCTACATATATATTGACTAGTATAAACACTTAGGAAATATGGAAAGCTCAGAGAGTTCACTCCCATTGCGCCCTCCTGCATCATCGCCTAGCTGCCTTGCAAACATCGTTAGCTCCCACACCAGTTCACAGCAGCTTTTATCAGCGATCTTTCGGACTGTTAGATGAACCATCGAACCAACAGCTTTATCAACCAAAGTTACCGCCATCGTGCCTTTCAGCAGTTTTACTCTCTCTCACATGTACATAAAGGCTTCTGCCATATATAAGGAATTCAAGAATCTGACTGTAACCACACTCACCCAGCAGTCGCCTCGCTTAGGCCCACCACATTCTTACTGCATGCAGATACATTTCTCCCATCCTTTCCTTTGATCAAAAGGTTAGATAGGTAGAAAATAACTGCTTACCAGTTGAGTTTGTATAATGGTGGATACTTACGCCATTATACCAGCTCAGTGGCAGGTCAGACTAAATAGTGTTATCCATAGCACGCTGCAGCTCTTTTCACCATACCTCTTCTTGCTCTTCTGCTTTTTGTCTTGCTCAGTCGATGCTGACCTATAGTATGCTGTGTGATTCTGTTATCCCTGGTCTGTGCTGAAGCACAGCTTTTTGTCAAGTCGCAATTACTTAGCACTAACACTTGCTACTTCTTCAGGGAGTTAGTTCATTGCTCACAGCTCGGAATCATCCCTGCACCCAACCATCACACAGACACACCCACCTATCACAGCCATCATCATCATCAACATCATGCCCCATAAGACTTTCACAGCTCATTACCCTAGCGTCATTGACAACTATATAAGTGGCTGCGCTGATTGGCTGGTAGATGTCACGTGACCTAGATTAACATCTCAAACAATGGTGACTGTTCTGATGGCTGCGAGGAATCATATGACCTCTGTTTGAACCCACCCACACTAGCGATTTTACACCTTGTTACACCTGTCAATAGATCTACATTTCAAGCAGTGGCGATGTATACTATAAGCAGCGTTTCTGATTTGCTCAAAGTTCAAAGTTGTTTATTTCATAACACTGTGAGGGGTCACGTGCCCCTTCGTTTGGCCATGCCCCCTAATGCTTTCACAGCTCATTACCCTGCCAATAGCTATACAGAGCAAACATTGGCAACTCTGTAAGCGGCTGTGTTGATTGGCTGGTATATGTCACATTACCTTGATTGGCATCTCAAACAATGGTAACTGTATAAGCAGCTGTTCTGATAGGCCGCGAGGAATAACATGACCTATGTTTGAACCCAACCCACCCTCGCCATTTTATACCTTGTTAAACCTGTCACGATATCAACGGCTTGATCCGTGGTGACTATATAAGCAGCTGTTCTGATTGGCTGCAAAGTGTCATGTGACACTGCTTTTGACAACGCCATTTCAGGTTTTTCTCACACACCTTTAAACCTGTCAATCATGGCACACATCAAAAGGTTTGCATTCCCACAATGTGGCAAAGGGATGGGAAGCGGGTCTGATTAGTCAAGAGCTTGATGACGTCATCGTTATTAGAATTAGTCCACGCCCAATTTTTCTCCTGCCAAAAACACTCGAATCTGATTGGTCGAGAGATGAGCGAAAGACGCCCCCCACCCCCTCTCTCTCTCTCTCTCTCTCTCTCTCTCTCTCTCTCGACCAATCAGATTCTAGTAATTTATTGGGGGGGGGGGGGGGGAACTGGGCGTGTCCTAATTCAATATTGAGTACGTCATCAAGCGCTCGACCAATCAGAACATCTCGTCGCCTTTCTACTATCGCGTTAATGGGGCCTGTTTAACATGGGGCCGAATTATATGACAACCACACCAATTAACAATTGCATGGCGATACCAGTTTGCCATTAATATAATATATTAAGCAATACTAATAAATGAATTAACAGAAAATATTCATCATCATCATCATCATCATCCATCATCATCATCATCTTCATCATCATCAATATTACCATCATTATTTTCATCATCCTTATCATCATTATCTCCGGATTTGTCCGAAAAAATGCGAATTTTTTTTTAGTAGGCCTCCGGATTGCCGGACACCCTATCAAATACCCTGATTTTTTCATCCACATATCCAAGATTTTGAGTAGACGCGGTTAAGATAGTTACCTGCACGGTGGTGAATAATGAATGACACTCCATACTACTCAATACTATTTATACAATTGTAAATGATTGATTTTCTTTTGGTTATTCATATTCAACATAACCTAATATTAATATAACATAGCATGTTGACATAACCTAGTTGCGTATAAAATTATTTTATTCTTTAATTCTTGGACACGTGATGGCTACTTGTTCGCCGTGTATTGGATGAGTTTCATGCCGTGTGATCATTCATCACAATTCCGTAAAATCACATGATTACCTATATCTAAGACTGTTGAACCCATCTGCTAGTCTAAACAGGTAATCCACATCACGAGTGATCTTAAATTGTTGCAATGATGATACAAAACAAACGTGGTTAGGTTGCGAGCCAGATCGGGAAAACGGTATTAAAATAGGTTTGAGGCGGCATATCCCTTTAACCATCCGCACGATGTTCACCAAATTTACTGTACAAATGTGAGGACGTTGCCTAAATATAAGTACATAAAATGGTTTTAATATGCACAGCGGACTATGAGTAATCGCCTGCTGCCCACAGTCACCTCCTAGTGAGCATGTGCTGTTTTAGACCTGTTTTCCACTTTCATGTAATATATCTCCAAAACTAGATCGATGCTAGTAATCAAACTTGCTGTACAAATGTGAGGTCCATGTATGAGCTTGACCTTCGCAACTATTATTACATTTTACTGACGCACTCCTGAGAAAACGCCTGCTGACAACGACCACCCGCCTAGCGAAATATGTAGTTTTTTGGCAGTTTTGGAGGTCTTTAAGCAAATTTGAAGAAGGATATATAAATAAATACATGGTCGGCAGTAACAAGATGCACTGTGCAAATGTAACATTCATATACGAGTACAGAGATGCAAAAATTATTAAATTCGGTTCAGCTCTTGACTAACCGCTGGCTGCTGACCACGGCCACCACCTAGCAAAAATACATAGAAAAAATGCTAACCATGGATACTATCTGCTGGTGGCTAAGGCTGAGAGAGTCATGGCTGACAGCGTGGACTCGCACTAAGGTGTCATCTTTGATCTCAAGAACATTCCTATATGGTAAATTGTGATGGTTGGTGATGGTAAATAAATAAATAAATAAATAAATAAAATAGTATCTGGCACGTCGCTGAGAGTTAGAGAGATGACAACCTAGACGGTTGTCCTACATAGGAGGTTAAGATCAGTTACAAGTTACAAGTTCGGCTTAGGGGAACGGTCAACGATATACTAATAATAATAATAATAATAATAATAATAATAATAATAAAAATAATAATAATACATCACATACTGGATTACTGTCTTTAAGCTTGATGAACGCCCCTCCCCCCCCCCACCCCCCTCCCATCCCCCACCCCACCCCACCTCTCTCCATTACCTCTAGCAACTTAAAACTGCAGATTTTCTAGCACTAAATGTTAAAAATTTAAAAATAAAACATATGTACTGTGGGTGCAAGTGGAAAAAATCCACATCTTATATTATTATAATTAACTACTAGTAACTTAATTATGTTTTTGTGTGCGTTACGTGTAGTGTTGTAATGTTGTTATTTGTAATATGTACAGTAATTTAATGTTGTAATGTCTCTTTGTCTAATATATGTTAGGGGTCCATCGCCACATAGGCTTTGCCTTTGATAGACTACCTGTCCTTTGTAATATAAATGTGAAATGCTACTATAAAATAAAAATATTTGAATTGAATTGAATTGAACGAACGCGACTATTCAAGGTATATATGGTATATGATGACGTTTGATCACTATTTTTCTCAGTGCGGCACCACCAAAGGCAGATACTATAAAAGAAATATGCTCGCACAAAATTACGTACGGATGATGAGTCTTCACGCCTGAGTAACGAATTCATCTTTTATCACAGGATCTTCTAAGCAGTTCAGAAAATTCTGCAAATCCTACAAATAAATTGACTGAACTAATCTGAGGAAAAAAACATGTCTGTTTCAATTTCACTTTATTTACATCCAGATCACAAAGTGACATATATGGGGAACAACGATTTTACAGAATTTACACGTTATGGCGGCTAGACATTGTGATAATTAACATCGTCTTGGTCATAATTCATCAATTGCATTATTGTCATTTATATTAGTAGTATCATCACATTCATATACATTGACATTGACACTAATTAACCCTTTTATGACGAGGCCAGTCATAACCGACCTCTGCAGTGGTATCGAGGAGTGTCCACTTGTTGGTCAGAAGACGATCGCCAAAAATCCATCACCTGAATGACTGGCTCCATGTCCGAGCCAGACATTCCAGCGGTAGATTTCTCAACAATAGTCTTCGCCGGTCCGTAAACGGACACTCGATGTGCACAGATTTTGCTTCTTGACCCCACATTTATACATTAGAAAGGCTAATAATTATATTTAACAAGCCATGTCGTCGCCGTCGTCTTGATTTGTGTGCTCTTGTATTTGGGTACGTATTTGTATGCGTGATATGGTGTCCGTACTATGTATAGGGTTAGTCAACGTTGGAACTGTTTATTAATTATGTCAATCATGTGGCATAGTTTTATTAGCAGAGTTTTGTTCTTGGTTGAGAATAGTTAAAAAAATTTAAAGACGTTTGGTCTATTACAGTAATAGTTAGGTAGGATTTTTAGTCATCATCATCATCATCATCATCATCAATTTACAAGGCATAAGCCATTGGCTTGTTATTGCCTCAGTGCTAAACTGGTAGGGCAGGCAACCCTGGTCTGGATACAACACGTGTAGCTATCTTCATGTGTGCATGTTCATGTAGATGCACAGGCTGTTTCAAGATTAGTCCACTGTGATGTAATAATTGTATTATGACTTTGGGAATTGACGGCTCACATATGTTGTATAAGCATATGTGTAACAGCAACGTCCAAAGCCACACCACAATTAATTGTGTTCAGTCGAATTCAAATATTCTTTCTTTGAAAAAGATGTCTAGTTTGCCCTTGAATATTTCGACTGTGGTTGCTTCGACTATTGTTGTTGGCAGTGAATTCCAATGTGGTGCCACTCTATTTGCGAAGGAGTGCTTCCGAATATCTTTGCTGCTACGATTTATGTTGAGCTTGAGCCTATGACCTCTGGTCCGTGTAACATTTGACAGTTCGAAAAAGTAGTTCTTATCAATATTATATAGATCTTTGATGAGTTTGAATGTTTCAATCAAATCTCCACGAAACCGTCTATATTTCAGTGACATTAGATTTAGGGCTTCAAGTCTTTCTGTGTAGCTATACTCTCTGATTTGTGGGACAAGTTTTGTTGCTCTGCGTTGTACTCTTTCTAATAGCTGCGATTGCCTTTTCAGTCTTGGAGACCATGCTGAGTTGCAGTATTCAAGAATGGGTCGCACAAGTGATTTGTATGGTAGCGTGAAAGTATATTGATCAATGTTGGTAAATGTTCTCTTGATTAGTCCTATTGTACTGTTTGCCTTGGATACAATGTTCCCTATATGTATGTCAAAAGAGAGGTTTCTGTCGACATGAACCCCCAAATCTTTTTCTACATCTGATGTTGATACAGGATGTGGATCAGGTGTATCTGTCATATAGTATTTGGTTTGAGGGTTATTAGTCGTTTATCTTAAAAAAATTTGCAAATAAATATGTAATGGAATTCGTCTGCCATTTCGTTATGATTGTAAAGAGGACAAATTCTTTTTTCTCTGGCGATTCTTTCCCATCGTACCTTTTCTATCGTAAATCTAAACCATGCAGCTACTTGACGAATGCGCGGCGAAAATAATAATCTTGGGATGTTTCGCCATAACTAATCAAGATTCTGGATGTCTTTGAAAAAAATCCAGATGTTTAAAAAAAAAATTTCAAATCACCTGCATAAAAAAAATCAAAACAGTTCGCATAAATCCTTTCTTATTATAGTATGGCCACAAACGTCGATAGTCGTGTGGAAAGTCGTCAGCTGAGCTAAAAATTGTTATCGAGTCTGAGTGTGAAACAATCGAGTACCCGGTTTCCATTCTCAATTGAATGACAGGAGTCGCTACCCCATTGGTACTATTTTGAAAGAGGCTCTAATAACAGTATACCAATTACGGACTTCGCAGTTATGCATTAGAAAGTACAATTTAGTCATCTAATATTACTGTTTAGCGACACATTTGTAGCAGCCATGTTCCCATAGCTTACGGGAACATTTTCGAGTTGTGATTTAGTTTGTTCATTCAATAATTTCGTCTAAATAAACCGCCAATATGTAGCCGATAACGTTACCTTGCGTGCTGTACGTTGTTGAGTAGTGTCGACTACATCTCTTAGATCCCAACTTGTTCTGAAATGGACAGTCTGGGTAGGATCTATTACAAAGTCGTTACAAGGCTGGTTGGTTGGCATTGGACATCCACATGGACCTAACTGGTTTATCATATAACCTTTTCAACTAACAAACAACTATGTCTTCAAAACCGGGAAGCAGCAGGTATGTCAATATTGAATATGTATTATCATTATGTTTTCAATCTGAAACACACTTTTTCACAGTCAGTTAATAACCAATGACTGGCCCATATTTACCCAGGCAGGGGGTGGCTGGGGTAGGGTTTGTTTGGGAAATAATGTGAATGTAATTAAATTGTCACAGGTCGTGACGAATACCAGTCATTCGGTGCCCACAATTCTAGTCATCTCGTACAACGTAACAACTACTCGTACCAAATGGATATGGGCTTGTTCAGTATGACATCACTGCGCGTGATTCGCAACCGGGAAGTGTATTTTGCGTTATTACATCATAAGTGCATGTTTATGACATCATCATTTGTCGTTAAACATAAACATTGTTTTGTGTATTTAACAATCAGGCTGAACCTGGAAATACATCATCACTTAACAAGCCCATAGTCAACTCCTACAGGGGTGAATTCAGGGAGGAAAATATTTTATGTTCGCAGAACATTTTTCGATTAGGTGGTACGTTCGCCTTTCTAAGCAGGCCTGTTAGCCAACTGTTTGGTGAGCGTTTTGTCACGAATCGAACAGTTTTGACAGGTGACTCGCCATGAAAACCAAGATGGAGGCAAAATATCCTGCATCGTCAATTGAAACACACTGATTTTCAATTTAAGCTGAAGTAATCAGGGCATAATTTAGAATTTAATATTTGCATAGCATGAATTGCTATGCAAATTATAAGTTGCATATTTGTCTGCAAAAATGTATAGCAACTAACTCTTTCACTGATAAATTCCCTGTATCTCAATCTTAGAGCAAACAAACAGGCTGTTGAATATTTTGAAATTAATTTGACTGGAAGCCATTGCTGCCTTAGGCAGCAATGTCTTCCAGTCATATTAATTTCAAAATATACAACAGAATATGCTATACATTGTAAAGAATTTACTTTTTCAGGGATTAGTCGTTGAAAGGGTTAATGATAGAACATAAGAAAATCAGTGCTAAATTGCAATCATGTACAAGTTTTGCATAGCAAATACAGCTATGCATGTTACAGAATGTATAGCAAAATCCTAAATATGTGTAGCAAATTGAGATGCGATACCAGATAAATTATGCCCTGAGTAATGCATACCAAATGCGTTTTAGTCATTGTTGTACTATCTTAGTCTGTACTTGATGTTTTATATGTTTGAGTATTGTTGCTGAGATTCTATGATTCATTATGACGTAGTAAATCACATCATCATAATGCATTACATTTGACAAAAAGACCCCCCACAGATGCGCGATATACCGATCACACATCGTAATCTGGTGCAGTATGGTGACAGTTCGCTATACCCAGAGTGTATCATGATATGTATCACGATACATTTTGCAGAGCTTAGATGTACATCAGATGGATCGTCCTTGGCAAAGTGTACATATACAAATGTGTAAAGGTTCTATGGACTCCAGTAGGACTGTGTCTATTACTACTATGCAAAGTATTATTGTGAACCTGGTTTATTGATTATGATCGAAGCAATAAAGTATGATTACTATCAATGAACTGTATTAAAATAGTGGGGAATATTGCTTAAAATGTGGTCTGCGAATGTCCCGGTAGTAGGTTACTGTGGATATAACCCGGAAGTTTTATAAAATAAATCGGCTTTGTTCATTTACATAGAGTAAGGAAATTGTGAATGCGAAAATAACCGATTACCCTATTAGCGCATACAGGCTCATAGGGAACTAGTCTCTGAAAGGGCACTAGTTACATTGCAATCATCTCACCGTGTCAGTTTTTCTATCCGTTTCAATCTTTCTCAAATCAGTCAGATTTCTACAAAAGTATTATCGCCTCCCTTGTTATACGAGATGTTAGCAACCAGATTCAATCATTTTGCAAGATTTATTATTATACACATATGGTTTTAAATATTTAACATGTTTGATAGACTGTTGAAAGCAGGAATATCTTTTTTTGCCCCACTTTCACTAAAACAAACTCTTCGACTAGCATGTGAATACGAATTTAACAACCTACAAATAACTACCATGTCAGGCGATCGATTAATCTATTTAGAAAAGAATTCTAACAAATACTGGTTGAACGGAAGAGTTTGGTTGAAGATGCACATTCGCGAGATGATTGAGCTATCCTAACTTCCTTGGATGAAACTCGGATCGGATCTAAAGAACAGTACTCGGTCATCATTGTGTATATATAGTAATTAACAAGTTCCGATCCCAAACTGCGGGCCGGGAGTCGCAGATGCGTACTTGCTCTTAATCCCGGCAATAAATCTTTCTATTATCATGTGATTTGCATTTTTTCACGATGACATGAAATGTCAAATTGTATTTTAATTTTGATGTAATAAACAAGGTTATTAAAGTATACCTAATATGTAGGTGGTCCCAGATAATGAATTCACTCCCGCAAGGATGGGGCCTGCGGTATATTAAGCATATCTGTAAGGCGGCAAGAATTTGTGCCGCAAAACAGTTTTGTATTGGGAGTATTTTCGTGTTATTGACGATAGTTTTTTAATCGTTTTAGAGATGGATTTTAGCTTTTTCTTGCCATATATTGTCTGATATATACCTAATAGAAGTCACCCATAAAACCGATATGAGGTAATGTCCAAACCGATATGGCTGTACGCCAAACCGCACAGCCCTAGTGGGGGTGGGGTGGTGGTCGGAATATATCGGCATTAAAGACAGTAACATGTGACAATTTAAAGTCATGTTGTACAATAATGTCTGATAGGGCTGCAACAATTTATTGTGTATCGCGATACAGTGAGCGTATAGCAATATGCGATGCACTTAGCTGTGCATTGTGATACTTAGAAACACTAATAAACACTTTACCTCCGAGATCTTTGCTTTACCAATTAGCTTTATGTGGTAGAAATCTTAACCCTTTCAACGACAAATCCATGAAAAAGTACATTTCTTTCACAGTAAAGTATATTTTGCTGAATATTTTGAAATTAATATGACGAAGCCATGTAGCAGCTTTCGTGTATCGTTGCCATGAAATTGAGATACAAGGAATTTATGGGCAAAAAGGTTATGTTAACATTTGCATTTTATTGGTCGTTCTCCCCATAACAGATATATACTTTGTTTATTTTAATATATTTTTTACGTATCGTTTTTTATGTATCATGATATGTATCGTGTCGTGACACCCACATTGTGATATGTATCGCATCATAATTTAGGGAATCGTTGCAGCCCTAATGTGTCCGTCCATGCAAATTTGTGTTTTTGTTTTAAATAGCTTTACTTTATCTTGAAGTATCGTGACAAAACTTAGTTGGCTATGGTAGTAGGGAAGTGCATGATATAAATGTTATGATCAGTCAGTCAATCCATCCATCTCTTTCTGACTGTGTATACATCCATCCATTCATCCAAACTTTGTTTTTATTCGATAACTGCTTTTGCATGGGATATCGTGACAAAATTTGATGGGAAGGTTGACTATGGTAGTAGCGAATTGTAGATTAATTGTTTGGTTTACAAATCAATCAGGCATCCATCTACCTGTATTTCCGATGATGTGTCCGTCCGTCCATGCAAATTTTGGGTATTCATTCAATGAGTATCGCATGGCTCGAAACAAAACCAAGGCAATTGTCTTGGTAGGAATTGCCATGGTTGCTCATGCAATTTGATCCGAAATCCAAGATGGCCACCAGCCACTGACGGCCATATTGAAAATTCGTTTCCGAATGATACCTCCGTTACCGTTTGTCGAATCACATTGAAACTTCATATGGTGGTGAGACTAGGCCTGGGGAAGAAAGCTATCGAAATCGACGATGATCCGAAGTCCAGGATGGCCGGTGGCCATCTTGAAAATTGGTTTCCAGATGATAACTCCGTTACCGTTTATCGGATTGCTTTGAAACTTCACAGAGTGGTTGGATTAGGTCTGGGGAAGAAACCTATCAAAATTGACAATGATCCGAAATCCAAGATGGCCACCAGTCACTGGTAGCCATCTTGAAAATTGGTTTCTTGATGATAACTCTGTTACTGTGTGTCGGATCGCTTTGAAACTTCATAGAGTGGTTGGACTAGGTCTGCGGAAGAAACCTATCGAAATCAATGATGATCCAAAATCCAAGATGGCCACCAGCTACAGGCGACCATCTTGAAAATTGGTTTCCGGATGATAACTCAGTTATTGTTTGTCGAAATCAACAATGATCCAAAATCCAAGATGGCCGCCAGCCACCGATGGCCATCTTGAAAATTGTTTTCCAGATGATAACATCATTTATCGGATCGCTATGAAATTTCATAGGGTGGTTCGACTACCTCTGGGGAAGAAACCTATCGAGATTGACAATGATACAAGCTCCAAGATGGCTGCCAGCCACCGGTGGCCATCTTGAAAATTGGTTTCCAAATGATAACTCCGTTACCATTTATCGGATCCCTTTGAAACTTCATAGGGTGGTTGGACTAGTTGTGGAGAAGAAACCTCTCGAAATTGACGATGATCTGTACTCCAAGATGGCCGCCAGTCATGGGCTGCCATCTTGAAAGTTGATTTCTAGATTTCATTTATTGGATCACTTTCTATGGTCGTTGGAATATGTCTGGTGAAGAAACTTATCAAAATTTACGATAATCCTAAATCTAATATGGCCGCCAGTCAGCGGCAGCCATCTTGAAAATTGGTTTCCGGACGATAACGGATCGCTTTGACACTTCATAAGGATGGCTGGTCTGATGGGGCTGAGGAAGAAAAAAATATTTTCTGATAGCTCTCATTCATTAGTTTGTCATCATGGCGGGGTATTATGTGCCATTTGCGAAGCTCTTGTTACTGATATCTTCAAGCCCGGGTATCATGACGAAACTGCATGGGAAGGCTCATTCTTTTTTAGTTATAGGCAGGGACTGACCTACCCATTCGCCATTTCGCTTTTGAGAATAATTTTCAGGGTTGGCTAATAAAATGTCAAAATAGACTAAATGAGTTTACATGTATGTTGGTAGGTCAGTTCCTCTTAAACCATGATGACACATCTAATTCTATCCAATATATTATTTCTTACATTAGCTGCTGGTCATCTCTTACTTAGTTATTAGCCTTTAAAAGATCTAGCGGGATCATAAAGGATTAGATTGATACATGTAGGTTATTGGTCAGGCTTGTCCTTATTTGGCTAATGAAATCCCAAAATAGGCTAATTCACTGGCTAATGATTTCAAACGAGTAGGTCAGTCCCTGATAAGCTTTATTCCTAATCATTATCCTCTTTTGTCACTGTGTGCATCCATGTGGCTATAATCCAGACCAGTTGGATTATGTCTCCCCGCTAAGATAGCTGCCAGTCCGGGGTGGATGGGTGAGGGGTTTTCTTTGATTTATATCATTGAGTTATATAATGTCATGACGTTTGGGTCGAATTTAATACTAATTATCAACATCATAAACTTTGGCAGTGTGGATGGATGGCAGTTTTTGATTGCATTCAAATGATCAATGATAAAATATTAGTATGAAATATCAACCATTTTTGTCTCCATCCGACCTCAGTGAGGTAGAAAATGTGGTATTCATAATATCTTGTTTCCAATGAAAAGCAATTCAACATTCAGTTCGCTCGCCATGCTAAAGGTCATTGTGACCTTGCTAGAGAGTTGTGTAGTTGGTTTATGCACAGACTGCTTTAACACTCATATCAGCCAAAAATGGCTTCTGCAGTGGTCTTGAGAAATGGTCATTTGCAGACCTAGAGAAGACTTTTTGACAATTTACCACTGCAATGACTGGCTCAGTAACCGAACCAGTCATTCCAGTGGTAAATTTTTAAAAATAGTCTTCTCTTGGTCTGCAAATGGACATTTTCTATGAGAAAATTGAAATTTAAAGGTTAAAGGGTTAATGTCAGGACAATATACAATTACATGTATGGAGAATTGTAGATTTAGGAACAAATTGTCTCTGGATTTCATATAAAGGGTATGCCTTTAGAAAAGAAAAAAATCCATTTTGATGGCTTTGATATATTGTTCCATTAAATATAGACACTTTTGCAACGAGATATGAGATGCCTGTTTTAATTTACACGGCGTGTAATGCTACCCAGTATGCAATGCCCTGACTCCATAATCGTTGGAGCTATTGGACGTCATATTCATTTAGTCTATTGTCTGCACAAGCCAGGATTTCTCAAACAAAACCAACCTACTTGCACGTGCAAATAGTCATTTGTCCTCCAGCTCTGGAAGCATAAGCATGCATGTAGGGAGTATTCAGGGCAGTACATTCGACAGTCTGTAGTTCAATACTTTTCAGAGACAGCATATCAATGTCCAGAAGAAAATAGGAGAACACCTTTATATACATTGACAGCAATTTGCGTGAAAGGTGACAATGACAATGACAGCACCAATATTCAGTCCAAATTGTTGTTAAAATAATTAGTATGTAATGCAATTACTACCTGCTATATATTTGATAAAAAATTTTATTGAAAAGTGTTGCTGCAACAGCTTTCAGTCTATGTATTCTAAAATAATCATTATAATATTTAGTCAACTCTCGCTACGGATTTGAAGAGCATGCTTACGCTTCCAGAGCTGGAGGACAAATGACTATTTGCATGTGCAAGCAGGTTGGTTTTGTTTGAGAAATCCTGGCTTGTGCAGACAATAGACTAAACAATTATGGCGTCCAACAGTTCCAACGATTATGGAGTCAGGGCATTGCATGCTGGGTAGCATTGCACGCCGGGTACCATTGCGGGCTGGGTAAATTGAACAGGCATCTTGTATCTTGTGCACAAGTGTCTATATTTAATGGAACATGAGAGCTTTAAAATCAAGTGGGTTCTTCGTGACCCTTAGAGGTCAAGCTTCCATCCAAGTTTGTTGATTTCTTCATTAGAAACTGAGTTATCCTGCTGAATACGGGTGTGCACACGCACGCGTGCACACACACACACACACACACAAGCCAGTGGTTGTAATTTTTGTGACAACAAAACAAAAATGTAAATTTATAGTGTCCCTACCTGTCCATACCATTTTACAGTAACAGTGTTTTCAAAATTACATGTAGTATTCAGTATAGTGTATTAATAATATTGTTGATCTGTATGCGCATGGACTAAGACTAAGAATAAGGTCATCCTTAAAAGATTTTTTGGTTGTCCTTGACTGATCCTGATGGTTGGAGTATGGTAGGTAGGTAGGGAAATTTTTATTTTTTTACCTGCTGAAATATTTTAGCATTACAAAATTGACTTTAATGAACAAAACATGTAAGGTTTTTAATAAGGAAAAATTAGTTACCTCTCCGGGATGTAAAAATTGTTTGAGTGTAGCTTTCATGACCATCTCGGTCACTTCTTCAGCACTAACTGACGGTTTGAACTTGAAACAGAAACTATAAAGCAAACAGTTTCTTACGGTTATGAGCCCATTTTAACGAATGGACTAAATTAAATCTCCCAATGAACTTACATTAGAAAATAATAAAAAAATTTGACAGGAAACTAGAAAAAGATTTTGAGTCGCCATGTTTTATTTAGGATCAGTCGGGACAAACAAACGATTTAAGGATGGCCTAAGCGCCTTGCCTAAACCTAGCAAGTAAGAGCTGCAATATGCACCTCATTACATGATTAGGGCTAGTATCATTTACTAGTCATCACATGCATGCATACACGCACACACACACACAAACTTGACTAAACATATATATATATATACATATACTATATTTTTTTTTTAGTAATGCCTATGCGGATAAATCTCAGCTTTTCCAGTTTCTTCTCAAAATATTATTGGTGCTTTCTGTAACAAATTTGGGCCAATCAGTTTGCCTTGTTCGTTTATCATGTTTGCGTTGTATTACTGGTCTGCTGTCCTAGGTACTTGGATGTTTTAAATAATGTATCTGCTCACCTCAGGCTTATGTTGGGTGATGGATATCTCTTTGTAAAATCAGGTCAGATGTATGTCTGTGTGGTTATACACACACACTACTTAACACTTTAACACTCATATCAGCCAAAAACGTCTTCTACAGCGGTCTTGATGTTCATTTGCCGACCTAGAGAAGACTATTCTTGAAAATTTACTACTGGAATGACTGGTTCGATAACTGAGCCATTCAATCCAGTGGTACAATTTCCAGAAATAGTCTTCTCTAGGTCTGCAAATTGACATTTTCTATGAAATGTTTGAACAAATTCGAGGGGATAACGGGTTAAATTCTGTTTACAGCACAGAGATGGGCCTAAATTAACTCTTTATCCTTCAAATTTATTCAAGAAATCTAATTTCTCTTAAAATATATCCAATTGCAGAACAAGAGAAGACTATTTTTGGAAATGTATCACCAGAATGTCTGGCTCTGTTATCGAGCCAGTCATTCCAGCACTACGCTTTCAAAAATAGTTTTCACTTGTTCTGTAAATGGACATTTCTCAAGACCACTACAGAATCCGTTTTTGGGCGTGACGAGTGTTTGAACTCTGAATAAGATAAATCTGATGAGATGATAAATTTTGTGGTGACATGCATAATGTTCATTATTCTAATTTGATTGGAAGCTATTGCTGCGGCAACTGTTTTCAGTCATATTATTTTCAAAATAAAGAAAAGCTTACCCCAGAGTATGTTTGCCTCGAAATCCCTATTCTGCTATTTCGGAGGTAAATGTGGTAAGATTAATTTTAAGATTTTATACATCTCAATCTTCATTTGTGGGGTTTGGGGTGTGTTAGGGTTTTATAATTTAATAGACCTTTACAGTTTTAGCCATGCACCGCCCATCTATCTAAGCTTCACCATGTTGGGATCGATCGGTCCTTCAATGCCATGACTATCAATTTCCTGAAAACTATGCAGCTAAGCTGTTGAATATTTTGAAACTAATTTGACTGGGCGCTTTTGCTGCCTATAGGCGGCAACAGCAGCCAGTCAAATTAGTTTCAAAATATTCAACAGAATATTTATTAAATGGTTAAGTCATACAATTCGTACAAGGTCTCAGACTATTAAGTGTTAAAGACGGACTATATCGAGTCAATTATGACATCATCATACATGTCACATAGTTTATTATGATGTCATGTGACGACACATCATATGATGGATGGATAAACTGGGAAAGGTTCATTGCATTTGGGTGTTGTTTGTTTGTCTGTGTTCAGGCCTGTTTCTCAAAAAAATACATCTACAGAAGTTAACCCTTGAAATTCCAGTGTCTCGGCTCTCAATTCCAAGATAGCTGTACAGACTAGAAGTAGAAAGAGCGCATTCTTTTGTTTTGTGATGTAAGGAATATTCTGTTGAAATTTTTAAAAGTAATTTTGCTGACACCTCAAGTAAAATTAGTTTCAAATGAGTGTGGAGGGACCTATAGTTTTAAATAAAATTTCTACAGAATATGTCTTACATCATAAAGAATATGACCTGCAATGCTTAACCCTTTCACTGAGGAATTCACCGTATCTCATTTTCTAGGCAACCATACAGGAAAACTGGAATATTTTAAGATTACTTTGACTGGTTGATGTTGCTGCCTAAGCAGCAATGCCCTCCAGTCAAATTAACTTCAAAATATTCAACTGAATAAGTTTTATATACTTAAAGAATATACTTATTCAGGCATTTGTCGGACAATGGGGGATGTTAACCCATATCTTATCGGAAGATGACTTGTTTTCCTGTAAGCTAAAGCTTATCATCTCTTCGTCTTTATCTATGTAAGAAAATTGTTCTCTTTATTTACTGTTTGTGTGTGTTTGTTTGGCTGCCCCGGTGGGGTTGGGGGGGATATGAGTTCGAATATTGAAGGATAAAATTGTCAACCTGTGATCACTTATGACAATTGTAAAAAGCTGAAATCTAGCTCACCTGGCCTGAAAGGCCAAGTGAGCTTATGCCGCGGCGTCCGTCCATCTGTCAACTTTTCCTTTAAAACGACTTCTCAAGAACTGCTGGGACGATTTCAATTATGTTTTGCAGGAAGCATCCTTAGGGCATAGGGATCCAAGTTTGTTCAAAAGAAGCCGATCGGCCAATTTGGCCAGTGGCCAGCTTGGATTTTGGCCGATTTTTAGAAATGTCTCCGAAACCGCTTGAGGGATTGAAGGAAACATCATCAAATATGATCCAGGGCAAGAGCTCAACCAAGTTTTTTCAGGGGAACTTGATTAGTCAAATGGTTCGGCGGCCGTCTTGGTTGAACTAGATTTAGCGAAAATCACTTCTCCAGAACCGCTGAAGGGATCAGGTCGAAATTTGGCAGATATGATTAGGAACTAATGGCCAGTAAAGTTTGTTCAAGAGAAGTTTATCTGTCAAAAGACATGGCCACCGTGGGCCAATCAAAATATAGCATGTTTGGCGGCCATATTGGATTTTTTTTATTTGATGTACTTTGAGGCTGAAATTGTTTTTATATGGGTTTTTGGGTATTCTGATGTGAAATTTGTAATTTTCGAAACTGTCGGATAAATCATTTGGCGGCCATCTTGGATCAATTTCCCGCCTAAGCTCCCATACTAAAGCAATGGGAAATTTAAAATGTCTTCTTTTCGAGAACTGCTAGGCCGATTTCAATTATATTTGGCTGGCAGCATCCTTACGGCATATAGATTCAAGTTTATTCAAACGAACCCGATCAGCCAATTTGGTCGATGGCCATCTTGGATATCTACCGATTTTTAGAAGTGTCTTTAAAAATCTCCGAAACCCTTTGAGGGATCGATTCAGAACTCACGAAATATGATCTAGGGTAAGAGCTGAACCAAGTTTGTTCAAGGGAACTTGATTTACCAAATGGTTCAGTGGCCATCTTGGATGACCTACTTTTCGCAAAAATGACTTCTTCCGCTGAAGCGATTAGGCTGAAATTTGTGATATATGATTAGGGACCAAGGGCCATTAATATTTGTTCAAGAGAAGTAAATCCGTCAAAAAACATGGCTGCGGTGGGCCAATCAAAATATAGCGTGTTTTTTTTTTTGTTTTAGGGATTTTGAGGCCGAAATTGGTTTTATGTTGTTTTTGGGGTATTCTGATCTCAAATTTGCAATTTTCGAAACTGTCAGATAAATGGTTTGGGGGCCATCTTGGATCATTTTCCAGCCAAAAGCTCCCATACTAAAGCAATGGGAAATCTAAAATGTCTTCTCGAGAAAGCATCCTTAAGGCATAGATAGAGATTCCATTTTGTTCAAATGAAGCCAATCGTTTGGATTTCAGCTGATTTTTGGAAATGTCTTTAAAAATCTTCTCCAAAATGTCTGATGGATCAATTCAGACCTCATGGAATATGATCTATGGTAAGAGCTTGAGTTTGTTCAAGGGAACTTGATTGACTAAATGGTTCAGCGGCCATCTTGGATGACCTCATTTTCGTAAAAATGACTCCTTCCCCAGAACCGCTGAAGCGATCAAGCCGAAATTTGTGATATATGATTAAGGACTAAGGCCATTAAAGTCTGTTCAAGAGAAGTTGATCCGTTAAAAAAACTGGCTGCTTTAAAATGTCTAAAAATCTCCAAAACCGCTTGGGGGATAAATTCAAAATGCATGAAATATCATCTAGGGCAAGAGCTGCACCAAGTTTGTTTCAAGGAAACTTGATTGGCCAAATAGTTTGGTGGCCATCTTGGATAACCTAATTTTGCCAAAATGACTCCAGAACCACTGAACGGATTGGGCCGAAATTTGAGAGATATGATTAGGCACTGAGTGCCATTAAAGTTTTTTCAAGGGAAAGTGCTACATCAGAAACATGGCAGAAGTGGACCAATCAAAATGTAGCGTGTTTGGCGGCCATATTGGACTTGCAAAAGTGTCCACAAACTCATTTAGAAGACTATTCCTAAACCACCCACTAACAATTGTGACAAAAATGCATAATGCTCCAGGTGAGCGACATAGGCCCCTCGGGCCTCTTGTTTTAAAACATTGGGGGTAATAAAACGTAATACGGTTGACTGTTTTGATCGCAAATAGATTGCCTAAGGCAGCCATGTTTGAGAAACATGTTAACTGATATATAAGCCATGCTGTATTTTCTGAACATTTTCACTCTGAAAATCGTAATTAGTAAATGGGTTAAATATTCAACGTCTGTCAGATAAATGTATTAAATATTGCCTTCATGCAACAGGTATCATATTATATCTGCATTCATAGGGGGAGAAAGGTGACACTTTCATGCCGATCTCCTCCGTAAGTACCAACTTTGTTGGGAAACTAAGTCATCAAGGACTGCGGGCATTCGCATAAAGAGGCAACTCTGATTATGTCTACCCTTCTTCAAACAAGAAACTGTGCTCGACATCCTCGGACGACGCAATCTTCCCAGGAGCTTACCATAGCTACGTGGAATGTACGTGGTCTGAGTGCAACATCAATGAGGCAAACCTTAGGTGCAGACTGTGACGACTATAACAGACAGGCCATAAGCTAGTGCTCATGGAGCAAAAACAGGTCACATACCGGGGCTTAGGATTCGTAATCGGACCAAGGGTCTTGGACCATGTCATTAGTTTTGGATACGTCAGTGATCGCGTTGCATTCATCGACCTGGCTATACCTACGCGAAAACACACCACCACTAAGTGTTGAATTGTCAACGCATACCGCCCAACTACCGAAAAAGCCAAAGAGAATCCAGCAATATTAGATTCCTTCTATGCAGAACTGAGCTCCGCCATTACAATCCCAGCTAGATGGCAACTGTTCGTGTGTGGAGATTTCAACTCCAAGCTGGGTAAACTCGGAATTGCGGACAAAAGTTCAGGAATTGGATTGTGCATGGGATCCTATAATGGCCTATTTGTCACAAATACGGCTTTCAAACACCCATGCCGTCACCGGACAACAGGGACTGGACACATTACTGATCGCAAAGCCCCAAAAGGTTCTAAGGCTACAACAGCTGTCTTCAACCAAATAGACTTCATACTATGCAAGACAGAAGCAAAACCCTTTCTCCGAAATGCTCGTTCGTATGGAGGCACAGACCTCAATTCTGACCATAAGCTAGTCATTACACGCCTTCAGATGAACGATCTCTAACTAATATATAAACACCATACCAGGCAAGAGGGTAGAGTCACCTACAACCTACTCAAGCTCATCGGCGACACTGACACTGACACTCAAATGTCATACAAAAAAGCCCTCGGGGAGCAGATAGCTAACATCGATGTCAGCTCCGACCCAAACGAAGCCATAACCAAAATACTGAAATCTATGGAATCATCCGCTACCAGCAGCATAGGTGTTCTTAAAAACAACCAAACTAGGTATACTGACGAGTGACGACCCTCTAGTAGTAAAACTGTCAGCAGAGCAGAAAGCATTACGGCTGCGCATCTATCAAAGTGGCCAAAGTGAAGACCGCACCAAACTACGCCGGGAGCACAATATTATTCTGCGCCGCACTAGCGAACACTTAAAAAGATCTTGCTATTCAACAGACAGACTCCCTAGCAGATGAAATCACTGCCACGGATGAGTGTCAGAAAATGTTTCGGGCAGCCCGAGCCGTGAGAGCTACTGACTACACACCACCACTCCCTGTACACAACTCTGAAGGACACTTTATCGGGACTGACCAGGGAAAAGCAGAGGCGATCTGAGAATGGGTCACGGAACAGTTCACTGACAACGATGATGCGCCCTTGCACCCGTTCTCAGGAGACCCCAGGCCATTACTAACACCAATTAAAACAACAGAAGTTGAGAAGGCATTTAAAGCCCTGAAAAATGGACGTGCATCTGGATTCGTATATCAAAGATGCCCTTGATAAAGAGGCTACAATGCAACCTGCATATCCTTGATGCTGTATAACTGTAGCAGCTGGGCAGCTCCAAAGGCAGCTCTAGACAAACTCGATGCCTGCCACCGCAAGCACCTACGCACCATCACTGGACATCGATGGCCAGACAGCATCATTTCCAATGATGCACTATACAAGATGTGTAATACGTCTGCACTGTCTGTAAAAGTCGGCCAGCAAAGATGGTCCATGTTTGGCCATGTGCTAAGGATGCCAGAAGAGACACCAGCGCAGAGAGCCTTGGAGTTCGCCCTATTCGGAGCCAGCAAATATAAAGCCAGGAGAGGACGTCATTGCATGAATCTGCTAATCGTGCTACGAGGTGACCTCAAGAAAGCAGGACTCGGTACACTCAAGTCAAGGATGGACCTGAGGAAGCTAAGGATTTTGGCTGAGGAGAAGACGCAGTGGGCAAAAGCGAAGAAGGACTGATTGCAGCTGTAGGATGTTTCTACTATAGCCGCAGAATACAGTAATCATACATTCATAGAATGCAATCCCTTGAAATTTATTATAAAATAGGTTTTAGATATAGGATAATGTAGGAGTTGGTCATTGCGGTCACTGTGACCTTTTCCATGAAAGCGACCCGTAAACTTCTATTTTCTCAAATTCAGGACAGCTATCAAGAAAATAAAAGATTAATTTAACTGGATGACAGCAACAGGTCCAAGTCAAACTAGTTTCAAAATATTCAACGGAATATTCCTTGTATCATAAATAATGCGTTGTTTCTGTTCTGTGAGGCTTAAAGGGTTAAGCACATAGTATGTACACTTAATTATAAAACCTGTTTATAGAGGTCACATCTATCATCCCCCAATATGCGGTCCCTAAAGACAGGTTGGCTTAGAACAAGTACTGAGTGTATTTGACATTTGAGTTGTCTGTTTGAGGTCATAAGTTGTTAATTGTTTATCGAACATAATTTAATACTCATATCAGCAAAAACTGGCCTCTACAATGTTCTTGAGAAATGTCCATTTGCAGACCAAGAGAAGACAATTTTTTGAAAATTTGCAACTGGCATGACTGGCTGATAACCGAGACAGCCATTCCAGTGGTAAAGTTTCAAAAATACTCTTCTATTGGTCTGCAAATTGACATTTTTAAGGAAATAGAAATTTTCATGAAAAAATGTAAGCCATAAAGCATTGATACTTTAATAAACCACCAGCTTTTGGGTCGAATCCAGCAGTCATTCGAGCGTGTCGGAAGATGTATTGTCATTGTGTTGAAATGATGTTTACCTGTATACATGTATGCATTCCACGCTCATGGAATATTATTCGTTTTGAGCATTTCGTTGTTGGCATTGATTCAAGAAGGTATATTACTCACTACAATGTATGTTCATAAGGTTCTGCAGCTATGCTAGTGTCTGAAATCTCAGATCTAAGCACACTGTTTCCTCGCTTGGACAAAACATTTTGCTGTTGTTTTCATTTTCTTTTGTGTATATATATAATACAAAATTCATTTTAGTAAATATGGTGTTTTTCTCCTGTGTAGAAAATGATCCGTGTTAGATTTCTTTTTCTTTTTCAAAATCAAACAAGGACCGTTTCTAAATGTAATTGTGATCGAAATTAATTTTGTATGATACAATTTGTATCTGAAATGTCAGCGCATGTAGGGAGAGTGCAGCACAGTTTCTGCGTGGCCTTGTTAGTGCCTACATCCATCTGGAAACATTTTTGTCTCAATGATAAAATTCAGCGCATTCAACTCAGCTTCTTCCTACTTGGCGATTACGTAGATGCGGAATCGTTTCATCCGGGTAAACATTGCACCAAACATGTCTTTGAAGGTTAAGGTCATATTTGGCTCTGTAATAAGTTTTGACTATGTGATTTGTTAAAGGTGATGATAGGTGTATGGACAACATAGCTCAAGGTTGCATATTATAATAAGGATCATTTAATCTCCTAAAGATGACTTTACCATGACTCTAGTCTTTAATTCTCAAACCGGTGTAAGAAGTAGTCTTGAGACGTATCCTTATTTGTAACCTACGAGACATTTATTTTTTAGAATTTCCGACAGGTATGGCTGGCTTGAACCAGTCATGTCAGTGGTCAATTTTCTAAAACAAATTCATTGACCTGCAAATGGACATTGTCTAAAAGTTTAAAAAACATTTCTTGACCCGTCTTGACCATTAACCCTTTAACCCACAAATTTACATTTTCTCACTGAACATGTCCATTTGCAGACCAAGAGAAGACTATTTTTGAAAATTTACCACATGAATGACTGGCTCGTTCATCGAGCCAGGCATTCCAGTGGTAAATTTTCAAAAATAGTCTTCTCTTGGTCTGCAAATGGACATTTCTCAAGAGCACTGCGGAAGCTGTTTTTTGGCAGATTTTTTGGGTTAAAGAGTTGAATGTATATAGTACAGGCTCACAACTAATATAATTTGTTCAGTTGGTCGAATTTTTTTACATTTCTGACATAGCAGACTAAATCTCCGGAATACTTCAGGACGTTCACTCGCACTTGTTGATTACATAACAGGGTTTATTTGTATGATTGCATAGGTTATTGATTGTTCATTTAACCATTGAAAGTCCATTGTCTCAATTTCAGGACGTCTTTTCAGGAAAACAGTACAGGAGATATAAACCGCAATTGTTTGATCCGATATGACGTCGTAATCAATTACTTTCACATGTATGTCGGCTGGCTGACATAATCAAAATGTGTAATGAATGGCGTATCTAGGTCCCTCATGAACGTTTAACGTTTTAACACGTCAATATTTTCAATAAAACTTCAAAGTTTTTCACTTAAAATGTCCATTTACAGACCACGAGAAGACTATATTAGAAAATGGACTTCTTGGTCTGCAAATGGACATTTCTCAACACCACTGCAGAAGCCGTTTTTTACCTACGAGCGTTAATGGGTTAAGAGTCTGCGAAGCATATAAATGCTATTGAAACTAATTACTAATTACTTTCAAAATATTCAATAGCTTACCTATAATATATACTTACATTGGTACATTCGAAATTCAGGGTACGATCGATCCCATCACGGGCAAAGCATTGGTGGAGCTTAGCCAGAAATCGGTGGGGTAGGTCTAAAAATGGATCTCTAGACATTGTTTGGTCAACTACTAAGTACTCTTGTCTAGTTAGAAGGATCAATGATATTAACCCTTACCACTCTGGTGTCATAATTTTTAATTTTCAAATTAAATTAAAAGATGAACTGGTGTTCATTTTTCGACAGATTTGGTGGGAGATGGTGCTGTCGTAGACAGCAACATCTTCCAGGAAAATTGTTGAAAGATGTACACCAGTTTCTTTGCTATTGACACAGTAAAAGATAGAATATTGACATCAGAGTGGTCAGGGTTAAGTGGATATTTGCCAATTTTTCATTAGTTTGATGGATATATTGAACTCAGTGCATACGTAGGTCATAGGGACTCCCTGCGAATCATTAGGACATCATACAGGTATTAATTTAAGCTGAGGAATATTTTGAAACTAATTTGACGGGAACCTGTGATGGCGGCAGCGCCCAGTCAAAATAGTTTCAAAATATTCAACAAGATATCTATTACATCGTAAAGAACTTATTGTTTCTGGCTTGTGAGCTTTATAGTGTAAAAAAAGTATGAGCTGAACAGGTGTCTGAGCATAATAACGAGTATATAGATCTTATATATACAATTTTGCCCTTTCATGGTGAAGTACTCCAAAACCAACCTCTGCAGTGGTTTTAAGGAATGTTCATTTGCAGGCCAAGAGAAGACTATTTTTGAAAACTTACCACTGGAATGACTGGCTCGATTGCCGAGCCAGTCATTCCATTGGTATGTTTTCAAAAATAGTCTTCACTTGGCCTGCAAATGAACATTCAATAAACACATATTTAAATTTTCTGGACCAAATCTAGCCATTTAAACCTTTGATGCTCAAATTTGTTGAAGAAAGATACAATTTTCTCAGAGAAAATGTCCATTTGCAAAGCATGAGATTATTCTTGAAAATTTACTACTGGAATGTCTGGCTCGATCATCAACCCAGTCATTCCAGTTGTAAATTTTCAAAAATATTCTCATGCTCTGCAAATGCATGTTGCTCAAGAAGACGACAGAAGGTGTTTTGGCAGGCCTAAGTGTTAAGGTATATAGGTTACATGTGGTCACAGTATGTATATACATCTATTCACTAATGGTGTACCTGTTACCACGTATATGTAATTATACACCATAAGTTGGCTGTTTGTCAGAAATTAAAAATAGCGATTATGACGGCACTCACTCATCGAAGTAGATCGAAACGCACACAATGTGTAATGGTTTAATTTCCCCCGAAACTTAAAAGGAAATTTCCCAATTTTTCATAGTAAACTGGTACAATGGACCTTTCCTGTTTTAGCTATTCCCCGCCCATCACTAGTTAAGCTCCCCACACACTGCCATCGTGGGATTGCTCGACCCCTGAATGCCCTAACTATCAGTTTCCTGAAAACTATGCAGTTAAGTTGTTGAATATTTTGTAACTAATTTGACTGGGTGCTGTAGCTGCCTATGGCAGCAGCAGCAGCGCCCAGTCAAATTAAATAGTAAAGCCATACAATTCGTACAACAACGCATAGTCCGTCTTCAGCTATGCATTCGTGACGTATTTGTCTACATCATTCATGATGCCAGAATGACGTCATTGATTGTGATGTCATTCTATGCATCACATAGATGATTATGACATCATATGATGGATGGACACAGTGGAAAGGTTCATTGTTGTAAGCATTATCAGGTCAGATTGAATCTTACATAGCCAGGGTTCTGCCAAGCCAGTTGCTTACGGGCGTGGGGGTGGGGGTCAAATGGCCCATTCCCTCTAGAAAACATGGGTCATTTTGTCAAATATAGGGTCAATTACATTTATGTAAATTGGCTATGGCCTTAAATCATGTGGGCCATTGACGGGACATTGTGATTGATCACAAGTAGGCAAACAATTTTCCTGGCTCAATTAGACACTTAAGTTAAGCCATTTAAGTTTAACACTTACATGTAGCCATCAAATTTGTTCAAGATACTTTCAATTTTCTCATAGAAAATGTCCATTTACAGACTAAGAGGCTATTTTTGAAATTTTTACCTTTGGAATGACTGGCACGGTTATCGCGCCAGTCATTCCAATGGTAAGATTTCGAAAATATTCTTGTCTCGGTAGATGCAAGTGGACAATTCTCAGGAGAATTGTAGCTGTTTTTTTGCTAGCTTGTGTGTTAACCTTTTACGCCTCATATCAGCCAAAAACGGCTTCTGCAGTGGTCTTGGGAAATGTCCATTTGCAGACCAAGAAAAGGGTGTTTGAAAATTTATCACTGGAATACTCTTCTCTTGGCCTGCAAATCGACTTTTTCTGAGAAAATTTGGAAATGTTTTGGACAAATTCGAAGGTTAAAGGGTTACGGCTTCAAGGTTAAGCTGACTAAAAACAAACTGCAATGATCTTTATAAATGTTGATATGCAGGCTTAAGAGAAATCTTGGAAAATTTACAGACCATTAAATGCTTTTAAATCTGTTTGCTGAGAATATTAGTCTGTGTATGGGATCAATGTGTCTCCTGTCTGCAAGCCACCTGGCAATAATGTCAATGAGAAAAAACACTTGACTTGCTGAATATTTTGAAAACAATTTGACTGAAAGTTGTTGGCCACCAACAACTTTCAGTCAAATTGTTTTCAAAATATTTAGCAGGTTCAGCGATATAACCCTGGAATATGCCTGCAAATATTAAGCAGTCACGCCAGTCAGACTGTTAAGTCTGATACCGCAGTAGTTATCTGAATTTCAATGCAACTAGTACAGGCTGGTAAGTATAGGCTATTCAAAATATTTCTTATATCTTAGCCATTAGATGGTAAAGAGTGGTCAAGAAATACAAGATGTTTCCTAAAGTCAATGTCCATTTGCAGGCCATGAGAAGACCATTTTTGAAATTTTGGTACTGGAATGGCTGGCTCGGTTACCGAAATTTCAGAAATAATCTTCTCTTCGTCTCCAAACGGATATTCCTCAAAACCACTGCAACGGCAAGTTTCTGTGGGCATGGTCATGAGCGGATTAAAGTGTTTCTTCTTTCCGGTCTGCTCAGTTGAATGGTTTGATACCTGTGTTCATTGTATTCCCGGGATAAGCATGTCTGAAGCAATCTTTATTATATCTATCGTTGAATGACGGCTCACAGCGAATATCTACCTAGATATACATGGTCGTTATTGATTCTTTATTGATTCTACATATACATCACTATAATAATGGATCCTATAGAATGTACAACTGGCTTTGCTGCGAATGCGTGCAACCGCTTTTATCCGTTAGCGACGCAGCGCCTGGGAGAATGAAAACTGATGTCCAGTTTGAACATTGTTTAAACACAATACTGGTGTTAACTTCAGCGATATCATTTTCAAAATAATAAATAAGACAATAATAGGTGAATTGATTATTAAACTATCTGGTTTGGATTCCAGTGAGAATTCACTCAGTATGAGGGTCACATATATATACTGTTTTTAATGCAAATCATAGAGATATATTATAATGCAATTGTGCTGGAAGACAACGCACTGTTATAACTAGGACAGAGCCTCGGGGATTGACCTACATATTCTTTTTTTCGCCTTGAGAAAATGTTCATTCCTACATATTGAAATGTCAAATATTCATTCATCCCTTGGGTGGGGTGCGGGTTCAGTGAGGATTATTAATAAGAACGCCTTCCATTCATCAATGCATGTGTGTGAGCGCATGCACGTTATTTCACTAATGTTCATAACCCCACCCCCACCCCCACAAGCCAGTTTGTAGTGCTCTTGGGAAATGTTGATTTACAGGCCATGAAAAGATTATCTTTAGAAACTGCACTCTGAAATGGCTCACTCAATAATCGAGGCAGTCATTCCAATGGTGAATTTTCAAAATTAATCTCTGCCTGCAAATGACATTGACAGAGATTAGATTTAGATTTGTGACTAACCTTGGCCATTAGCCCTTTAATGATGAAATTTTGTTAAGAGATCTAAATATTTGCATATTGAATGCCCATTTGCAGGCCAAAAGAAGACTATTTTTGAAAATTTACCATTGGAATGACTGGCTCGGTTAGCGAGCCAGTCATTTCAGTGGTAAATTTTCAAAAATAGTTTTCTTTTGGCCAACAAATGGACATTCCTCAAGACCACTACAGAGGCTGGTTCTGGCCGGTTTCATCATGAAAGAGTTTTTTTTTTTTAAAAGGGTTAATAAACGCCTGCCATTCATTATGATTTTTTTTTGTTAGTTTGTGATTTTCCCAGTTTTTCCCCCTGGGGCAGTGGGACCATGGCACGTTAATATTAACTACATGTATAATAGAGTACAACCCTTGTAGTAGTAGCTCAGTCGGCAATCGCCATGAGATTCTTATCAATCCCACAACATCAAATTGATGGATAATTAGATAAATTTACTGATTCTTTTAGTGTCTGTTATCCACTATCCAATAGAGTGTTATCAATTCTCCAATATCATCTGCCTTTCAGTCGCTGAGTCACAGGCTGCCTATAAGGTAGTGTTGGGAATTGGTACTAATTTTGTGATCGATGATTGGTTTTACGTACTAACTGATGATCAATTAATGAGCGATCATACACGTAGCATTTTCTCATTTTTAATCCATTCTGAAATTTTGAATGCAATAATTATTCATTAATTTTTAACTTTAATAATTTCAGAGATAGTCTGTTGAATATTTTGAAACTAATTTGATTGGAAGCTGTTGCTGCCTTAGGCTGGTATGGTGAGTTTGACATAAGCACACCGTTTCAGTGTAGAGAGGGCTAATGTCTTAGACTATGGACTCGTATGGAGTAATACTGTGTTATATAGTTGTAAAAATGAAATTAAAATGGTATTGCCAAAACAGAAGAAATTTGCAGTTTTTATATTGTAAATTTATAAGCAATCAAAATCGATTTCTGAAATCATGATCGATCTGTTGGATGGACATGCAAACCAATCAATCATCAATCAAATCGATTAATTGGAACAAACTACTTAAGGCCATGCGGTGGGGGGGGGGGGGTGTTGCTGTGGGACAGGTGTCCCTTATGAAAAATGTGTCCCCCTTCCCCCCCTCCCTTGGTGCCCCCATAATATTTGCTGTAAGTTTATTTCTGCAATGTACTTGATGTAGAAATATTTACTTTTATGACATAGAACATGTGAAATCTGTTGACACCACCAAGCTGCTGTTTCATGGAAGGGTAGAAAAGGGTGATCCACCTTCAGAAGTGTCCCTTGACTGAAAGATTCCTGGTTATGCCACTGCTACTTTCCACTAGCTGTTCTGTGGCCACTGATATATGAATAACTCCTATGTTGAAGTCTCTGGAAAGCAAGCACAATACAGTTTCATAAAAGGGACTGGTAAATTTAATAAACTATCGGTAATTGGCTAAGTCCAAGTAAAGGGATTGGATCGATTTTCAAGTCTGATAGAATTAAATTGCATTAGTCAGTGTGTTTGTACGCAGGTATTGAAGTCTGCAAAAAGTATGGAAAATTAACAAATGCTTTTCCAGGGCTTGAAGAGGTGTAGAAAATTTGATATTTTGTGTTACTGCTATGGAAAAGGTATAGAAAATTCAGATATCGGCACTTGTAATTCTCCCAGCGGCTATTTTCTCAAAAATTTCAACAAACACAAAATCTTGCTAGTCTCGCAAAATCCTGCCATGCCGTGAGAGTTTCTAGTCGGCAGGTTTAGATTGGGTCCCGGTGACTGATAGACTCGCATCGCTAAACTGCGTTGTCAACCATATCTACATCCGGGACCTGTTAATGGTTATGACATACCTTATTGTTCATCCTTTGATATTCCACGTCTCGCTTGAATTATTCCTTTCGAATCACCAGTTTATTATTCCATATGAACACTATTATACACACACGCTCTTATTCAACTTAAACACTAACTCTCCACATTCTCATACTATCTGACTATATTCCTGCCACATCTAAATAGTCCTCTTATTGTTTCCCGCCTAATGTCACTAGTACTTAATCATGTAAATATATCTTAATTATTTTGATGCTCGTGAAGTCCTAGACGCTAATTGTTTTGGCACTGGAACCTAGCCATTGACTTATTCACAGGACCTACATACCGGGAACGTATCACAGTTGAGTAATATGTCTTTGAACATATCAATCGTAAAAATCCATTGTTTTCGCGAATTTCAAACATTGAATCAGTTGAATTTAGATGGCAGTCATGAAAATATCGTCCACGGATATTGTAATTATGTTTGTTAAGTACGTTTAAGAATTCTCGAACACCGCGATCATCGGAAAATGCAAATATATTCCTGAATCACATTTTGCCGCAACTGGTATAACATTATTTATTATGATGTCACTATGTCCATGTGCGTGAATGAGAAGATGACTATTCTTGAAAATTTAGCACTGGAATGACTGACTCATTAACTGAGCCAGTGATTCTAGTGGCAAATTTTCAAAAACCGTTTTCTCTGAGCAACTAAAATTTTGGGTTTAAAGGGTGTTGTTTGGGGTGGTGTGGGGTGTGTGCTGGTGCATGTAAGATATGAAATTTTTAGGTTTTTTTAGTTGGAGAGGGTGTGTGTGGTGGGGTATGTCTGGGTGTGGGGGCACAGGTGGGAATCTCAATGACGTAAAATGGAGTTTCTATGAGAAAATAAAATGTTCTTGATTACATTTAAGGGTTAAACGGATGGTTGTTGGTTGCAGCGGGTGAGGAGGGCAGGGTGGCTGAACTAGGTTGTGTCCCACAACAATATTAAGCTAGTCAAATTTATTTTATTTTTTTAGGGGTGGGTGGGGGCAAGGGGTGGTGTGTTAGTGGTGGTGGTGGTGGTAGGATATTCATAGATATTGTGTTAGTAGTCACTAGTTATTAGTAATAGTGGGTCTGAAATTTTGGAATATAAGTCTGAAAAAAGTCTGGTATTTTATTTTACAAGGTGTTTGTTTGAACCATAATTAATTTGATTTGCATTTAAATTTAACCCTTTAGCGATCAGGAAAGTTGACGATTTTCTTTACTGAAGAGAAAACTATTTTTGAAAATATATCACTGGAATGACTGGCTCGATGACCGAGCCAGTTATTCCAGTCATTTCAAAGATCATCTTTTGGCCTGCATTTAATTGCCATTCCTCAGGACCACTACAGAGGCAGATTTTGCAGGCTTTCCCCATTAACAGGTGATGGATAATTAGATAAATTTAATGATATGATTAATGTCTCTCATCCACTGTCCAATAGCATCTGCCAAAAATAGTCTTCTCTTGAAAATAGATTTTCTCTGCTAATCCTGTTTACTTTTTTGCTTTTATAGTTTTGTGACCCTGATTTAAAATAGGAAAGACCAGTATCTACCTAGCTGTGACATTGCCTCTGGCAACCTGGCCCTTAATTCTGATGACAAAAGATGTATTACTGAAGAGTTAGTAGAAGAAATTTTGGTGTACATTTTGGAAACAATGGTCCTAAAGCTTTTAACTGTCTGCCTGCTGAATTTCTGCAGACTACATTTTCCATAGGGTTTAACATGCTGAATATTTTGAAAACAATTTGACTGAAAGTTGTTGGGAGCTAAGCCACCAACAACTTTCAGTCGAATTGTTTTCAAAATATTCAGCATATCCAGAGTTAATACCCATTGAAATGATCCTCCTGTGGCTTGCAGCATTCAAACAGTTAAAGATGTCTTAAAGTAGACTGTCAATTGAATCATTGACACTTTAACCCTATAATGGTCAAATTTGGTCAAGAAAATCTTAATATCTGCTAATTGAATGTCGATCTACAGGTTATCGTCCCAGTTATTCCAGTGGAAAATTTTCAAAGGTTATATTCCCTTGGCCTGTAAATGGGCATTCCACAAGACCATAGCAGAGGCCATTTTCGGCCGGCTTGACCATTAAAGGGGCGACGCTAATCCGCCAATGCGGCAATTTCTGTATAATGTAAGGAATGTTTTAAAACTAATTTAACTTGGGACAGTTTCCAGTCGAATTAGTTTCAAAATGTTTAACAGCTTTCCTATATAGATGTTTTGAAATTCAGACATGCATTTCAAGGATTAGTGTTAAATTTGGAATGCTGCTAACAGTAAAGGTCATGTGACATATATGAAGATTATGTCAAGGCGACATGCTATTTATTTATTTACTTATTCATGTCCGGGATCAGAAATCATTTAATTCGCAGCTCCTCTTGTCTACCGTTAGTGTCGGTTGTCAGTTAGTGTCAGTTGTCAAACTTGTATGTGTTAATAATTTATGTGCATTACAGGTGGCTTGTTTCTAAAATTCATGGCTCACTCAACATCAAAGGAAAAGAGATAAACTGATCAAAGTACATGTAGTTATTAATTCACCAGCCTGTGTTTTTCCAAATAGGTCATGGTGGCCTAGCGCCAGAAATCATGATTACCTTTACATGGCGGATAGATGCATCAGATTTTCTGGGAGGCTTCACTTGGACCTAGCATTTAATATTAGCCTAGGAGCTCCCATTAATTTTTTTCGATTTTCCAAGGTGGTGGCCAAAATCCAAGATGGCCGTCAGTCAGAGGTGAATATCTCTGCTTGTAGAAATTCCACAAAGACGAAAGGATATTATTTAATTCCCTTACTTAGGACTCAAGTCCGCCCAAAATTACTTCTGTAGTGGGCTTGGGAAACGTTCATAATCATTTGCAGACCAAGGAATGACTATACCAAGGAATGACTATTTTTGAAAATCTACCACTGGAATAACTGGCTTGATGATCAATCCAGTCATTCCAGTGGTAAATTCTCAAAAATAGTCTTCTTGGTCTGCAAATGGACTTTTCGAAAGACCGCTGCAGAAGGCATTTTTGGCTGATATGAGTGTTAAAGGGTTAATTTTCTTACTTAGGGCTCAACTATAACCCTTTAATGGTAAAATTTGATCAAGACAATTTCCATTTTCTCTTAGTAAATGTCCATTTGTCAGCCAAGAGAAGACTATTTTTGAAAGTTTTCCACCGGAAATGAACAATCCTCAATGGTTTAATCGCAACATGTCCGCATGTCAAGCATGGGCTTGCAGTAATAGAAACGATCATGGAAAGGGTACAGCAATTCACATTGTCAGATACCGGATCCACGGAAGCATCCGCACAAAAAGGGGCTAACTGACAGATGGGTTCATAACATCGGCACCGGATGGGCATCTTCCACATTTAAATTTGGAAGACACAAGTTTAGAACATATAGTCTGTATAATTTAAAAATAATGTGTCATGCATTTCAAAACAAAAGGCGCGGTACTTAATTTTAATATAACAGAATCAAACTTGATAATTAACGTCAGTATTTGCTTGCATCAAATGTAAAATGGGATTTGCCAACCAAAATGAAACGATGTCGCTGATTGTCCGGTCGGTCAATTATAGGCAATCGCTTAGCGGCTTACTTCGTAGACGATAGTAGGTGACGGCTAGTAAATAATGGCAAGTGCGCGCTAGACATCATTGCGTGCCCGCTCCAGCGGGCACACCTCTATTTATTGCTGTCTAGAATTGCCTGTAGGCGCGGCCTTTTCGTGCAGGGGATTGTGGGGCTGTGTCTCGCGAGATCTCCATCAATACGAGATCTAATAATTCTCGGCGCGAAGACACGGCTCTATTTTTAGATTGCTAGATATCTCATAATTATTATCAATTATTTGAAACTAATTTGATCTGGCGTTGTTGCGGCCTGAGGCAGCAACCCTTTAAAAGCACCCAGTAAAATTAGTTTCAAAATAGTCTTCAGCTTATCTGTATAGTTACCTTGAAATTGGAAGTCTGGAATTCATTATTCAGCGTGTATATATATATATATAGTGATATATATATATATATATATATATATATATATATATATACATCGATTCCAACACACAAAAAGGGGTGGAGCTTAGCTAGAAATAGGCGTGGCATACCTAGAAATGGATCTCTCTATTGAAATTGTCATAAGCAAATTGAGCATTACATGGCTAATACCACTTGTTAATGCGTGGTCCACACAATATGGACCACTTGTAATAAGAGAGCACCCGTATTTATAGGTCACATTTTAACAAGGCCAATCATAGATTGTAGACCCTTGCCATCCCGAACGCACATAGACCCGAATACAATACACTCATCCTCTGACGGAGCGAGGGTAATTAATACCACTTGCTAATGGGCCTTTTACGGTTGTCTATCCATCATATTACGTCATATGACGTCGTAATTAATTAAGTGACACGTAGGATAACGTCATAATAATGACATCATGACTGACTCGATTTAGTCCATCTTAAATGCTTAATAGTCTGACACGTTGTACGAATTGTATGTTTTTGTTATTTAATAAAAATGCTGTTGAGTATTTTGAAAGTAATTTAACTGGCCACTGTTGCTGCCGTGCAGCAACAGGACCCAGTGAATTTAGTGTCAAAATATTCCACGGCTTACATGTATAGTTTTCTTGAAATTTATCGTCTAGTAGTTCAGAAATCCATCGATCGCAACTCGAGAGTGGTATGGGTGGAGTTTAGCTAGAGATGGGCAGGGCATAGGTAAACTGGAAAGGTTCATTGTATTAATAAACCACCACAGTTTTCAGTGCCCTATTGTCTGTAGTATGTTCAGCCCCATAATTTACCCCACATAGACTTGAGCTTTAATATGCTAGTTATATTCCGAATCTAACAAATTCTAGATGAAGTAATTTTAATACGCAAAATTTAGCTTAAATCATGGTGTATTCGTGGTTTTCGGTACCCTACTTTCTGTAATATGGTCGGTTCCAGAACTTCGCTCACATAGACGTATAGGAGTTTGAATATGCTAGTTACATTGGGAATTTAAAAGAATTTGAACGTGAAGTATTTTCGTAGTATGCGATTGCATAAATTTGTTCCAATGTTGGCGGATCTGTGGTTTTCAATACCCTACCGTCTGCAATATGTGTGGCTACATAATTTCTCCTTCGATCAATACTCGCCATTCTGTTACTTCTGATATACAGCTGTCCCTGACAGCTGGCTCTAGGACTATAGACTTAGAAAGCTTTACCGACTCCTTGGAACCGGGTACTCGGCTCCCAACTGCCGAGTACCCGTCTACCATAGAGCTCATTCTTGTTTGCATAGCGACAAGAGAATACATGCTTTTTGCAGTTGGAAAGTCTTAAGATTGTTTACGCCTAAGTCTTTTTACTGTGATTAATTGTGATAGCTTGTGCGTTCTCAAAAGGATATTTTGGATTAATATGGACGCTTCCGATGATAACCAGGTCGTATATTTCCATAGTTAAAAGACTTAGGTCTCTAAATTTTGTCTGTGTCGCATGTTCCAATTTCTAACCCCAAAGAATCTGGGACGTGTGTTAACAACGAAATATGCCAGATGATCGCCTTCCTTTAAATCCCCAACAAGCGATCGGCAGATATGAAATTAGGTTTTTTCTTATCGGTGTTTTAACACGATTATCGGCTGACGTCGTTCTCCGTAAGATCCGAGCGGGTGTCGTCACACCCGTGTTTCTCGGATGTTTATGTGAAGAAAGGGTTTCATTAATTCGCGCCTCTGATTCTGGGTGCTGCATACTTTAATTGGTACCAGGAAAACTGGAATTTTCAAGTTTTGGTGTTATCACGATCTGTTTGCAATGATCAGTGGTTTCAAAATTCTTGATTTAGATGTGTGGTCTGTGGTTTTACCGTGTGCTAAGCAGTTTGTTTACATTTTGTTGTTTCTTCACATATCGTTTTGGCCTTCGTTAGGAGTATAATTTTTATTTATTAGTAAATATACCCCCGAATGCTATGCGATATGCTTCCTGGTTCCGTTATACATCCTTGAGGATCAGTGTATGGGTGTATTATTGCCCGCTTCATTCTTGTCGTCATAATCAATGCGATCTTTGCTGTAACGTTGCGGGGTGGGGTGCGGGAGGGTGACAGTTAATTTATGGTCAATATATTTGAAAATTAATTGTCTGCCTTCCATTTTTTGTTTCGTTCCGCTGGCTTATTATAGGTTTGGTTTTTTATAGGCCAAGCCAGCCCCGCCATCATGTGTCGAGTGCCACATATCGTACAGGTTCTATGCAAGGACCATGTCTGTTTCCACTGTACTAAGTGTAGTCTTGACAGTAGGTGTAACGTTTGCGCTGTGTGGTCGGTCGATATGATGCTTAAGTTCCTAGTCAGGAGGACTTGGCAGGGTCTGACGCGGGGTCAGGCGGTCCGAAATTAAATCGTGGAGCCTCCGTTTCGGCCCGTGGGGGCGTTCCACGTCTGCAACCGGAGGTGGCGGAGATGGCACCGCCGGCGTGGTTTGGTCCGGCTAGGCAAGGTGATCCTGCATAGCTTTCTGCCCACGCTGGTGTCGTCCCTGCTGCCAAAAGTTGTAGGGCAGTCTCTCCCCATGTTTGATTTGGACCCTGTCCTTGGACAGGGTTCTGGACTGGCCACCGAGGGAGCCGTTTCCTACGGCCCCCTGGCAGTCCCGTCGGGCTCCGGCCTGATGGGTTCTGTCTCTCTGCGGCCACCTCCGGGTGGTCCAGTAGCGGTGGCCGGTCCGTCAGGCATGGAAGCCGTCCGCCAGGGCGGCTCCACAGTTTTCCTTGCCTAGTGATGACTCTTAGGGGTCTGAAGATGAGGATGCCGAGGAGGAGATGGTGCTGCGGCCTGTGATGCTGCGGATGGAGAGCATGGAGGTCGATTTCGTCCTGACGGAACCATCCTCCATCTGTCTGGCCTGGCGCGATACAGGGCAGCAGCTCCGCCTGTGTTTGAGGCCACTCTGGTACCGGGCACCGGTCCCGTGATGGTTGGTTTTCCGCCAACCAACACGGTGACGGGGGTGGCCAGCCAGGCGGTCAGACATGGGGTGCCGTTGGCGCCCGTATTTGGCCACGGTTCCTCAACCGCTACGGGTCCGCACGGTTTTCCGTGCAGGCCTACTCCATGGACTGGTGTGTTCCATGGGGTGGCGGCGGAACCGTATGGTACCGGAGTTCCTGGCATATCAGCAATGGCTCCTAGCCGGGAGGCCATTGCTGGTAAGGCCGTGGACATGTCAATGGGTGACGTGTTCACGGGAGTGTCCTCCTCGGAGACAGATTGGTCAGAGGCTCTGGCTTGGCTAACCAGGGTGGACCCGTCTGTGGTTTCGACCACGGCCGAGGAGGATGTACCCCATCCATCGGTGCATCGATTAGGACGGCGATCTTGCCCGCAGCCCTGATCCAGTCTGTTGGAGTGGATCCATGGTTTATGGTGTTGCTTGATGCTATTTATAGCAAACAACGCATGAACAAGGGCCAGCTTCTTGCGGCCTCCATGGAGGTGCGGGCGAGGGGTCGTATTCCACGGGGGGAATACGACGGGTATGGTGTTGTCCCGTCGGTCACCGAGGATGACCGCTGGGTACTGGGTGTTCAGAATGCTGGAGCGGGTGGCCCCGCCCCGGCACTGGTGGACAAAGCTCAGGTACACCATAATGAAGTCCTGTCCCTGTGTGATGGGGTGGTACGGACAGCACTGAGTGCTGTCAACCACTCTTATCGTCTTCTTCAGTCGGTGTGGGCTGAAGTGGGGGCAGGCCACCCTGTGCCACCTGTGGCGCTTTCGTACGTTAATGACGGACTGGTGCTGTCTATGGACGCATTGGCAAGGGTGCAGGCGCGTGTGACTATATGCATCCAGCTACTGCCGTCAGGGAGCGTCTTCTTGGGACGCCCCTGACAGGTCTTAGCATCTTCGGTGGCCAGGCGCTGGCCATCTTGGAGGACACGGCCAGCATTGTGCAGAATCGGTTGGCGGTTTATCTGACTGTAGTCAGGCCGCTGACCGGGCAACCTTCAAGAAAACAGAGAAAAAAGCAAGGTGAAAGCCTAAAGCATAGTGCTGCTTCTGTTTTCTGCTGGGTTTTCTCAGCCGCCTCGGCGAAGAAAGCCAAGAAGGTTGTGGGGACCTCTACCCTCCCCAATGTTGATCCTGATCGCCCGAGAGGCGGGAAGGGGAGAGGTAAGTCCTCAAAGGGCGGACAGAAGGGAGCGGATCGTACCCGAGGGTATGAGGGCTCCCTTCGCATCTGCCTGGACCGCACCTGTGCGAAAGGAACAGCGGTGCCAGTTAGACCGGCCAAGCCAAGACCAATATGGTTCTCTCTGTCTCTCGTCAAGAGAGGGGGGGGGGGGGGGGGGGAGCGGATACGCGAGCCAGACACCCCCATTAGGCGTTGAGGCATCTATAGGGGGTGAAAGGCTCATGCGTTTTCGTCGAGGTTTGGAGAGGTGTGACGTCAGACAGTCTGGTCCTGGGATGGTTATCCCAGGGGTACATACCAGAGTGGTGGGACTTTCCACCACGGAATCTGTCTTTGGCACCTGTCTAGTCACCCGTTCAACGGGACCAGACAAGTTAGAAGCTATTAAAAACGAAGTGTCAGGTTTGCTTCTGAAGGGAGCAATAAACCAGCAAACCGGAACACTCCAGGCTTCTATTCAAACATGTTCCTTGTCCCCAAGAGCACAGGGGGATGGAGACCAGTACTCAGTCTCAGGCCATTGAATTGGTTTATCCATACGCCTCGGTTTCAGATGGAAACTCCGAGGTCGGTAATGGCAGGATTGAGGAAGGGGGTGTGGTGTGTATCGATCGATCTGAGAGATGCATGTTCCGACATTCCTATGAACGGGAGTTGTCACAGGTTTCTGAGAGTTGCGTTTCAGAATCTAGTATGGGAGTTTAAATCCTCCCATTCGGCCTGTCGACAGCTTCAAGGGGTTTTCTCCAGAGTGGTCCTTGTGGTGACAGCGTTTCTCAGGAAAGAGAACGTGGCGCTTCACACCTACATAGACGATTGGCTGATCATCAGCCAGGTTAGAGGTGGATACTGCTCTGAATCTAAAGTTGCTTTCAGATCTAGGCTAGATAGTCAACAAGGAGACATCTGAGTTGACACACCACTCAACATTTCGTTTATTTAAGGATGCGATTCGATCTCGAGGAGGGCAGGGTTTTTTACCCATCAGAGCCCAGAGTGGTGTCTCTGTTAGCCATCCTCAAGAGGTTCGATTGGGAAACCACATTCAGGCGAGGCGGTTTCTTCAGATGCTGGGCATGATGGTCTCCATGCAGCAGGTATACCCGTACACTGCCCGTATGCGAAGACCTATCCAGTTGTATCTGATGTCTCTGTGGAAACAGAAAATAGAACCCCTGTCAAAACTGGTGCCAGTTTTGGAGCCGATAATATCGCATCTTCTATGGTGGGAAAAAGCGTCAGAATCTCCTAGGAGTTTTTTCGCTGCACCTACCCCAACCCCAGCTGTCCGTGTACACGGATGCATCGCAGGAGGGATGGGGGCCCTACCTGGGAGAACACCAGTTCTTCGATCAATACTCACCATTCTGTTACTTCTTATATACAGCTGGCCCTGACAGCGGCTCTAGGATTATAGACTTAGAAAGCTTTACCGACTCCTGGGAACCGGGTACTCGGCTCCCAACTGCCGAGTACCCGTTTACCATAGAGCTCATTCTTGTTTGCATAGCAACAAGAGCAATACATGCTTTCTGCATTAAGGATTTTAGTGGGTTTTTTTGTGAAACAAATGATCTAAGTCTTTAATCTGTGATAGTTTGTGTGTTCGTGAAAGGATAACTAAGGACTATGGAGAATACCGCCGAAGATAACCAGGTTGTATCGTTCTTTATTATCCATAGTTAAAAAGGTCTCTAAATTTCGTTGTGTCGCATGTTCCAATTTCTGACCCCATAGAATCTGGGACGTGTGCTAACAACGATATATGCCAGACGATCGCCTTCTTTAAACCCCAACAGGCGATCGGCAGATATGAAAATAGGTGTTTGCTACGGTATTTCTAACACGAATATCGGCTGACGTCGTTCTCCGTAGGATCCGAGCGGGTGACGTCACGCCCGGTCGCTCGGATGTTTATGTGAAGAAAAATTTTTTCATTAATTCGCACATCTTGTTCTGGGTGCTGCGTACTAAAAATGGTACCGGAAACTTTAGAATGACAAGTTTACGTGCGATCACGATCGGTTTGCAATGATCGGTGGTTTCAAAATTCTTGAGTAGATGCGTGGTCTGCGGTTTTACCGTGTGATACAGCAGTTTGTTATACATTTTGTTGTTTTCTTCACATATCGTGCTGCTTTCGTTAGGAGTATAATTTATATTGATTAGTAAATATACCCCGAATGCTATGCGATATGATTCCTGGAGCCGTTACACATCCTGGAGGATCTATTATGGGTGTGTTTGATGCCCGCCGCGTTCTTGTCGTCATAATCAATGCGATCGTTGTTGTAACGTGGCGGGGTGGGGTGCGGGGAGGTTACGGTTAATTTATGAGTCAAAATTATTTGAAAATTAATTGTCTGCCTTCCATCCGGGTCTCGTTCCACTTGTTTATTGTAGGTTTGTGCTTATTTTATAGGCCAAGCCAGCCCCGCCATCATGTGACGAATGCCATAAGTTTGTCCGTGTAGTGTTCAAGGACCATGCTTGTTTTAGGTGTTCCCTGTGTAATATAGATCATAGGTGTAATGTTTGTGCAGTGTGGTCCGTCGAGATGATGGTTAAGTTCCTTGCCCAGAAGGACTTGGCTGGGTCTGACGCGGGGTCAGGCGGTCCGAGACGAAATCGTGGAGCGCCCGGTTCGGCCGGTGGGGGTGCTCCACGTCCCCAGCTGGAGATGGCGGAGATGGCACCGCCGGCGTGGTTTGGTCCGGCTATGCAGGGTTTTCTGCATAGCGTTATGCCCACGCTGGTGTCGTCCCTGCTACCAAAGGTTGGGGGGCAGTTTCTCCCCATGCCTGGTACGGATCCTGTCCTCGGACAGGATTCTGGACTGGTTACCGAGGGGGGCAGTCCTGTCTGGCTTCGGCCAGACGGGTTCTGTCTCTCTGCGGCCACCTCCAGGTGGTCCAGTAGCGGTGGCCGGTCCGTCAGGTGTGGGAGCCGTCCGCCAGGACGGCTCCACGGTTGACTCGTCTAGTGACGGCTCTTTGGAGTCTGAAGACGAGGAGGCCGAGGAGGAGAGGTTGCTGCGGCTCGTGAAGCCGCAGGTGGAGAATATGGAGGTTGATTCCGTCCTGGACGGAACCGGCCTCCATTTGTCTGGTTTGGCGCAAGCCAGGTCAGCGGCTCCGCCTGCGGCTGAGGCCAATCCGTTACCGTGCACCGGTTCCGGGCGGCTTGGTGTGTCACCAGCCGTCAAGGGAACGGGTGTGCCGGGCCAGGTGTGGTACTCACCTATCTCGCCTGGTCCGGCAGCCGGACGTGGGGTGCCGTTGGCGCCCGTGTCCGGCTACGGTGCCGCGACTGTTACGGGTCCGTACGGTTTTCCGTGCGGACCTACCCCATGGACCGGAGTGTTTCATGGGGTGGCGGCGGAGTGCCTGGCGTGTCAGCCGCCGTGGCCCCTTGCCGGGAGGCCGTGGTTGGCAGACCCGTGAGCACGTCAACGGGTGACGTGTTTGCGGGGGTGTCTTCGTCGGAGGTAGATTGGTCGGATGCTCTGGCATGGCTAGCCAGGGTTGACCCGTCTGTGATTTCGACCACGGCCGATGAAGATGCGCCCCGTCCGTCGGTTGCGTCGATTAGGACGGGGATTTTGCCCGCGGCCCGGATCCAGTCAGTGGGACTGGATCCACGGTTCATAGATTTGTTGGATGCTATTTATAGCAAACAACTAATGACCATGGGTCAGCTCCCTGCGGCCTCCAGGGAGGTGCGGGCAAGATGTCGTATTCCGCGGGGGAAATACGACAGGTATGGTGTAGTCCCGTCGGTCACGGAGGATGACCGATGGGTATTGGGAGTCCAGAGTGCCGGGTCGGGTGGCCCCGGTCCGGCACTAGTGGATAAATCTCAAGTACACCAGGAAGAAGTCCTGTCCCTATGCGATGAGGGTGTGAGGGCAGCGATGAGCGCTGTCAATCATTCTTATCGTCTCCTTCAGTCGGTGTGGGCTGAAGCGGGGGCAGGCCACCCTGTGCCACCTGTGGCGCTTTCATGTGTTAATGACGGCTTGGTGCTGTCAATGGACGCATTGGCAAGGGTGCAAGCGCGAGTGACGAAGTCCAGGAGGCAAATGGTCATTGAACATATGCGTCCCGCTACGGCAGTCAGGGAGCGTCTTCTTGGGACGCCCCTGACAGGGCCTAGCATCTTCGGTGGCCAAGCGCGGGATATCTTAGAGGACACCGCCAGTATCGCGCAGAATCGGTTAGCGGTAAACCTAGAGCTAGTGCGGCAAGCGCACGCACTAGGGGCTGTGGGGAAACCGCTAACGGGACAGCCTTCAAAGAAGCAGAAGAAGCATAAGGGCAAGGCGAAAGCCAGGCCTGTTGCGACTTATGCTTCAGCTGGGTTTTCAGAGCCGCCGCCAGCGAAGAAGCCCAGGAAGTTTGTAGAGGCGCCTACCCTCCCCAATGTTGCTCCTGACCGCCCTAGGGGCGGGAAGGGCAAGGGGAAGGGTAAGGCCTCAAAGGGCGGACAGAAGGGGCCGAAGCGTACCTGAGGGTACGAAAGCTCCCTTCGGCATCAGAATCTCCTATTAGGGGTTTCGCTGCACCTACCCCACCCCCAGCTGTCCGTCTACACGGATGCATCGCTGGAAGGGTGGGGTGCCTGCCTGGGAGAACACCAGGTCTCGGGCACATGGACTCTCCCGGAGAGTCAGCTGCATATCAATCTGTTGGAAATGATGGCAGTGGAACTGGCGTTGGAAGAGTTTCTTCCGATGATCAGGGGCAAGGTGATATTGATACGGTCGGACAATTCGACAGTAGTATCATATATAAATCGCCACGGCGGGACCAGGTCGCCCACCCTGTGCATCAGGGTGTGGCACTTGATTCAATGGTGCAGGAATTACTCGGTTGTTTTGAAAGCAGCTCATATTCCTGGCCGATTGAACATTCTGGCGGATGCTTTGTCTCGCAGACAGAGAATCTTGCCAACAGAATGGTCCCTCAACCCTCCGGTTCTGCCACGGATCTTCGAGCATTGGGGCAAACCCAACGTGGACTTGTTCGCCACAAAGGAAAATGCTCAAATCATGACATATGTCTCGCCGATTCCAGATCCAAATGCTGTCGATACAGACGCTCTGGCGATAAGCTGGAGAGGGATGCATGCTTACGCGTACCCACCCACCATTCTTCTACCGAAGGTATTGGTGACGGTCAGGGAGGAACCGTGTCTCGTCCTGCTAATAGCGCCGTATTGGCCGAGCAGGGCGTGGTTCACGGATCTTCTAGATCTGCTGGTGGAAAATCCTGTGCAGTTGCCCGAGATTCCGAACATAATCTCCCAGGCCAAGGGACGCTTCCTACACGAGCGTCCCGAAATGTTCAAATTGACTGCGTGGATGTTGTCAAACAACGTTCCACGTCGGAAGGCTTTTCTCGACAGGCTGCTGATTTCATCGCGGCTGCGAGAAGGAGGTCAACCTTCAAGTCATATAACAACAAGGTTAACAGATTTGCAGACTGGTGTGAAGAAAAGGGTATTGATACCTTTCAATCCACTATTCAGCAAATAGCAGACTTTCTCTGTGAGCTGTTCTTTTCAGGACTAGCTCCCGTCACAGTTGCTGGATACAAGTCAGCTTTGGCATCAGTTATCCCTTGTCTAGCCAACAGGGATAGTCCAGAGGTGGCCCAGTTAAATGTGATGTTGAAGGGAATGAGCAATCTCCGCCCGAGACAACCGGTAGTCATTCCAGCCTGGAGTCTATCTTTAGTGCTTAATGTACTGGCCAAGCACCCTTTCGAACCGTTGCGTTCGGCTAGTCTAAAGCATTTGACTCTAAAGGCGGTCTTTCTATTGGCAGCTTCCTCAGCTAGAAGGTGCAGTGAGATCCATGCGCTTTCGGCAGAGAGGAACCGATTTATTGTTTCTGGAGAAGGTCTGCGTCTTCTGCCAAGAGCAGAGTTTATGTCAAAGAACCAATCTTTGAGATATCCCGGCAAACCGATCATTATACCGAAGTTAACTAGGTTTGATCGTGATGCCAGTGTCTGGTGCCCGGTCCGTGCTTTGACTAAGTACAATAAACGGACTGACTCGTTACGGTCGAACGATAGACATCTGTGGATCTGCCATAAAAAGCCTTATGGCGCCGCATCCATGGATACTATCTCTCGTTGGGTGGTCGAATGCATTCAGACTACTCACGAGATGGCGACTGGGCACCAGGTGCAGGGCGTAAGGGCACACGATGTCAGAGGAATAGCCGCCTCGACCGCCCTTTACAATGGTGTTCCATTAGAGGACATCATGGCCGTTGCACAATGGCACTGTGAGTCCTCATTTACGGATTACTATATGAGGGATGTGTCAGACTCAGCCAATCCACTCGCTTTAGCTGTTTTGAAACGATAGTTAGTGACCACACTGCTTTTCCCCTTTTTTCACTTTGGTAAGAAAAGAACCTAAAGCAGGCATGGTCAGGCAAGAGGATGTCAACCAGATTTTGTCACTGATGGCCGAACCGGTGAATGGTTGGAGGCGGTACGTCTGAAGTCCTGTTATCATAAGGTAATTCAATAAGTGAGAGTTTTTTGTGTTATGTATATGTATCATGTTCATTCATTTTATATATTCATGCTCATTCCCAGGCTAATACATGGAATATGCAGGGAGTAGTTAACCCTCTTGGCATATTGGTGTTTTCAGGCGAGATACATGTTCGTTAGTTCTCTCCCTTTTCTTAGGAGGAAAAAGGGGGGGGGGGCTGTGACGCGAATGTGATTCGGTTCCGTGAACTTGACTGTCCTTTTAGGTCTCCGTTAGTCAAGTTTGAAGTCTAAAATCTTTCTCCAAGGGGCAAAATTAGCATTTATGGCTTGCCCCTTCCCACCAGGTTACTGATCAAATCTGGTGTATATCAGAAGTAACAGAATGGTGAGTATTGATCGAAGGAGAATGCAGGAAATGTCAATTTCCCTTTCTCCGAGATCTAACAATACTCACCATTCTGTTACGGACCCAGCCTCCCAGCCCCACAGAGGCAAGCCATAGTTTTCTCTTGTTTGGTGGCTATGCAAACAATATGAGCTCTATGGTAAACGGGTACTCGGCAGTTGGGAGCCGAGTACCCGGTTCCCAGGAGTCGGTAAAGCTTTCTAAGTCTATAATCCTAGAGCTGCTGTCAGGGCTAGCTGTATATCAGAAGTAACAGAATGGTGAGTATTGTTAGATCTCGGAGAAAGGGAAATTGACATTTCCTGCAGTCTCGGGCACATGGACTCTCCAAGAGAGCCAGCTGCATATCAGTCTGTTGGATATGATAGCAGTGGAACTGGCATTGGAAAAGCTTTCTTCCAAAAGTCAGGGGCAAGGCGATATTGATACGGTCGGACAACTCGACAGTAGTATCATACAGAAATCGCCAAGGCGAGACCAAGTCACCCACACTATGTATCTAAGTGTGGCACTTGATTCAATGCTGCAGGAATTACTCGGTTGTTTTTTAACGCAGCTCATATTCCTGGGCGATTGAACATTCTGGCGGATGCTTTGTCTCGCAGACAGGGAATTCTGCCAACAGAATGGTCTCTCAACCCTCCAGTTCTTCACAGGATCTTCGAGCATTGGGGCAAACCCAACGTGGACTTGTTCGCCACAAGGGAAGATGCTCAAATCATGACTTATGTCTCGCCGATACAGATCCTAATGCCGTCGATACAGACGCTCTGGCGTTAAGCTGGAGAGGGATGCACGCTTACACGTACCCACCCACCATTCTTCTACCGAAGATATTGGTGAAGATCAGGGAGGAACCGTGCCTGGTCCTGCTATAGCGCCATTTGGCCCAGCAGGGCGTGGTTCACGGATCTTCGAGGTCTGCGGGTGGAAAATCCAGTGTAGTTACCCGAGATTCCGAACATAATCTCCCAGGCCAAGGGACGCTTCCTACACGAGCGTCCCAAAATGTTATTGACTGCGTGGTTGTTGTCAAACAACGTTCCACGTCGGAGGGCTTTTCTCGACATGCTGCCGATTTCATCGCAGCTGCGAGAGGGAGGTCAACCTTCAAGTCATATAACACCAAGGTTAACGGATTTGCAGACTGGTGTGAGGAAAAGGGTATTGTTACCTTTCATTCCACTATTCAGCAAATAGCAGACTTTCTCTGTGAGCTGTTCTTTTCAGGACTAGCTCCTGTCACAATTGCTGGATACAAGTCAGCTTTGGCATCAGTTATCCCTTGTCTAGCCAACAGGGATAGTCCAGAGGTGGCCCAGTTGAGTGTGATGGTGAAGGGAATGAGCAATCTCCGACCGAGACAGCCGGTAGTCATTCCAACCTGGAGTCTATCTTTAGTGCTTAATGTACTGGCCAAGCACCCTTTCGAACCGTTGCGTTCGGCTAGTCTAAAGCATTTGACTCTAAAGGCGGTCTTTCTATTGGCAGCTTCCTCAGCTAGAAGGCGCAGTATGATCCATGCACTTTCAGCAGAGAGGGACCGATTTATTGTCTCCAGAGAGGGTCTGCGTCTATTGCCAAGAGCAGAGTTTATGTCAAAGATTCGATCTTTAAGATATCCCGGCAAACCGATCGTTATGCCGAAACTAAGTAGGTTTGATCGTGATGCCAGTGTCTGGTGCCCAGTCCATGCTTTGACTAAGTACAAAACGGACAGACTCGTTACGGTCGAATGATAGACATCTGTGGATCTGCCATAAGGAGCCATATGGCGCCGCATCCGTGGATTCTATCTCTCGTTGGGTAGTCTAATGCATTCAGACTACCCGTGAGATTACGACTGGGCACCAAGTGCAAGGCGCAAGGGCACGATGTTAGAGGAATAGCCGCCTCTTCCGCCCTTTACAATGGTGTTCCGTTTAAGGACATCATGGCTGTTGCACAATGGCACTGTGAGTCCTCTTTCACGGATTACTATATGAGGGATGTGTCAGACTTCGCCATTCCACTCGCTTTAGCTGTTTTGAGACGATAGCTATATGACCACGCTGCTCTTCTTCCTTTTTTGGCATTTGTAAGAGAGAATTAAGAAGCAGACATGGTCGAGCGAGAGGATATCAGCCAGATTGTGTCACTGATGGCCGGACAAGTGAATGGTTGGAGGCACCAGGTCTGAAATCCAAATATCATGAGGTAATTCAGGATTGAGAGTGTTTTGTATTATGTCTATATATCATGATCATTCATCTTATATATTCATGCTCATTCCCAGGCTAATATATGCAAAGAGCAGTTAACCCTCTTTGCATATTTGTGTTTTCAGGCGAGATGCATGTTCGTGAGTTCTCTCCCTTTTCTTAGGAGAAAAGGGGGGGAGGGGGGGCGGGGCCAGTGATGCGAATGTGATTCGGTTCCATTAACTTGATGGTCCTTTTTAGGTCTCCGTTAGTCAAGTTTTAAGTCTAACTCTTTCTCCAAGGGGCAAAAGTAGCATTGATGGCTTGCCCCTTCCCACCAGGTTACTGACCAAATCTGGTGTATATCAGAAGTAACAGAATGGTGAGTATTGATCGAAGGAGAATGAAGGAAATTTCAATTTCCCTTTCTCCGAGATCTAACAATACTCACCATTCTGTTACGGACCCAGCCTCCCAGCCCCACGGAGGCAAGCCATGGATTTCTCTTGTTTGGTGGCTATGCAAACAATATGAGCTCTATGGTAGACGGGTACTCGGCAGTTGGGAGCCGAGTACCCGGTTCCAAGGAGTCGGTAAAGCTTTCTAAGTCTATAGTCCTAGAGCCAGCTGTCAGGGCCAGCTGTATATCAGAAGTAACAGAATGGTGAGTATTGTTAGATCTCGGAGAAAGGGAAATTTAAATTTCCTTCATTCACCCATGTGGTTAGATAGGGATATGAATACGCTAATGAATCTTGAGATTTCTACCACGTAGTAATTTCGTAATATTCAATTTACTAGCCACGGACAGTTGTCAAATACCAACAATTTACTATATTCAGTATTAGAATCTCAGTTCTCGGTTTGTAATAATTTTTTTTTACATAAAGCTGTATATAACTGAATATGTACTACTGCTTTTGCACGATTCTACCATCAAGTAATTTGGTAATATGTAGTTACATATTCGCCATATGGCCCCATTGTAATATGGTTGGTTCACATTCACCACATTCAGATAGGTGTCGATATGTCCTGACATATCGCTCATAATGGGTTCGGCCCAGAATATCACCCATATGTTTAGATAGGTATAGGCATAAGCTTACGACGTAGTGAGATTACAAAATTTCATAACGTAAATAAGCTCAAACTTAGGATAATTCATGGTTTTCATTGTAATATACGTTCACCCCCAGAATTTCACCCACAAATACTTATAGGAAGTATGTTAGTTGTATTCCGAATTTAAAAAAATTCTACAGGATCGTAATTTCATAGTACACAGTTCCATACCAAAAATTGGCGCAAATTCTGTCAGATCAACAATCTTCTGTACCACACTGTTTGCAATAGGTTCGCTATGAATATGCTAATAAAGTATCAAAGGTTTAAAAAATGCTTACTATACAGTAATTTCGTCATATGCAATTTAGTAGTGGCACACCATTGTCAAATTCCAATAATGTACTATATTCGGTACCAGAATATCTTTACATGCAAATATTTATTATAGTAATGTGAAAATATTTCTATATACCCCATATTATTAGCCGCGTGTACTGGTAGAACCTGACTTATCAGGCTAATACCATAACATTTTGTCAACAAGATCGTCGTCATTACAACGGTTGAGGCCGATTTTGGCCTTTTTGTCGGGCAAAAATATTTGATTTAATAGTTTGTCAGTGTTTCCAGTAAAGATATCGTTTAATAGGTGACATAGATATGATAGCTAAATGAAACAGATCACGATGTCGTGGCTGTTTCCCACTGGGTCTTCAGTCAGAATGTTTTCTACTATATCATTTTCGTTGGAGAAAACTAGGTTTACGGTATTGGTTCTATTCTGGCCACTTAACTTTGTTGAAAAGGTTATCTGTCAGTACAGATCGGTGGTCCTGTATTGCATCAAGAATATACTTGCTTTGTGCATTTCACTAGCATTGCAGTGTATATTTCACCAATCTATTTCCGGGTAATAAGCTCTTCACGTCTGTTTAAGAAGGTATCATGATTTAGGTTTAAAATATTCTTTACAGTTTTTCTTTAATATGTTTGAATGGATGTCGGGGTCTGTACTGCGTCTTGCGCTGATTTTCTACTGACTGGGTTGCCAGCTCTGTTGATTTCTTTATCTTTACAAGTTGTTGATACCTAATGACCCAAATTTGATATGTTATGCTCTGTTGATGCAGTAGTGCAATTTTCTCATCACTGGCTGCTCTTAATTTTGTCTGTTCCTCCCTCTCTCTCTCTCTCTCTCTCTCTCTCTCTCTCTCTCTCTCTCTCTCTCTCTCTCTCTCTCTCTCTCTCTCTCTCTCTCTCTCTCTCTCTCGCGCTCTCTCTCTCACTTGTTAAGGAGTTTGGCCTGGAGACAAAGGATGGATGGAAAAATTGTTGGACTGACCAAAAATATAAGCTGCTTTTCCTAGCCCATAGCTAATACTGCCCATATCTTTTTGCAAGAAATATTCCTTCTTTTGTGTTTATTGTCCGCGTATATTTTTGTCATAAGTGGCTTGTATGCCTTTATATAACTTCATTTTTTCATGAAATAGTTGAGTTTATTCTCAGAATTATAATAACCTCTGGGCACGCTATTTACCATTGATGTGTACTTGTTAGTTTTATTTGTTGGCATAAAATTGTGCTCTTGGTCTCGAATTAATGTGGAGAATTAGTACTTTACTCCAGATGTGGAATATCCCTTTAAAGATGGCAGGTTAAAGTTCTTGTGTCCCATTAAATATAACACATTTGCACGAGATATGGGATGCCTGTTCAATTTACCCGGCATGCAATGCTACTCGGCACGCAATGCCCTGACTCCATAAACATTGTAACTATTGGACGCCATATATTCATTTAGTCTATTGTCTGTACAAGGCGGGATTTCTCAAACAAAACCCACCTGCGCATGCAAATGGTTATTTGTCTCAGCCCTGGAAGTGTAAGCATGCATGTAGAATGTATTCACGGCAGTACATTCAACAGTCTGTATTTCAATACTGTTCAGCGCAAGTGTGTCAATTTCCAGGAGAAAAAACCCGGGAAAGCTTTTGTATACTTTGACAATAATTTGAGCGAAAGTTGTTGCTATCAATGACAGCAACAACATTCAGTCAAGTTATTGTCAAAATAATTAGTACGTAATGTGATTACTACTTGCTACAGCTTTGATACAAATTTGAATGAACATTTTTGCTGCCACAGCTTTCAGTCTTTATATTCTAAAATAATCATCGTAATTATCAGTCGACACTCACTACAGATTTGAAGACTATGACTCTTCTGATTTCAATAAAACTTTACACAGCAATTCTATACCATGTATGGGGGACAATTTGCATCATTACAAATTTGATTTTGGGGAATTTTGCCTACTTTTTCCACAGTCTTAGACATAGAATATTTTGGATGTTTTTAGGTTAAGGCTTTTTATGGACAGTTGTCTTTTAACAATGGCTCACCAAATATCAGAATTTTAAATTTTACAGTGCTCAGTGTTATATATACTTTAGCAATCAACACAGGCTAGACATTGCAGGCTTCAGTGTTCTTGTATAATCTTAGTAGTTCAAATTCAAGCCATTTAGCTATATAATACAGGAAGCTGTTAAATATTCATTGCATCATAAAAGGTTGGCTATTTCAACTCTGTAAGATTTAACCCTTTAACACGCTTATTGGCCGAAAACAGCCTCTGCAGTGGTCTTGTGAAATGTCCATTTGCAGACCAAGAGAAGACTATTTTTAAAAATTTACCGCTGGAATGACTGGCTCGATATCCGAGCCAGCTTTATAAGCGAGCCAGTCATTCCAGTGGTAAATTTTCAGAAATAGTCTTCTTGGTCTGCAAATGGACAGTTTCTATGAAAAAAATTGAAATTTTCTTGAACAAATTCAAGAGTTAAAGGGGTAAGCATCAAATTTCTCTCCGAAAATTTCATTTTTTCATGGAAAATGCCTATTTTGCAGACCAAAAAAAGAGAATCATTTAAAATTTACCACTGGAATGACTGGATTGATCATCAAGCCAGTTATTCCAGTGGTAGATTTTCAAAAATACCCATCCCTTGGTCTGCAAATGATTATGAACGTTTCCCAAAACCACTACAGATGTAATTTTATGAGAAAATTAAAATATTCTCGAACAAATTCAAGGGTTAAAGTGTTCACCTGTGATAGTCCTGTGTCTGAATTTCAAAACACTTATACAGGGAAGCTGTTGAATATTTCGAAACAGATTTGACTGGAACCGGTTGCTGCCAGAGGCAACAACAGATCCCAGGCAAAGTTGTTTCAAAATATTCCACAAGTCATAAAGGATTAGGTATTTCTTGTCTGCGATTTGTAAAGAGTTACCCCTTGATACTCTGTGTCTCAATTTCAAGACGGGGAAACTGTTGAATACTTTGAAACAGTTTTGACTGGAACGTGTTGCTGGCATAGTGCTACCTATGGCAACAGTCAAATTGCTTTCAAACTATTTAACGGAATGTCGCGTACATCATAATGGGCTAAGGGGTTAAACCCCTTTAGTTTTGACTATGCAATGTGTAATCTAGTCTGCATCAGAAGGAATTGATGTTTATTTCGGAATATCTTTATATTGTTTGTATTTCGAACCTCAGATGGATCTATTTCTATTGATGCCCCACACATTTGTAGCTCAGCTCCGCCCGCTTTCTGGATGTGTAAGAATCAATTTTTATACTTTTTTTCTTTTTAGTTAATAATTTTCTTGAACAAATTGGAGGGTGAGCATTCCATCTTTGGAGTACCATAGATTTTAATTCAGCCTCATGATATAAGGCTGGGACGTAAAGGTCCATCCTCTGTGTTGCAGGAAAATAAAATCTATGTCTTCTTGTCACCCAAACCATTCTTGTTTGTCCTCTGCTTTCTGCCAACCATTGGTCGGGTGGGATGGAGGGTCTCTCCACCGGCTCCTGTTATTAATGGAAACATTAATATTGTTAATGAGCTATTAATGGCAGGGGCAGGTGGGGTTTCTTATCGCTTTCTCCATCTGTGGTGAGACAGGGTTGCGTAAGCGAGACAGGAAGTGTCCATCCGGCCCTTTGTCTTCACAGAACACCTGTGAAAACACTCGGCTGCCCGGAGGGATAATTCCGGCCTCGCCACACCAGCCCGACATCACCATGGCCAAGCGCGCTCAGATTGGTCAGTGGTAAATCTGTCCCAATGCCCGGGGCGGATTGGCCACACCCAGGACGCACGTGCCAGTTCACCACCGGTGGATTGGAATAGTCAGCCAATGGAGTCGCTCCATTTCCACCTTTAAAATAAGCTGTTTGGCTTACATCTCGTCATTGTGCGTTCGTAACCTCTGACCTTCTTTGCAGAAATTATTAATCCCCTCCCGCCCTACCCTGTTAAAAGGAGGGGGATGTTAACTCGAAAACTGCTCTCATTGCCCAGCTAACCGTGATCAGTATTCTCTACAGATCGTATGATTCAATAGAATCTATTTAAGTATCGGGAGGGTCACCTCCATGCCTCTAAGCTGCTCCACATATATCGCTCCGCTACATTTACTCAATGTCTTTGTACAGTTTATAAATGTATATAATAATAATAATATTAATAGTAGAACTTAGTATTTATCTGGAGTACCATAGATTTTAATTCAGCCTCATGATATAAGGCTGGGACGTAAAGGTCCATCCTCTGTGTTGCAGGAAAATAAAATCTATGTCTTCTTGTCACCCAAACCATTCTTGTTTGTCCTCTGCTTTCTGCCAACCATTGGTCGGGTGGGATGGAGGGTCTCTCCACCGGCTCCTGTTATTAATTGGAGGGTTACAGGGTTCAAACTGAAGATTATGATAAGAGTACCGGTACAGGAAGGTCACAGCATTGTTTTACATATTTAATTGGGAAAACTAATTATTAACCCGTTCAATACCAGAGTTCCATTGTTTACGCTGCCAGGTAATTGTATAACTAGAAATATTCTGTTGAATATTTAGAACATAGTTTCACTGGAAGCCAGTGCTGCCTTAGGCGGCAATGGCTTCTATTGAAATTAATTTCTAAATATTCGACAGAATTAAATAATCATAAAGAATACAGTGTGTCTGGCATATGCACTTACAAGTGTAGTATGTTATAATTAATATTATAATGTAGAAATATATTTATCTCTGCAATAACCCTTGCCACACTGATGTCAAAATTTTAAATGTTCAAATTAAGGTAAAAGTTGAACTGGTGTTTATTTTTCAACAAATTTGGTGGAAGATGGTGCTGTCGTAGACGGCAACATCTTCCACCAAAATTGTTGAAAAATGTACACCGGTTTCTTTGCTGTTAACGCAGTAAAAAGATAGAATATTGACACCAGAGTGGTAAGGGTTAAGGATATGTACACATTACATGGTCAGCCTACATTGACTGTGAATTTATTATTTAACTCTATTTATTAGCTCACTTCAAGTGAGCTTATGACATGGCGGTCGACTGTCTGTCATTAAGTATCTGTCATCTACTTTTTATTTGAACGACTTCTCAAGAACTTGTGGATGGTTTCATCCAAATTTGGCAGGAAGCGTCCTTAGGGCATGGAGATGCAAGTTTATTTAAAGGAAGCGGATCGGCCAATTTGGCGGGTGGCTGGTGGCCATCTTGGATTTTCTTCTTTAAAACCGCTTGGGGATCAATTCAAAACTCATGAAAGATTATCTAGGGCAAGAGCTGTTCAAACTATGATTATTCAAGTGAACTTGATTGGCCAAATGCTTCGGCGGCCATCTTGGATGACTGAGTTTTCGTGAGAACGACTTCAAGAACGGCTGCACGGATTTACCTTAAATTTGGCATATATGATTAGGCCCTAAGGGCCATTAATGGGTATTCAAGGGAGAATGATTCGTCGAAAAAATATGGCTGCCATGGATCGTATCGTGTTTGGCAGCCATATTGAATTTCTTATTTGATGGATTTTGAAGCCGAAATTGGTTTTTTTATAGTCTTTTAGGTATGCGGATTTCAAATTTGCTACTTTCGAAACTGTCAGATAAACAGTTTGGCGGCCATCTTGAAACAGTTTCCCGCCAAAACTCCCATACTAAAGCAATAGGAAATTTAAAACGTCTTCGATAAATGAATTTGTGGTCATGTTGGATTTTCTTCCTGCCAAAAACTCCCACTAGTAAAGCAAAGGGAAATTAAAATATATTTCCGAGAACCACTGAACCGATTTTAATCAAATTTGATAGCACACATCCTAGTCTTTTTACAGTTTGGCTAAACCCTAGGGTTCTACTTATAGTCGATGGCCATCCTAGTTGAAATGTCTATGTTCCAGGTAAACGATACATGCCTCTTGTTTCTGAGGTGTACTCTATAGGTTCATACACTTCTATCAGCGAAAAACGGCCTCTGCAGTGGTCTTGTGAAATGTCAATTTGCAGACCAAGAGAAGACTATTTTTGAAAATTTACCACTGGAATGACTGGCTCGATAACCGAGCCAGTCATTCCAGTGGTAAATTTTCAAAAATAGTCTTCTCTTGGTCTGCAAATGAACAATTTCTGTGAGAAAATTGAAATCTTGAATAAATTTGTTGATAAAAGGGTTAACTTCCATGTTTGTTGTATTTATTACCTGACAAATCGCATGCTATTGCACTGAACATGTGTTTGTAGTAACACACACGTAATATACCGCTTTACATAATATTGATACAAGTTTTTTATTTATTCATATTTATATTGCATTATTTGTTTAAATAGATATATAGGTACGTAAATAACGATTAACATTCATGTGACGCCGGCTAATCTTTTAACCCTTTAATGGTCAAATTTGATCAAGAAAGTCTTAAGTATTTGCTTATTGAATGTCCATTTGTAATGGAGTATTTTTGAAGATTCAACACTGGAATTACTGGCTTCAATGGTATAAAATGAAATTTCGATACACTGATTTCAATAAGAAAGAATGTAACACTTTAACCCTTTAATGGTCAAGCTGACCAAAACCAGCCTCTGCAGTCGTCTTGCGAAATGTCCATTTGCAGGCCAAAAGAAGACTATTTTTGAAAATTTACCACTAGAACGCCTGGCTCGATAACAGAGCCAGTCATTCCAGTTATAAAATTTAAAAAATAGTCCTCTTGGCCTGCAAATGGACATTCAATAAGCAAATAATTAGCTTTTCCTGACCGAATTTAGCCATTAAATGGTTAATGCTCAAGCCGGCCAAAACCGACCTCTGCAGTGGAATGTCTATTTGCAAACACACACACACGCACGCACGCACGCACGCACGCACGCACGCACGCACGCACGCACGCACGCACGCACGCACGCACGCACGCACAGGTTTAAATTAATTTCAAACCAGAATGCACAGTCGATGGCATCCATTCGCAAATTTCCGCTTTTGCCAATTTTCATATTCTGCCCCAGTACTCCCTACACAGGCCCACCCACCCTGGAGACAGTCTAATGTGAACATTGTCTCACAATCTGCAATCGTATGCGTATCTAACATACCAAATTTGGTTGAATTCCGCCAACTTTGACTTTATCGTGTGTTTAAATATACATAACTGCTGCAATCTAAGTGATCTAACTCTTTACACTTTAACCCTCGAATTTATTCAAGAAAATTACAATCTTCTCATAGAAAATGAACATTTGCAGACCAAGAGAAGACTATTTTTGAAAATTTACCACTGGAATGACTGGCTAGGTTATCGAGTGAGTCCTTCCAGTGGTAAATTTGTGCAAATGGAGATTTGTCAAGAGCACTGCAGAAGGCATTTTTGGCTGATATGATTAAGATTAATGGTAAAGCTCTGGCAAAGAAGATCAACAGTTGTGGCTTATAAATAGATGTCCAGTTAAAGACCAAAGGAAGACTATTTACACGAAGACAAATTTCTCCAATACCTGCATTGTTGATATATTTTTCAATCGGGCTGTTGTGAAGGTGAAAAGTGTATATTTTGTAAACGATGTTACTGAAAGCTGTTGCTATGTTGCGTTTCAGCTTTTGGCCACAAAATTGGCACACATCTTTGTGAACCCACGGACAAATGTACACCCAAGTTAGGAGAAGACACTGCACAGTAGAACCAAAGTTATTGAAAAATGTGTTAAGTATCCATTGTGAAAACAATATTGCTAAAAGCTGTTGCGTTTTAGCTTCTGACAAAATAATTGGCACATGTTGGGGACAATGTTTTCCATAATAATGGACCATAATTGGGAAGCTGAAATGGAAACCAATGGAATCTGGCATTTTTCTAGGAACATTTTTAAGTGGAAATGTGATATTCAAATAGAAATTAATGGATAAAGACACATTTCTCCAGAAAATGAGCCATTCGCATGCGAAATTGTAAATTACTACCCACACATATTTTCCCCTCCTTAACTTCATGCTTTCTTGTTATAATAATAGCGCAACGCACACCAGAGATTTGCCAGACGCTTTATTGACTTTATTAAGTGTACGTGCAGCTTAGATGATGCAAGTTTACAAAATGTAAATGAAACTGAATCAGCGATTTTTGTGAAATAGAAAATAGAATATTTTGAAATGGAAACCCCTACCCTACTCACGTCTTCGGGCGTGTCAGGATCCCATGGACAAGCTTCCACCCAAGTTTGTTGACTATCCCGCCAGTAAGACCAGAGTTAAAATGAGCCAAGTGTCCATTTTGAAAACAATGTTGCTGAAAGCTATCGCTGTTGTGTTTTAATTTTCTACCCCAAAATTGGCGCACTGCCAGAATGCCACGAGCCAAGCTTCCAGCGAAGTTCTGAGACAATCCCTCTTAACCCTTTAACACTCATATCAGCCAAAAACGGCTTCTACAGTGTTCTTGAGTAATGTCCATTTGCAGACCAAGAGAAGACTATTTTTGAAAATTTACCACTGGAATGACTGGCTCGATAACTGAGCCAGTCATTCCAGTGGTAAACTTTCAAAAATAGTCTTCTCTTGGTCTGAAAATTGACATTTTCTTTGAAAAATTAAAGTTTTCTTTAACCAATTCAAGGCTTAACGGGTTGAACAAGAACCAGAGATGTTAAAACATATCTTAAAAACAAGAAGAAGCACTCTGTGCTCACATAATTAATCCTTGCTGCTAGCGACACAGGTGAAAATGTATCCCTGGAATGACTGATTATTGAGCCAGATATTCTAATGGCCAATTTTTAGAAACAGTCTTCTCTTAGCCAGCAAATGGGCATTCCTAAGGATCAAGACACGTTTGGCTGGTTTGACAATTAAATGGTTAAATGTAAATAATACACTAATAATTAATAAGTGAGTGACCATTGGAGTGACCATTGCCCAGTACTGTATATCTCAATTTCAAGGCAACATGAATGCTTACATTAAAACTAGATTGAATCTTGTAAAATTCTCTCCATTCCATGGCCCGGATTCACAAAGAAGTGTAAGTTACGCCTGGCGTAAGTTACGCCATCACACTTACGTGTTTGACTTAACTGGGATTCAGGAAGACAGGCGTAAGGTTTTTGTCATAATTTTTTTGTTGTAAATGAACGCTGATCTCTCTAGTACGTGGATACGCAAATCGTCGGTCTGACGAGAATGCGGAAGTGCCGATGACCTTGAATCTGAATATTAATCACAACAATGCCAAGGTTTTTTTTCGAGCATGAATTGGATTTGTTAATTAGTTGTGTTACGAGAATAACAAACACAAAAAAACCCCACTTATTTATATATGCACTGCGGACACATGGGCGTAGAAACATATTTTACCAAGGGTGAATTGGGAGCTATAGGGTGCAAACTATATGTGGGGCCAAAATCTATGGGTGTTATAGGGATACTATATGGGATAGGAAAACCCTGGGTAACCCTAACCCCCACAGCACCCCAAACCCCATACTGTCATTGGCACATGTGATAAATTATCAATCTAATTTTCTGATGATGTAGGCGGCAGCCGGCCTATAGGAACGGTCTTTGAATGTTTGTCACAAAAAAAGAAACAAATTTATGTAGAAACAGGTAGTAGTAGGCCATATGTTTGTTGCATGGTTTTTATGACAAAAATTTAAAGGCTAGCTGTGTATATATATATATATATATATATATATATATATAGGCTATAAAGTGACTCAAGAATTGACAAATAATTAATTATAACCACAAACTTTAACTCTTTGGCTTTGACATTCAAGCCGGCAAAAAACCTGCGGGCTTTCGCAGTGTATGCCATATGGTCTTGTGATATGTCGATTTGCAGACCAAGAGATTATTTTTTTAATTTTGCCACGAATGACTGGCTCAGTAAGAGACAACAGAACCAGTCATTCCAGTGAACAATTAAAAAAAATAACGGTTCGTGGTCTGAAAATGAACATTTTCTATGACGAAATGGAAATTTACTTGAATAAATTTGAGATTTATACTGGATTAATACGCGCTTGTCAATGAGAATTTTAGGAATCGGTAATCAATAATATAATCGCTAATTAAGCACACGCAAAGTTACCAGTTTCCGTTACTCTTTTTCACTGCGTCCCTTGTGCGTCTTCAGGGACGCATAGGGTTAATTTTTATGTGTCCCTCTGCCATTTTTATGCGTATATACGCGCAAAAGGACGCATATGGGCAACTCTGCATGAGGTATGTGCCAAATAATAGGTTGAATTATCGAAATGATGCACAATATGCCTGTAATGATTTATTAATAATGCTCATTCAAACGAATATTTAAATTAACGAAAAAATCATATAATATAGGTTAGCTTTATTAGTAGGCAATCAATGGCATATAAATATCAATCTACGCGCTATACAAATCAACAGTTGTTGCTTTGTTTAAGTTACGGTAACTAAGCTTTTACTGCAGTCCGCATGTGTTCAAAAGTCATGTCACGACGGAAAAACGTAAATTTGCTTTTCTAAATTCGTTCATTCATTGCTGTTTTGTCAGAGTTACACGTTTTCCCCAGACTTACACGTGGTACATATGCAGGTGTAAGTTACGCCAATATGTGGGCTAATTTACGTCATTGTCGTAAGTTACACCTTTTTGTGAATACGGATTTACACCTGTTTCTAGACTTACGCCTTTTTTTAGACGTAAGTGTAACTTACACTTCTTTGTGAATCCGGGCCCATAAGCCTTTGTCCAGCAGTTTTGCTTACATATTGCTTCTCCGTTAACTCTAACACTCATATCAGCCAAAAATGCCTCCTGCAGTGGTCTTGAGAAATGTTCATTTGCAGAGTAAGAGAAAACTATTTTTGAAAATTTACCACTGGAATGACTGGCTCAATAACCGAGCCAGGCATTCCAGTGGTAAATTTTCAAAAATAGTCTTCTCTTGATCTGCAACTCGACATTTTCTTAAAGAAAATTGAAATTTTCGTGAAGAAATTTAAGTGTTAACGGGTTAATTGTCAGTATTGTCGTATTTGATATTGAACTCAAATTTGGCGACTGTTTCTGTCACGTGATGATTTAATGTACTTTCCCTGTGCGTGCGGAGTGTGTTTCGAATCATGCGCAACATTGTGTATGATCACTGCCTTTCTTGAGCCAAATTGTAACAGTAGTTTCCAAGCTATCTCTGTCTGCAAATGGACATTTCTCAAGAGCACTGCAGAGGCCGTTTTTGGCTGGTATGAGAGTTAAAGGGTTAAGAAATTCCCACTTGCAAATCAAGCGAAGACTGTTTTTAAAAATTTATCGCTGGAATGACAGGCTTGATAAACGAGCCAGTTATTCTAGTGGTAAATTTTCAAAAATAATTTCCTTGATCTGCAAATGGTCATTTTCTATAGGAAGATTGAAATTTTCTTGAATAAATTTGAGGGTTAAAATTAAACATTGGCTGTACTTGCAATGTGTTGCTGTTAGACACCAGTAACAGCGTGTAACAATTCTGTTTTCAAAATAAGCACCAGTTGCCGGATGAAAGTGAATGGAATTTACGAATTGAAAATTCAGTAGCCATGTGAGTTAGAAATCATTTCATAGGGTATCAATGCTTTGATGAACTGGCTTTTTGTGAAAATAATTTTACTTGCTGGATTAGGTGTAACACATGTTTTGTAACACAACAAAAATACTAAGCCACTCAATTCACTGTTTGCTAAAAGTCACCTACCTGACTTAGATATCTCAGAAAATTTTAACCTATTCATTCCCATGGTGTAGGTTCCCTTGAAACAAGTTTAGCAGAGATACATCCCTCCATTGGGTAGTCTTGATAGTATCTCTTTAACTCTAAAGCAGTCATTGCTCTAGGGAACCGGTTCCTCTATTCCTATAGAGAACATATAAACGAGTCTGTGAGCATGCGCACTTATGCTACTATGCATGCGACTGAGTCCAAGCCTTCATTAATTAATTTTCTGTATTACGGGAAACACCTAACTTTTATCTCAACAAATCCTATTCATTCCATAATCTTGTGGCGCTACATCCACATTTGATTTTTCATGAATACCACAGTACAAGCGGTCTTTGTTGAATAAGTTATAGTACTTATGTAAAATGTTTATAATTTACGTGAATATGAACGGAAAGTTCGTTGTTACTAAGTTGAAAGAAAATGGCGCCAGCTTCACATTACAAGCCAGGTGGAGTCAATAACTCTGATTTTTTTTTTTTAGCCACGAGGCTCGTTCCTACGAAAGGTATACTATATACCGGTTTGGAACATCTCCTACGAAAGGTATCCTACATAACATATGTAACATACCGGTTGGGAAGTTAGCGGATCAATTAAGAGTTTTGACTAGGTACGTATTTCTGAGCGTCATTCTTTCCTACATAAGGTATACTACATACCGGTTTGGATCGAATCCTACATAAGGTATCCTACATAACTATGTCATATACCGGTTGGGAAGTTATTGGATCTATTAAGAATGTGACAGTGGTGCAAACAGGCGTGGTGGACCGGATGAACACCACAAGGATACACCACGATCATCCCCTGAAGAAAAGCGAGTGGTCCTTCTAAGGGCCGTTACTAACCAACTAACATGAAACTCGCAATTACTTCATGATGATCAGTCAAGTCAGTCGTATTACAATAAAGACGAGACCATCAGTATTAATTCGCGATTCGTTGTTCGTTTTCAATTGGCGGCGTTTTTGCAGGCTAATTTAACATTACTAGCAATGGGCCGTGAAACCTTTTTACCATTTATTTAATATCTTATAAAAATTACTCGAGATTTTATGTTTTCTAATACCTGGCGGGGTTATTCGACGCAAGTATTTTTTATGGCCTTAGTTTCATGAAAAATTTAAACATTGCGTTGCTATGGGATGTCCTCGTTAGTGTGTCGTAAATTGGCAAATGTTGGACGATCTTGGAATGCCCGGATGTTCAAAATTACGATACTGATTCGAATCCTCGTAATCGTATAACCCTCTTTTGTTAGATAGGCTATTAAGCCTGTGCCAGATTATCAGGTTCACTTGATTTGTAAATCTAGCGAGAAACTTGCGTTCACTTGATTTCTAAGTCTAGCGATAAAATTTATCATATATATTACTGCATGGTTATATTGTAATGTGAGTGACCAACATAAAATGATCTAAAACGTAATGCGATGTTCTAGAAAAATTGCATGAACGGCCGATAATTAAACTGGGTAGCCAGCGTCTATTGTTAGCGAGCCGGACAGTGGCAAAGTAAATCTCCGTTTGGAGGCGCTGACGAGAAGCGTAGATCTCATTTCCGATTCCAGGATATCTATATCCGAGTACTCGCTTAAGCTACTTCATTAAAATTTGCTTTAACCTAATCTGGTCAGATAATATCACGTGATTTATATATCATGTGATTATCACGTGATTCTGATTTATATATTATAAAGACGACATTTATGTCAAGTTAGGATTAATTTTGATGGAAAAAACAATCTTTATTAAAGGATACGCAATATTTAGGCTGCTCAATTTAATAATTTCACTTCTGCGAATGATGTTTTGAGGTATACATTAAGCATAGCCGCGAGGTGACAAGATTTGTGAAGGGGTTTTTCGTGGTATCTTCAGACGTTAAGATGTTTAAAAATTCAGAGGAAAATAAGTTTTATCCTTGTATATAGTGCGCGCAAATTTTTTAGAATATGTAAATTGAGCATAAATGTGCGACCTATTTATGGATTTTTAAGTAAATACGCCACTCCCATATTTTCTGGTACTCATTCAGATTCAACTTATTTCAGTTGCAACTTATGACTAATAACTTCGAGAGTTAAATGGTTGATATTTTGATAGTAAACGCTACAAACTTTGATGACCAAGTTTTACTATATCAGAGATGTGTGTTGATCTCAGTGTTTTAGTAGCAAGCATAGCCTTTGGATCAGGAAAGTTCTTGACTATCAGCCACTTTTATTAGCCCTAAGATGGGGTTTTTCCCTACTTAATGTATAATCTAATCTCTCATCATTTTGTAAATTCTTTCTGCGGGTACTTAACTTGGGTGAAATTGGATATATAGAGCACGTACCCAGGCTATGAGGGATCATTCTATCGGCTCTCAATCGATTAATTGTTATAGTCAAATATAACATTCTGCTTGCAAATGGACTATTACTCGTGGAAATCATCTGAAAGTCTAGAAGAGGGGGAGAACTAACCTAGTTAGAAAAATCTTCTCTCTAAGGGGTGTGTAAACTGTGAAATGTTGGTCTGAACATGTTGTTTCCACACCATCTCTTAAAACATTCGAAAATGGTTTAGGTAGGCTTTGGCATAGTCAAGCCAATGTATGACTACACCGTACACGCAACCCATGACTAGAAGTGACGGCACAGGCATGGAGATAAATGAAGAAGAGATGACCATGAGGCCTAATTGTCCTGTGCTCAGTATTATTACCTAGATTATAACTCGATTTTTATGGCATAGCAACTGATTATAATTAAACTTCTGGTTTAGGTATGCCAAATCAAATCACTTCTGGTGTTTTGCTGGTATTGTTTGTTTCTAAATCACTTGACAGTTTAAATGCCCTATTTCAGGGGCTCTTATTTTTGATTCTTTAATTCTTTATTAGTTGCTCTTAGTGCAATGGCTGAACCATCCAATTATCCTCATCCTTCGAAACCGTGTGTACACCCAACTCTTCGCATTTATCTTCTAGGAATGATTTAATTTTTTCTTATGATCCTAGCAGTGCTTTTGTCGTTTTGATTTCACTAGATTTCGTTTTGCTCCTGAATCTTTTCATGTATTACACTCTTCCTATCAGCCTCCATCTTTCGACCTGTTCTCTCAAAAAATTGGAATCAATCATCTTTCGATTCTCCTAATATCAATCTGCAAATAAGTGCGTCAGACTTTATTATTTTAATTGTGAATAGTGGTTTGCTATCTTTTAGTATCATATCTGGCCTGATTTATTTTTAACATAATTTTTCAGTCTTTCTTTTCGGTCAGTAGGATCCCTCGCCATGATGAAGCATATCTATGGGTGAATGTAAGCTTGTCACAATAACAAAATCTTTTTTGTCTTATCAAGATTTACACCGCTCCTTTCTCGAGTTCAGTAGAAATTTTGATCTTTTTATTTGTCTAGGGATATATCTATTTCTATTATTGTCATATTTGTTTCTAAATCACTTGACAGTTTAAATGCCCTATTTCAGGGGCTCTTATTTTTTATTCTTTAATTCTTTATTAGTTGCTCTTAGTGCAATGGCTGAACCATCCAATTATCCTCATCCTTGGAAACCGTGTGTACACCCAACTCAGCCTTATCTATTCAAGCCTATTTTTTATTCTTCTAAATTCTAACTTTCCCAGGCATTATTAAATAAATTCCTCAAGGGGGCCTAACCAAGATGATTGGATTATTGCCTTCGCATGGATTGTGGAATATGGTTTTTTCCTTTCACCCTTCTGTGTAGTTTCAGTCCTTTGTCCTTATCCATCATTGATCTGGTCACAGGTTTGATGGACTTCTTTCCTGTTTAATCATCTGATAAAGATATTAACAATTGGGCTCATATCATGCTAGCTTTGTTTTAAAATTAGATTTGTAAAATAAGATTCTGCAGGTTTATTCTGGTCCTAGCTGTCATGCTTAAGCGCTTCTATATAATCTCTACTCTATCAGGGGTGGGATGGGTATAGCTAGCCTCATGCATGTCTTAGGTAGCAGATTTCCTACATATAAGGTACAATCAATGTAGTCATTGAATCCCCCTTTTTTCTATCAAACCATGTTGGTCTCCTTTGACATTAGTCCTGCTTCTGTTCCTGATCAATAATTTTCTGCTCTTTTCAAGTAGGATACAGTGGAGGAATGGCAGAATCCAGACTTTAAGGATTATGAGGTGCTGGCAGATCATCTTTTATAGGGTCTCGGCTCTTATCTTCAACTCATATATTTATCCTTTTCTGACAACTTCCAAAAAATGTACACTTCATGATTTAATACTAATTCTGTTGTATATTTTGGAATTATTTTGTCTGGAACCCATGGCTGCTTTGATACTGTTTGAGACAAAAATTACTTAGTCAATCGTTTTATATTCAACTCTTTTCCTACTATGTTGTCTCAGAAATGGAGTTCATCGATGAAAGGAATAATATGGACATGGAGTCATTTTGCCTAGTCATCACTGGTCTAGTCAAGGATAAGGGACAGTGTTTTCTGATATTTCTATATATACAGAATTTGTCCTAACTGGATCTGGGTTCTTTTAATTACATCATAGCCAGTCTGGGATTCCTCTGGCTTGGAAGGTTGCTTAATTGTGTTAAAATTTGGGCCGAATGGAGTCAGTTTTGTGTACGAAGGTCAATTCTGGTAATTCAGAATTTTGTCCCTCACCACGACTGCATACACTGCATATTCATTCGTTGGGTGTCATCGGTACCAATTCACCAGTTTATCCATCTGCAGGTCCAGTTTGATGTCTTGTTCTTACGTGTTTGGGGGAGGGGATCTCGTTCTTGTGTCTATGGAATCAGATAAAGTAGTCTTACTACTCTCTTCCTTTTCAGGATCTAGAACAGGAACTAATACTCTAGTATTCCTCTTCAATACTCTGGAGTATTGGAGAATGAAGAGATATTGTCTCTTTCACAAGCACCTATCTGCTCATGCAGTCATTTCTATAGTAGTGACCTTCATCAACAAGCAGGGCAGTTGAGGTTATCATATTTTGTCTGGAGTCTTGGTCTTCCTCCTGGGGTGGAGATGTCAGCAAAACTTTCAGCAGCTCACATTCCAGGTAGAATGATTTTCCTTGTAGCTCATTTATTACATCCCATTAAGTTTCTACTCAGTATAGTGTCCAGATTTGATGTTCATATTCTTCCTCCAGGCTAGGCTCTGGCGGTAGATGCTCTGGCCCAGTCATAGACTTCACATTTTTTTTAATTATCTTCAATTTAACTTTCTAGTGCCAATTGTATTTAAGAACTTTTGTCAGCGGTTTCTAGTACAATTGTCTTTAAGAACTTTTGTCAGCAGAATGTATTATCCCTTTAATCACTCCTGCTTGGCCCAATGAGAGTTATTCAGTGGATCTCGTAGTCCTCTTTGTGGAAATCCAAAGCGTCTTACCAATTTTGCTGATTTTCTATCTCGTTTAACAGCAGCTTTCAGTTCATCATTCCACAAATCTTCAATATGTATATATGGTATTTTCCAAGAGACCTGTTTTTCAGAAATTGATTTTTTGTCTGAACTTTAGTATTCTTAATCAATTCAAACTATCTGTTACAGGAGAATTTACCAGAGTATATTTAAGGTTTTCAAATGGTTGTTAGAACAGCACATTATCTCGACCGATTCTGCATCCCATCATCAAGTCATAGATTCATGGCATATTTTTTGATGATTTAAATCCCTGTATGCTGGGGTGGTGTTATCGTTTTCACTAGCATCTATCCTTCTTTGTTTTCTAGAAGCCGGTTTGAGAGTTATTAAGTATTTACATCATTTATCCATGGTACCGGTATTTTTAGGGTATAGTACAAAGGCAAATACCTATAATAAATTCCTCTATTAATTCATTCTTGGGTCCATCTGTTTAATTGTATAACTCTGAAATCATTCTTTTTGTACTAGCGGCCGCGTTTGTTAGATGGCATTTTGATATTCATATTCTTTTTGTGAATGATCTTTTCTAGGTGGTAGGAGATCTGGCCTCATTCTTTGCCCTTGAAGAGATCTTATATATATAAAACCTAATTAATTGTTTTCAATCCTTTCCGAAAACTATGCCCAATTTAAAAGACCTTTTTGAAACACCGTTCAGTTTACTTATGCAAATTTGTTTAGTAAGCGCGCATCTCATCAACTGGATTACAGACACCATTAATCGACACTAGAATGTATCTCCAGGAGACACTCAGTAAGTGTTAAGGCACACGATGTTCGTGGTATGGCCTTCTCCTTCGCATTCTATGCAGATCTACCGTTCAGATTACTTATGCGAATTTGTTTAGTAAGCGCGCATCTCATCAACTGGATTACAGACACCATTAATTGACACTAGAATGTATCTCCAGGAGACACTCAGTTTGTGTTAAGGCACACGATGTTCGTGGTATGGCCTTCTCCTTCGCATTCTATGCAGATCTATCAGTGGACGACATTATGTAAGTTGCAGTATAAATGTCAGATTCTACATTATTTTTATCTGAAAGATCAGATTCAATTCACAATCTGACATTTCTCGTTTCGCCACTCAAACCTAGGCTCAATTGCCTAGATTCTTTAGTCAGCCGTCTTCTTCACCATCTCACGGCTGTTTTTTAATTCTCTTTGCTGAGATTTTCTAATTATCATTATATTATTGTATTTTATTTCGAACATTTGTTTGTTCGTGCTATTTCAGCACTTCAGCGATTTAGTTGGTTTTAGTATTTTTGGTGATTAACCTTTCATTCCTGATTTGCAATTTACCAACCCACCTAGTATTTGGGCTCTGACCAATTCTATGTTTTAGCAAACAGTGAATTGAGTGGCTTAGTATTTTTGTTGTGTTACAAAACGACCCAGACGTATATATACTGGTCTGGCGTTTTGTTAGCTTACTAAAATACTTACCACTCAATTCACTGGGGCCCACCTCAGCCACCCCGCATCGTTAAATTGCAAATCATTAAAAATTTGTGGAATTAATTAATGACGGCTTGGACTCGGTCGCATGCATAGTAGCATAAGTGCGCATGCTCACAGACTCGTTTATATGTTCTCTATAGGAATAGAGGAACCGGTTCCCTAGAGCAATGACTGCTTTAGAGTTAAAGAGATACTATCAAGACTACCCAATGGAGGGATGTATCTCTGCTAAACTTGTTTCAAGGGAACCTACACCATGGGAATGAATAGGTTAAAATTTTCTGAGATATCTAAGTCAGGTGACTTTTAGCAAACAGTGAATTGAGTGGTAAGTATTTTAGTAAGCTAACAAAACGCCAGACCAGTATATATACGTCTGGGTCGTTCTGAATAGAATAATTTTTTTCTGAATTAATATATTTAAATACAACAATTTAACTAACCCTTCAACCATCAAGCCGACAATAAACACCCTCCACAGTGATCTTGAGAAATGTACATTTGCAGACGATGATTATACTATTTTTGTAAATTTACCACTGGCATGACTGTCTCGAAAACCAAGCCAGTCGGAAATTCCAGTGATAAATTGTCAAAAATAGTCTTCTCTTCGTGAGAAAATTGAAATTTTGTTGAACAAATTTCAGCATTAACCCTGACCACTCTGGTGTCAATATTCTGTCTTTTACTGTGTCAATATCACATAAACTGGTGTACACTTTTCAACAATTTTTGTGGAAGATGTTGCTGTCTACGAAATGAACACCAGTTCGACTTAATTTAATTTGAAAATTTAACGTTTTGACATCAGAGTGGTAAGGGTTAAAGAGTTCAGGTTTGCAAATCTACCAGAAATGACAGTGTTAGCAGATCATAATCATGTGTGGATATTTGTATGTGATTATTCCAATCATACAATTATTCTTCGGCTAGACTGTATAAATTCTTCCGCACTGGTTTGCGCTCGCTAATCAATAAGCAATCAATAAAAAAAGAGTACAAATGCAGGTGACATTACATAGAAGCTGTGTGCGCTTTATTGATCACGTAACACTTTTCATTGTGATTGATGTATTAATTGTGACCAGGAACCAGGTTTTACTGACACTAGGCATGAAATATACGAAGTAAATTGATACCAGTTTGCTTGAATATAATTGCTGCGCAATCTGCAGTCATATGCATATGTGTTGATTTTGACATGTAGCGAAAAAGGACAGTGGATAATAAAAACTATACATAGTGTCAAATTGATTATGTAGGAGGGATTGAAGATAAGCATGTGGTGTAAATCTTTAGGTAAGTGATCTATGCTACAGCATTCTTATAGAACTCAGAACTCGTTTAACCCTGTCATGCCTATTCGGCCAAAATGAGCCTCTGCATTAGTGTAATGTCCATTTGCAGACCAAGAGAAGATGTATTTTTAAAATTTTGCCACAGGAATGATTGGCTCGATGACCATGCCAGTAAATTTTCAAAAATTTACTTCTTTTGTTCTGCAAATGGACATTTAATAAACAAATATTCTTATTTTCTTAACTAAATTGGGTCATTAAAGGATTTGCATTCAATATATTATCATCCATCAACTTAGCAAATTTTGTGATGCTCACATTCTATTTGTCTTGTCTTTTTGCAAGATAATTTTTTGGGGCAGTTTCATGGACCAGTTATTATTTTCATAATTATCCCCACGTGTTAAAAAACGTCGGGGATATTGTAATCGCCTCTATCCGTCTGCCCGTCCGTCCATCATGCTATCTCCTCCCAAACCATTGAGTGGAATTAAATCAAATTTGGTATGTGGATTACCCATATGATTCCGCTTTGCAAGACGATATTTAAATTTGGCTCCACCCCCAAGGTGGCATGGCAGAGGTCAAACGGTCAAATCAGTTGTAACGCAACTCCTCTGAAATCGTTAAACGGAACTCAACTAAATTTGATATCCGAGTTACCCATATGATTGCGGAGTGCAAGAGGCCATTTAGATTTGGCTCCGCCCCCAGTCAAAAGGTCAAATTTTAACCTGCAGAAATTGATTGTAACGCATCTCCTCCGAAACCGTTGGATAGAATTCAAACAAATTTGGTCTATGGATTACCCATATCAATGTGGTGTACATGAGCACATTTATATTTGTCCCCGCCCCCAGGGGGGATGGGGGGGGGGGGTAAAAAGGTAAAAAAATTGATTGTAATGCCACTCCTCTAACACTATTGGACGGAATTCAACCAAATTTAGTAGTACATTTACCCATATCAATGTGGAGTATATGAGCACATTTACATTAGGGTCCCCCCCCACCCACCCCCGGGATGTGGTCAAAAGGTCATGAAATTGATTGTAATGCAACTCCTCTGAAATCATTAGACGGAGTTACTCCTATGATTGCGGAGTGCAAGAGGCAATTTATATTTGGCTCCACCCCCAGGGGGCTGGAGAGGTGGTCAAAAGGTCAAATTTTAGCCTGCAGAAATTGATTGTAATGCATCGCCTCCGAAACCACTAGATGGAATTCAACCAAATTTGGTGTGTGAGTTACCCATATCAATGTGGAGTGGATGAGCTCATTTACATTTGACCCCGCCCCCAGGGGTGGGGGATGGGGGTCAAAAGGTCATGAAATTGATTATAATGCAACACTTCTGATACTTGGATGGAATTCAACCAAATTTGGTATGTGAGTTACCCATATGATCGCGGTGTGCAAAATGACATTTACATTTGGCTCCGCCCCCAGCGGTGGCTTGTAGGGTGTGTCAAAAGGTCAAAGTGCTGAATGTGGGGATTTGCGATGATGCGTTATCGACTGATCAAACTAGTTTATAATTAAGATTCTTGATGATTCTTTTCGATAAGTGAGCCAGTCATTCCATTGGTAAATTTTCAAAAATAATCTCTTGGTCTGCAAATGGAGATTTTCTAATTTAAATTTTCTTGAATAAGTTCGAGCGTTAAAGGGTTAACTAAGTGTCTAATGAACCACAAAATGCGAGCCAATAACAATTTTGTCTCTCAAATTCGTGTAGCCTTTGTTTTTCACAACATTGCATGTTTTACTGTCATCGTGTATTGTTTAATTATATGCTGATCAGCCACAGGTGAGCGTAGGTGTGGAGGCAGTAGCCTTGAGGATTTGTTATCAAAGATCCGTCAAGAAACTCAACCTGTAATATCGGGAAAAAGCAATGTGGAGTTTATTTCTGGAATTACTCTATGAAATCTGAGAGTGAGGGATATGAATTATCTGAAAATGCGCTATTAAATATTGATTATGTATCACAGATCACTAGGTACACCTGAACACATGAAGAAAACTCTCCAGTGATCATCTGTGAACATGACAGAAATATGGATTTGAAAATTAATGACGGACTGAAATATGAGAATCCATATAAATACAGGAACCATGACAATCGTAAGAGATATTCATTTGAATATTTGGAAATCAGTTTTGTTACCCAATGGCAGTTGAGATACGGTTGAATTTGCACTACATTGCAGCAAATCAAAGCAGCGGATCAAAGCAGCTGAAAATCAGTTGATTAAGCCGCCATAAAGCAGTACTGGTGTAAAGAAGCTGCTGTGGTACGGTGTGGCCAATGGCAATGTATTAGCTATATAGCAGCTGCTTAGCTGAGGGAAAGCAGCAGTTCCAATTGATGAATCCAATCTGTCACTCAAATATATCACGTAATAATCAATTATGTCACATGTGCAAATGTAGGCTAATGTCACAATTAAAATCTGGAATGATTGACGTACATATAGCTAAGTTCGTCAAAAAGCTTGATCCCAACATGGGCAATTCGTGGGCGGAGCTAAGATAGAGATAGGACAGGTATATAGCGAAAGGTGGAATAATCCATAATGCAGATTAAGCTGCCATACCCTTACCATACCGCCTCAATTTAAACAGCAATGCATCAGCCAGTTGGTGGCAATGCAGCGGAATAATAAGGTGGCAATGCAGCAGCATCCATTCGGCCATATAGAAATTAGCATCCATTCAGCCATGTAGAAATTAGCATCCATTCGGCCCTGTAGAAATTAGCATCCATTCGGCCATGTAGAAATTAGCATCCATTCGGCCATGTAGAAATTAGCATCCATTCGGCCATGTAGAAATTAGCATCCATTCGGCCATGTTGAAATTAGCATCCATTCGGCCATGTAGAAATTAGCATCCATTCATTCGGCCATGTAGAAATTAGCATCCATTCGGCCATGTAGAAATTAGTATCCATTCGGCCATGTAGAAATTAGCATCCATTCGGCCATGTAGAAATTAGCATCCATTCGGCCATGTAGAAATTAGCATCCATTCGGCCATGTAGAAATTAGCATCCATTCGGCCATGTAGGAATTAGCATCCATTCGGCCATGTAGAAATTAGCATCCATTCGGCCATGTAGAAATTAGCATCCATTCGGCCATGTAGGAATTAGCATCCATTCGGCCATGTAGAAATTAGCATCCATTCGGCCATGTAGAAATTAGCATCCATTCGGCCATGTAGAAATTAGCATCCATTCGGCCATGTTGAAATTAGTATCCATTCGGCCATGTAGAAATTAGCATCCATTCATTCGGCCATGTAGAAATTAGCATCCATTCGGCCATGTAGAAATTAGTATCCATTCGGCCATGTAGAAATTAGCATCCATTCGGCCATGTAGAAATTAGCATCCATTCGGCCATGTAGAAATTAGCATCCATTCGGCCATGTAGAAATTAGCATCCATTCGGCCATGTAGGAATTAGCATCCATTCGGCCATGTAGAAATTAGCATCCATTCGGCCATGTAGAAATTAGCATCCATTCGGCCATGTAGGAATTAGCATCCATTCGGCCATGTAGAAATTAGCATCCATTCGGCCATGTAGAAATTAGGATTGCCACATTATTCTGCTGCTGTGCAGACGGAGAAAAAGCTGTATACATATGAGCAGTTGACTGATGAGATATATATGTCTTCGACAATTTTCACCGCATGATGGAGGGCATGCGCGAAATTACAGCACTAATATATAAAAAAAAATTTGGGTTATACTCGAGCAATCTGTCTGTCACAGATTTGTCTGTGGAGCTTAAAGACGTGTGGCAATTTTAGTGGGGAAAAGCTAATACGCAACAGTAAGAGCTTTCAGCAATGTCTGCAAAATAAACACTTGACCTCACAGTGGCCTGATAACACATATATCAAAGGTGCGGGTAGTGGACAAGTTCTTGTTAGGCTTGATAAAATTACACTCCTGGAAGCTTTGAATGAAATTTTGAGTATTTTCTGTAAAATTAGTTTCAAAATATATATATATATAAAGTTTTCTGTATGTCTCTTTTAAATGGAGATATTGGGACGTCGATGATAACGGTTGATCAAGTTAATAAAGTAACAGGTGTTAGTTTTCCTTGACTAGTTTGAAATTTTCATGAAAAGAATGTCCTAATTGTTATCCGTGTAGATTATGACTTTCTTTTCTCCCTCGATAATGACATATGGCCTTTCTAATAGTATATTTTCCCTGCCAAACATGTGATAGGTAGCCACAGACACATAAACATATCTTTAGGTAGCCCTTTGCCCGGATACCGACACAACCTTTCATGGTACCCCATGATATACTCGGCGTAAGGTCTGTTGAGGCTAACTTTACCCAGAGACCCTCGCTCGTGGTGGGATCAAAAACCCTGACTATCAATTTCCAAAAAAACTACACAGGTAAGCTGTTTAATATTTTGAAACTAATTAGGGCCCCTATAGTAATCACCGCATCTGTCTGTCTGTCTGTCTGTCCATCCATCCATCCATCCGTCCATCCACCTGGCTGTCTGTGTCTGTCTGTCTCCACAAAATCTCGTAAGCAGCATATCATACAGAACCGCTTAAGATATTTTAATGATACTTGGTATATGCCTGAGTTTAGATACATAGATGCGCCTTTTGGAGGATTCACCATTATTGGTCCAATATTTTGCATGAAAATTGGCTTTTTAATGCAAAAACACAATTTTTGTCAATTTTCTCGTAAACACCATATCATACAGAATCGCTTAAAATAATTTAATGAAACTTGGTTTATGCCTCAGTTATGGTACGCAGATGTGCCTTTTGAAGGATTCACCTTTATCGGTCCAAGATTTTGGGTGAAAATGGGCTTTTTAATGCAAAAACTCACAATTTTTGTCAATTTTCTCGTAAACACCATATCATTCAGAATCGCTTAAAATAATTTAATGAAACTTGATATATATCTCGGCTATGATATGCAGATGTGACTTTTGAAGGATTCACATTTATAATTTAGGGTATGGTCTTTTTAATGCGAAAACTCACGATTTTTGTCAATTTTCTTGTAAACACCATATCATTCAGATTGCTTAAAATAATTTGATATATGTCTCGGCTATGATACACAGATTCACATTTATAGGGTCCAAGATTTTGGGTGAAAATGGACTTTTTAATGCAAAAACTCACGATTTTTGTCAATTTTCTCCTAAACACCATATCATACAGAATTACTTAAAATAATTTAATGAAACTTGGCAGGTGTCTTCTTTATGTGAAAATCAACTTGCCCTATAGTAATCACCGCGTCTGTCTGTCCATCCGTCTGTCTGCAAAATCTTGTAAACAGCATATCATAAAGAACCGCTTAAGATATTTTAATGATACTTGGTATATGCCTCAGTTTAGATATGCAGATGTGCCTTTTGAAGGATTCGCCATTAATGGTCCAATATTTTGGGTGAAAATGGGCTTTTTAATGTAAAAACTTTTTGTCAATTTTCTCGTAAACAGCTTATATCATACAGAACTGCTTAAGATACTTTGTTGAAACTTGGTATATGCCTCGCTTAAGATACACAGATGTGCCTTTTGAAGGATTCACCTTCATAGTCAAATACTTTGGCCACATGTCTCTTTGAGCACCAGCAATACTTGTGATTTTCTTTGAACTTTCTCTTTGGGCACCAGTGATACTTGTGATTTTTTGTTAACTTTAACATACTTTCACTTGATTTCTAGGGGTGTCCGTTTATCGAATGTCTGTCTCTCAAGGAAAGCCACAGGTATTTCCTGTAGTGGAATTTTTGTTGCCACCAAATTGTGAAATCATCGGGTTTTTTATTTTTTGTTTTATGTTTTGTTTTTAATATTATGAAGGCTTTGAATAAAATTGCTATTTACTACATAGAAAAAGGTATTTTCAGTGATTGCGGGGCCCTCTGAGTCAAACAACGTTTTCTGGTTTGACTGGGTGCTGTTGCTTCCCAAGGCAGCAACAGCGCCCAGTCAAATTAGTTTCAAAATATTCAACAGCATGTTTATTAAATAAATGAAGTCTATTTTTGAACATTTACAACTGGAATGACTGGCTCGATCACAGCCAGTCATTCCAATGGAGAATTAAAAAAAATAGTCTCCTTATTCTGCAAATGGACATTTTTCTATGAGAAAATTAACATTTTCTTAAACAAGTTGAGCGTTAGAGGGTTAAAAACCTTGTTTGGCATTGTCATTCAGCCCTGGATATTTAACCGGAACACTTTAAATTCATCAAAAAAATCTGAAGAGTCCCCTTAATTCACACCAGGTTTGGTGGCAAGGCCTCACTTAACCCTTTAATGGTCAAGATTGGTCAGGAAAATGTTATTTTTGAAAATTTACAACTGTCAAGCCAAGAATTCCAGTGAGAAATTTTTGGTAAATAATCTCTTGGCTTACAAATGGTCATTCAGCCGGTTTGGCCCGCTTAACAATGACTGTTAAAGAGTTAACCCTTAGCACTCGGACAACAATATTCTCTCCTTTACTGTGTCAATAGCAAAGAAACGGGTGTACATTTTTCAACAGTTTTGGTGGACGATGTCGCTGTCTACGACAGCACAATCTTCCACCAAATTTGATGAAAAATGAACACCAGTTCATCTTTTAATATTATTTGAAAATTTGACATCAGAGTTGTAAGGGTTAATTATGAATGTGCTTAGTGAAATTTGTCTGTTATCGGCGAGAGTTATCTTCCCCGCCAATCCGTCTGCTTACTTTCTGATAGCTTTTGAAGAGTGTGAATCCAGGGGCATGATTGTATCTGAAAACATCCAGCCAGTCCAGAGCTTAACATAATTATAATATATAGGTAATATATGGCACTGGCAAACATTCGATTAAAATATGCAAGCCTTCATTTCTGAAAACAGCAGCTGATGTATAAATCAATTGTCAGTATCAAGGCTAGGAGAGTGATTCCTCCTTAACATTTATAGACCAGGACTTAATATATAGGGAATAGTTTGTGGAATATTTTGAAACTAATTTAACTAGAAGCTGTTGCTATCAAATTAGTTTCAAAATATACAACAGCTTTCCTGTATAGTTGTCCTGAAATTGTGACACTAGCGGAAATTTTAAGGTTTGAAATATTAAGCACTCGAATTTCAAAAGGAACACAAAATCTTAAATAAGCGATAAATACATTGACTGATATGAAAGGTTATGGTACGTACGGATGAGAGTTATCCTTCCTTGTTTCGCCACCCCAGCCCAACCCATAGCTATCTATCTACAATCAGAGATGAACAGAGTTAGTTAGTACACAACAAAATAGCACTATTTATCTTTCTTTAACCATTTAACCCCTACCCCCTTAGCACTCTGATGTCAAACTTTTAAATTTTCAAATTAAATTAATAGATGAACTGGTATTAATTTTTCAACAAATTTGGTGGAAGATGTTGCTGTCGTGGACAGCAACATCGTCCACCAAAATCGTTGAAAAATGTACACCGGTTTCTTTGGTAGTGACGCAGTAAAAGATAGAATATTGATATCAGAGTGATTAGGGGTAAATTTATTCAAGGGGACTTCAGTTTTGCTATTTAAATGCCCATTTGCAGACCAAGAGATTATTTAAAAAAATGTACCACTGGAATGACTGGTTTTGGTTATCGAGCCACTCATTCCATTGGAAAATTTTCAAACATAATTTCTTTGTTTGCAAACGGACATTTGCCAAGACCTACAGAAGCCGTTTTTGGTCAGCTTAAGTGTAAAAGGGTTAAGCTCTCAGTTTAAGAGAGCATTGTTTGAAACTTGACAATGATTGTACTAAACCAACCAATGATGTGGCTAATCGTGGCTAATATTAACATTTTTAGCTCACCTGGGCTGAAAGGCCAAGTGAGCTTATGCCATGGCGACCATCCGTCATCCGTCCATCCGTCATCCTTCAACTTTTCCTTTAAACGACTTTTCAAGAACCGCTGGGCTGATTTCAATTATATTTGGCAGGAAGCATCGTTAGGGCATAGGGATCAAAATTTGTTCAAACGAAGCCAATCGGCCAATTTGGCCGGTGGCCATCTTGGATTTTGGCCTATTTTTAGAAACGTCTAAATCAATTGGCGGATTGAAGCAAACACCATGAAATATGATCTTGGGCAAGGGCTGAACCAAGTTTGTTCAAGGGAACTTGATTGGTCTCATGATTTGGCGGCCACCTTGGTTGACCTAGTTTTAGCGAAAACGTCTTCTCCAGAACCGCTGAAGGGATCGAGCCGAAATTTGGCCGATATGATTAGGGACTAAGGGCTAGTAAAGTTTGTTCAAGGGAAGTTCATCCGTCAAAACACATGGCCGCAGTGGGCCAATCAAAATATAGCGTGCTTGGCAGCCATATTAGATTTTTTTATTTGATTGATTTTGAGGCTGAAATTGGTTTTATATATGTTTTGGGGTATTCTGATCTCAAATTTGCAATTTTCGAAACTGTCGGATAAACGATTTGGTGGCCATCTTGGAATCATTTTCCCGCCAAAAGCGCCCATACTAAAGCAATGGGAAATTTTTAATGTCTTCTGCTCGAGAATTACTGGACCGTTTCAATTATGTTTTGGTGTACAGATTCAAGTTTGTTCAAGCGAAGCCGATCGGCCAATTTGGTCAGCGGCCATCTTGGATTTTGGAAGATTTTTAGAAATGTATTTAAAAATCTTCGCCGAAACTGTTTGAGTGATTTATTCAAAACTCATAAAATATCATTTAGGGCATGAGCTGAACCAAGTTTGTTCAAGGGAACTTGATTTGCCAAATGGTTGGGCAACCAACCATCTTGGATGGCCTGGTTTTCATGAAGGCAACTTCGTCTCTAGAGCCACTGAATGGATTGGGCCGAAATTTTGGAGATATGATATTGATGACTGAGGGCCATTAAAGTTTGTTCAAGAGAAGTTGATACATAAAGAAACATGGCCTCTGTTTTCTTGTTACAAGTCTGCTCAGCTCATTAGAGTTCTACGTATTGTTAATGACCATTCTAGTTGGGATGCCTATGGTCCAGGTGAGCGATACAGGCCCCTTGGGCCTCTTGTTTTCAGAGGTCCATCCCATCCCTTAGCCGATATATATATACATACGCACATACATCCATCCCTGTAAATTTTGTTGCTGAAACTGTGACAACGACAACTTTAACCGGATGATTGTACATCAGTCAAACATGCACCTAATGTTGAAATAAGTTGCATCGATCCATCCCGTGTGCGCATATGTCCGTCTGTCCCATACTTCCCAGAAAGCTTGTTGCTGAAACTCCTTATACAGCTTGAGAGAGAATTAGAGGAAGACATATAACACCAAAACCCACCCCACCCACATCCACTCACCCCACCACCCCACTGAATGCCTTAAACCTATACACTCACATTTTTGTTAACTGGTATATTAGACGAAGTGCCAGGATTTGGACAAAATTTCTTCATATTTACCAGTGTTATTTACTTTGAAAAAAAAGATTTTTTCAAAAATCTTGTGATGGCCTAGTCTTTGAGAGTTTTGAACCAAAATTTACCATTTTTTTCAACGCATATATTAGGACTGGACAAAAGTGCAATTTGAACAAAATCTCCATTTCGCGTAAAAAAATTATCTCCCTTTAACATCATAAAATCTTTCTAAATTTTCCTATTCCAGACTGCTCTGAGTTTTCAATTGACACTCACATTTTTTCCAGCTGGAGCAGATATTTAATGTTTGCGTTTTAGCAAAATGTGTAGATGTACATGGATTAGCCCGAGTTACATGTATAGCCTCTGAAAAACTTAATATTTACAAACTAACTAACCATCAAAATTTACTGTTCTTCAAATATGTATGTTTTGCAAACTTATGCTGAGTTTTATTCATTTTCATATCTGATTCTTTTTGGTTGAAAAAGTTAAGCCAGTCATTCCGCTAGTAAATTGTCAAAAGTTGTCTTCTAGGCCTGCAAATGGAGATGTTACAGGACCACTACAGAGGCCGCTGTTGGTCTGCTTGATAGCGGCTTGAAAGTAATGAGTTAAACCCTTTAATGGTCATGCCAGCCAAAACTGGCCTCTGTAGCGGTCTGGTGGAATGTCAATTTACAGGTCAAGAGGATACAATTTTTGAAAATTTACCAGTGGAATGATTCGCTCGATAACCGAGCCAGTCATTGCTGAGATAAATTTTCAAAAAATGTGTTCTCTTGGCGCGTAAATGGAGATTCAATAGGTTGATATTAAATTTTCTTGGCCAAATTTGACCATTAAATGGTTAATTACTGATTATCTAGTAACAGACTTCATACTGAACTCAGTTGAGGGCCGGTTTAAAAAAACTAAATATAAAATTCACCGAATAATTTTGGAAATTATTTGATTGAAACCTGTTACTTCCTTTACTGAGCTCGTCATGCCAGTAAAATGTTTTCAGAAATACATCTTCCGCTGTCTATAAGAGGTAATTCTATGTGACAAAGGGAATTATCTCCCTTGGGTCATGTGAATAGTCAATCGATAATGTCAGTCACGTGTGGTGTATTCAACCCGTAGTTTTTGCCTCCCTGTATTTGACTACAGACGATTTGAGCAATCTGCACTTTTGCTTCAGTATTGTGCAATTCAATATTATAGGTGGCAAAATTACAGGGTATATATACACATGTACGGGTACATCAGCATTTAAATACAATTATCTACACATCTACATGACACTTACTTATTGAGCCAATGGAGCGTGGCTCTAAGACTGGTGGTTGTAAGACTGCATTTCTTAATGAGCCACCATAATTTGTCGCTTAAGTTGTTTAGCATAGCTAATGAGTTGCCTTATATGATCACCTCTTTAGTCACCGCCTGATGGATGGTCCATGCAGTGTTCACTCTAGACAGGTTTGAGCATACTATACTACTGTGATAAGAGGATAACTATATATATATAAACAATCTAAATAGTGTCTTCCTTAACCTTGTAACACTGTAACCCTTACCACACTGATGTCGAAATTTGTAGTTTTCAAATTCAATTAAAAAATGAACGGGTGTTAATTTTTCAACAAATTTGGTGGAAGATGGTGCCGTCGCAGAATTCCCCATATCTCATTTTCCAGGAAAACTGTTGAATAATTTGAAATTAATGTGACTGGAAGCCATTGCTGTAACAACAACTGAGTCAAATTAATTTCAAAATGTCCAACACATTAAGTTTTATAGCTTTATATAAGAATATACTTTTTCTTGGATTTGTCGGTGAAAGCGGTAAAAGCTCATGCCGACCAAACCCTGAAGTGACCTTGAGTGATGTCCATTTGCAGGCCAAGAGAAGATTATTTTTCATAGGTTACCACCGGAATGACCAGCTTGATAACCTTGAAATTGATTCATGAAAATCTCAGTTGTTATTACACCACAAAAACATCCATTACCGTTCAATCACTACTTGCTAATCAATTATCTGCATTTAGCTACCAGAATAAGATTTTTATGCTTGCATACACTCCTCCCCATGCCTATTCCTATAAATATGGACTCAACCAGGCTACTGGTTAGGTCCATCTCCAGTATATTAACTGATATAGACTGGCACCAGTCTGTACTCCATAGTGACGCCTGTCACTAAGCGCACTTGCGCATGCGCACTGGAGCCCAAATAGGAAACGGATTCACTTTTCAATTTATTCTGCAAGCAGAACAACTGCACAAATATTATCAGAAAGTTTGTATAGCTTTGCGCTGTGTCAGCTTACTATTGAAGGACTTCCTCACGCTAAGATATGCCTACTATGAAGTCTATCCTCCCAAAATTATGTTTTTGGAAGTATTTCGTGGTTATATTGAACTTTATGACTATGTATATAAATGTTACCGGTTTTCGTGGGTTTCGTTTTCGTGGTAACAACTTTAATATGCCTAAGTCATCATCATATAAAAACACTATTACTCCAGTGAGCCCTTAATCACTTTCAGTTAAAATTGAATTTGAACTTTTCCGGCCTTTCTTTGAAAGGCGCTTGCATATTTTTAGACTCCTTTTATCGAAATTCTAAGCTGTATGCTTCTTTCATAATCTTTTTTTCGTTTTTAAGAGTCTCCTTTAACGAATGATAAATCAAGTGCACGTCCTCAATCTGTGAACGAGTTCACTCTGTGGAGTATGGAGGACATGTCTGTTTTAAGTGCACTACGTGTACCCCCACATCGATGTGCGGGTTTTGCATAGGGTGGTCTGCGTTCGTATCCAAGTTTTCTTTAAGGATTATTTGTCCTTAGAGCGCTGCCCTCTGGTCATCCTTCCCCTACCTCCGTTGCTAGTAAGACAAAAGCTGTGTCTTGCAATATTCTAATATGTCTGTTCCAGCAGCAACGGAGGGGGGGGGTGTGTGCCCCCCTCTTCGCCAAATTCGGAAGCTGTGTTAACTTTATTTGCGAGATTTGAATCCGCTGCAGTTTTGACTAAATCTTTAGACGAAAGAATATCTTCTGCCATCATGGAGGCCAAGAAACAGGAAGTTTCTTCTGATTCTGATGATAGTCCGAGGGCTAGCAGGCGTTCCCGCAAATGGGGGAAACCGATTCCTCTAACGTCAATGCAAGTAATCAGGTCTCCTAAACAAAAGTCTAGAGCGACAAAGGTCTCGAAGGTGAGCTCGTGCAGGTCACCGGGTCAAACCCGCAGTCTTGAGGGTGATAGGCATAACCCTCAGGCAGTGGTGGCGGTGGCGGCGGATGCTCCCGTCCAAAAGCCTTATGCTAATGCCAATATTTTGGTCATATCCGGTCGTCAAGATTCTCCATAGGTCGCCTATAGCTAAGAGTTCGCATTCTAGCTTTGCTGGTTCTTACTTCCATTCCGACCGTTTCCGGTATGACTAATAAACTCTTCCGACTTCCGCTTCCGGTTGGGAGGTAACTTCCGGTCTAGTGGATGAATAAAGAACAAAGAGCAAATAATTAGAGCAAATAAGCTCTCGAAGGTGATCTCGAGCAGGTCACCAGGTCAAACCCACGTGAGTCTTGAGGTTGTAATTAAGAAGAAAAGGCATGACCTTCAAGCAGTGGTGGCGGCGGTAGAACCCCCCCCCCTCCCCCCATCTTTAACATATATATGCCAATGTCAAAGTCTTAGATCAGTTGTAGTGGATTCAGGTCCTCAGGACAGGGGTTACTTCTGTTTTCCGGATCTACCTCCATTCTTTCCGTATCCAGTCTGTCTTCCGGTTTGTGTGTTTCCGGTTCCTATGCTTATTCTGTTTTTTTACTGTACATCCGGGTTCAGTTTCTGGTTGTCTTCTTCCGGTTTGCGCATTTCCGTTTCCTATTTTTTCACTTCCGGATTCGTACATCCGGGGATAGGGTCATTACCGGTCTTCATGGTGTTCTATGATTAACTTCCGGTTCTGTTTTCCTTTTTTTGGATTTCCGGTGATAGCTCTTACTGAGATTCCAGGTTTGTCTTTCCTAAGATCCAGTCATCATCTTGCCTAAGAATTAGTCTTATTTCAGTAAGTGCTTTCAAAATCGGAAAGTTTAATCGCTGAAAATATTAATTCCGAGACATTGCCAGTCTTGAAGTCTCTCTTGGAATCGTAGATATTCAGCATTTTTTCTTTTATCAGTGAAACAATTCAACGTAATTAAAGACTCTTCCGACTGGTTGCCGGATGGGTTTTTTGTTGCAGCCAATAAGTCAGTCGGTATTCTACGCATTATCGCTAGATACATAATTTTTAATTTCATCCAACTTTAGATGGCCAGTTGTCTTCGGGCCGTTCAGCCTTTTTTCGCGCTCTTTTCCTCTTATGTCGGCAGATTGACATATTTATTTTAACCAAAGGGAGTTTACTTGTTGAAGAAAATCCCTGTTTCTAGCGTAATTCTTAGTCTAATTCTGACAGGCGCTGAAAGGAAAAGATTCAGTAGTGGATTCATAGGGAAGAGAATGGCTCTAAGATTAATGATTACAAGAGCAAGAAGACGCTGAGAATAGAGAAATAAGACAAAAGGGGTGAAGGAAGAAGGAATAAATGCCGAGTTTTTTCTTCTGCGTAGTCACAGTCATGGTTTTGGTGAGTCATTTCGCTTTGATCTTATATCGCCTCTGTCTTTCAGCGTTTTGTTTCGTGATTCAACTTGTAGTGTTTTCATCATAATCAAGTATCAGTGTTTTGTGTATTTAACATTCGAGCTGTTCCCGGAGATTCATTATTAATCTATCAATCTTTCCTTTTATCAAACTCAATGACATCCGTCTTTACAAGAGGATAATATTGGTTCTAAGTCTTTAAATATAAATAAGTAAAGATAAGTATAGGTCTCTTCCTTCATCCTCTGCCTCTTCTTCTAAAGTTTTCTTCTAGTCATGTACTCCTTCCTCTCTCTCTCTCTCTTTCAGTTTTCTTCTTTTTTCCCTCCTCTGGAGTTTTCCTGTGTTTCATCTATCAATCCTCTCCAGGGATCTTCTGGTGCTGTTCTTTCCTCTTCATCTTCAATTCTTCTTAATTCCTCTCTTCCTCCTTCCTCTTCTTCCTCCTTTGATCATCTTGATCCGATTGGTTCTGTCGTTCTCTCTTTTGAGCTTGAGTTTCAAATTGTTGATTAAGGTCTGGTTTTCTCATTGTTTTGTGTGCTTAAGGATTCGGCTCTTGTTCATTCTTTCATGTCAGCTTTTTTCTCTATTCTTTCAAGGTTTTCCGCTAGTGGCCTGAATCACTTTCCATGTCCTCTGGTCAGGATGTTGTATCTGATCACATTCCTTCTGATCAATCTTATTCCTTTTCTGATTCTTTACAGTTTTCTCTTCAAGCTTCCAGGAGGCCTTGCTCTCCTCTTTCCATTTGAACTATTGATTCTATGGCCTCTATTGATTCGTCTCATCATTTTTCTTCTCCATCTCCTAATTCTTCTTCTAATTCTTCAATTCCCAAGTCGGTCAGGGCTGAGGAGATTTTGTCCAATCGGGGTCTCTTCGAATGTCTGGTCCCTGGCTCACAGGTGGATTGCTTAGACTTCCTCTTCCTTTTAAGGACGAGTTTTCTATGGGCCTTCCTTCTTTTGTGTCCGCTCTTTCTTCTAATTCTTCTTTCTTGTCTCCTCAGGTCCTTCCGATTGACAATTTGGTCATTAACATGTTAGTTTTCTTTGTGAGTGATGTTAATTCTAAGGAATTTTCTCTTACCTCTAATTGTGATGCTCCCTTTTCAGATCCCAAAAGATGATTACTTATGAGTCGCCATCTCTCTCTCTCTCTCTCTCTCTCTCTCTCTCTCTCTCTCTCTCTCTCTCTCTCTCTCTCTCTCTCTCTCTCTCTCTCTCTCTCGATCTTCCTGGGAAGTTCTTTCCTCTCATGTTAAATTTTTTTTTCTACGGTCAGTCAACCCCCTGCTCTTAGAGCGAGAGGGGGCCAGGCTTAATTTTACAGACCTAGTTCAAGGTCTAGTGGTAGGTCTTCTCACAGAGGTTTTTCTAGCTAAGACAGTGAAGATGTGGCCTCCACCCGGTTAGGTCCAACCCTATTTTATCTCTTCTCTTTCTCTTGTTCGCTCTTTGGATCCGTCGGTCCAGGGCCTTATCCATACATGAGAGCATTCAGGCTAGGGTAGGAATTCCTACCCTGTCATTAAATCTTAGTAAAATGAAATGATCTCGATTCATTCTGAAACATTCAATTCTGCATTAATTTTAATTTAACAAGGGGGTATGACATGATTAAATCTCATGATTCTTACTCCCAAGTCAAGATGGAGACCATCTCCCAGATCATTTCCAGTCTAGATCAGGGTATGTGGTCATTTTCCATCGATCAAAATGACGCCTTCTTTCATGTTCTCATTCACCCTTCCTTCAGAAAATTCCTGAGATTTGCTTACTAAGATCGAGTTTGGCAGTTTCTCGCCATGCCTTTTGGCCTGACCATGGCTCTTTTTCTTTTTACCCGCCTAGTCTCAGCCGTGGCAGGAATTTTACACCGTCGTTCTATCCATCCTCACGTTCATATAGTCGATTGGTTAGTAAAGCAGTCTTCCTCAATTCTCTCAGGAATTCTTCCAGAGGTTTGCAGTCTGGCATGCAACCTAGGGTGGATTTTAAATCTAAAGAAATCAAGCCTAGGTCCCTCTCAAATCTTCACGTATCTAGGCATTCTTTCGATCTGGCCCAGGGTCTAGTCTTCCCCTCAGATCCAAGAATAGAGGCTTTATCAGTGGCAATGGAAATCCTGGATTCTTCTTACATGGTCTAAGCAAGATTTCTGCTAAGAGTGATAGGTTTGATGGTCAGCATAGAGAATGTTATTCCATGTGCGGCGCTGATGAGAAGATCCTTCAAAATGTATTTAATGTCCCTTTGGAAGCAGTCGGTTCACTCTAGTTACCATCAGATTCCCATCAGAGAACACTTGATTCCTCATCTAGATTTTTGGAAAGATCGTTCTCTGCTTCTGATGGGTGTTACACTGGTAAAGTCCTCCCCTCAAGCGATTATCTTCACAGACGCTTCTCAGGAGGGATGGGGAGCGGTCTGGGACTCCCTGTCGGTTTCCGGTCTTTGGTCCCTGGAGGAGTCGACAGCTCATATCAACATTCTGGAATTGTGTGCTGTCAAGAAGGCTCTCCCTATCATGGTCAGATCTTGTAATAGGTCTCGAAGTCTCGATTCGGTCGAACAATTCGACAGTGGTCTTACTTCAACAGGCAGGGAGGTACAAGGTCATCCCTCCTTTGTCTATAAGTGTGGAACCTTCTTTTATGGTGTCGCAAGAATCAGATTCTTCTAGTGTCTTCTCATGTCCCAGGCAGTCTGAATTTTCTTGCGGACCAACTGTCACATCCCAGCAAATTCGCCCACACAGAGTGGCAGTTAAAGAGGTCGGTTGTCAAAGCGATTTTCAGTCTTATAGATCGTCCTCTGGTAGATCTGTTTGCGACATCTCTGAATGCTCAGATCTCCTCTTACATGTCTCCTTTTCCGGACAGTCGAGCCCTAGTGGTGGATGCCCTGTCTCAATCCTGGACAGGAATGTTCGTCTATGCGGTCCCTCCAACGATTTTGATTCTGTTAGTGTTGAAGAAGGTCAAAGAACAAATCTGCGAGATTCTTTTAATAGCTCCTTTTTGGCCAAAGGGGATTTGGTTTGTAGACCTAGATCTCCTGGTAGACTTCCCTCGTCTTCTTCCATTCTCCCAGGATCTTCTGTCTCAAGTAAGAGGTCTTTGTCTTTATCCAAACCCAGAAATCTTCAGTCTGTGTGTTTTGAGAATATCGAAACTAAAGTCTACGAGAATAAAGTTTCTTCAAGATCTCCAGTTATTATCGACTTAAAATGTTTGGCAAATGGTGTTCAGACCAAGGTCTCGTGCCCGATTCTGTTTCTATTCCCCAAGTATTAGTCTTTTTAACATATCTCTTTGATTCCTTACATTTATCAGCTAATACGGTTAGGGGATATAGATTTTCTCTGGCATCTTCTCTTCCTTGCCTTCTGTATGCCTACGTCAAGGGCACTAAGACCTTTAATAGTTTTTATTAGTGGTCTAGCCAATATTCGTACTCCGATAGTTACGCCTTTATTTTCATGGAACTTGGCTTTGGTTCTTCAAGTGCTGGCAGGCCGTCATTTTGAACCTCTTTCCTCTATTAGTATAAACGGCCTCTGCTAGAAGGCATTCAGAAATTCATGCTTTTTCTGCTGAAAGGGAGAGATTTATAGTTTCAGGAGATGGTTTGGTTTTTTATCCCAGAAGGGATTTTTTAAATCTAAAACTCAGTCTAACCGGTTTCCTGCTAGTCCGATCATTTTAAAATCGTTATCATCTTTTTCGCCTTCCGACAAACTGGTCTCCTATTAGGGCATTAAGAATGTACAAACAGCGAACTGATTTCAAAAGATTTGATTCACCCCTTTTATGGTTTTCTTATGCGGAAGAGTTAGCTAAGCCGGTCTCAAAGTTTACGATATCCTGATGGATTTGGGAGACGATTAAGCTTTGTTACAAGATTGCTTCTCCGGAACAAATTAATCTCTCATATTAAAGCTCACGATGTTAGAGGAATGGCTTCCTCTTTTGCGCTTTTTGCCGATTCGTATTTAGATGAAGTCATGCAGGTTGCAGGATGGAAATCTGAATCCTCTTTTACAACCTTTTATCTGAAAGATCAGAGTACAGCAGCCTCCTTCTTTCGTAATAATACGATTTTAACCAAAATAGCCGAAGACCATTTACCAAGCACATCTCGTCATTTTCGTTAAGACTGCATTTGTAAGAAATGGTGAGAGTTTATTTTGTTTTTTATTTATCCCTTAAGTTCAAGTTTTCCTTGTTTGATAATCACAGTGTGATTGATTTAAATGCACTATTACATTATATGTTATGTTATTAACATTTGAATAAGATTGGTTTGATTTTTATCCTTGTTTGTTGATTCTCAAATCGCCTCCCACCTAATGTTTTAAGTGGGGCCCTGACCAAATCTACGGGTTTAGCAATTAGTGATTGAACGGTAATGGATGTTTTTGTGGTGTAATAACAACCCCCCCCCCCCCCCCACAGACCCCCCCCCCCTTGCGGGTTGGTCTGTTGTTTTATTAACCACTATAAAAACATACTTACCGTTCAATCACTACGACCTGGCCTTAGCCACCCCACGTGGAATTGATTTGAGAATTTGCCTATAATATTTGACACTTAAATTCAGAAAAGTGAATCTGTTTCCTATTTGGGCTCCAGTGCGCATGCGCAAGCGCGCTTAGTGACAGGCGTCACTATGGAGTGAGTACAGACTGGTGCCAGTCTATATCAGTTAATATACTGGAGATGGACCTAACCAGTAGCCTGGTTAAGGGGCCATATTTATAGGAATAGGCATGGGGAGGAGTATGCAAGCATAAAAATCTTATTCTGGTAGCTAAATGCAGATAATTGATTTAGCAAGTAGTGATTTAACAGTAAGTATGTTTTTATAGGGGTTAATAAAACAACAGACCAACCCGCAAGGGGGGCTGTGGGGGATTTTCTCATAGAAAATGCCATTTGCAGACCAAGAGAAGATTATTTTTGAAATTTTATCACTGGAATGACTGGCTCGGTTATGGAACCAGTCATTCTAGGAGTAAATGTTCAAACAATTGCCGTCTCTTGATCTGCAAATTAACATAAGACCACTGCAGAACGTGTTTTTGACTGACTTGAGTGTTAAGGAGTCAATGAATACAGATTTTCGTGTCTGATGGAGCATATAACAGTATGATGACAGGTGTCCACTTAACCATTACCACACGGATGCCAGAGTTTTAATTTTCAAATTAAATTAAAGGATGAACTGGTGTTCACTTTTCAACCAATTTGGTGGAAGATGGTGCTGTAGACAGCAACATCGTCCTCCAAAATTGTTGAAAAATGTACACCAGTTTCTTTGCTATTGACACAGTAAAATATAGAACATTGACACTAGAGTGGTAACGGTTAATTTAAAACAACAACAACAGCTGCAGCAGCAACAACAAAAACAACAACAACAACAACAGCAGCAACAACAACAAAAACAGCAACAACAACAGCAGCAGCAACAACAACAACAATTTTCATTCAAATTTATCTTCAAATATAATGAAGAATTGAAAGCGTTACAAAAATTTTCCAATAACTTTTTATAGCGCTATGTTATTATGCTCCTTGAACATTAGTAATTTTCTTTCTTCTAATTCAATCTATTTCTAGTAATGTCATTATAAAATGCTTTGAGGCAACTCCAATGCCGCTCAAATAGTTTGGAGCAGATGTGCATCTGTTCTATTTTTGTCATGTCTTGGAGAGCCATTAGCATGTTCAATTAAGGACTTCATTCAACGGTTCAATCAAGCATGCTAGTGACAGCAGTATTGTAACCCTTCGATTCTGACTGACTAAAAGTGTCAAATAACTTTTGATATGCGGAATATGGTCTGTTGAATATTCTGAAATTAATTTAAGTATGGATCAGTGCTGCGAAACAGTATCCTCTTCAAGGCCCTTGCCAAATGCCAGTTCAGTTGTAGTTGACTTTGAGCTACCGGTACATTTCAGTGTATCTGAGCAGCAGCAAATGAATTGATCAAGCAACTACAAAACAGGATCTTCTGCAGAGACTAGGACCGCTGCAGCGACTCCTCCAACAGCTCAAAGCAGGACCACCCCAGAGACTGCTCGCACAAAGCAGGACCGCTGCAGAGACTGCTCATACAAAACGTGACCACTGCAGAGACACTCAAACAGCACATAGTAGGACCGCTGCAGAGACGGCTCAAACAGCGCAGAGCAGGACTGCTGCAGAGGCTGCTCAAGCGGCACACAGCTGGACTGCTGCAGAAGCTGCTCAAACGTCACAGAGCAGGACCGCTGCAGAGACTGCTCACACAAAGCAGAACCACTGCAGAGACTACTCATGCAAAGCCGGACCGCTGCAGAGACTGCTCACACAAAGCAATACCACTGCAGAGACTGCTCACACAGAGCAGGACTGATGCAGAAGCTGCTCAAACAGCACCAAGTAGTACCATTGCAGAGATTGCTCACAGATCACAATGTAGGACCGCTACAAGGAGGCTGCTGTGTGGGCCAATGTATTGCAGAAGCCATTTGGCTGCAGCATAGCAAACAGAGTCAATTAATATGCAAATTAAGGCTGCCACTCCATCTCTAGTTCAGCAGCAATGAAGCAGCACTATCAATAGCAATGCAGTGGCACCCAGTTACTGGAATCGAGTCAGCGGTAATGCAGCAGCAATGAGGAGGCAATGCAGTAGCATCCAATCAGTGGCATTTAGGCGGCCATGCAGCGGCATTGAAGTCGCAATGCATCCATTCAGCCAGCAATGCTGCATGAAGACAGTAGCAATGCAGCAGCATTCAGGAGGCACAGCTTTGTTCTGCATGTGAGCAGAGGCAATGATGCAGGCAATGTTGCAAGTGAACGCAGCCATTTCTGATTATTTTAGATTTATAATAAAGCTGCATCTTTAATGCAATTAGAAATAGTAAATACAAGTACCAAGTTGATACATATATATGTGATAATAAATACAATTTCAACAATGTATGACATTTGGCTCTTTTACCATTTAAGATCATTGAAGTTAAGCATTTTGTGTAACAGTTGTGCCAGACAAAGGAGCTAAATCTTAAATCCCTTGTTGATAACACATTCTAATGAGCAATGCAATGAAAACTGCTGTTTAAAATAATTTTTAATTTGCCTCCTATTTACTCAGTCAATGACAGCTCTACATGGATCTTTGTATTTCTTTCTGTCATGCAGCCACCCTAAATACTCTATGTTAAGGCGAAGGTATGGCATTTGATTCTGTAGCACGGATCGACCGGACGGGTACGGACCATCCCAGCCAAGCTGGGTGCGGAATGACCGTTCCAGATTCGCTCCAATCATGCCCCCTTGAGTATGATGGTACACGTATATAAGCCCTATGAGAGAGGTTTTCGTTAAAAACGGCTAATTCTGTTAGAACGCGTAGTGCGCATGCGCATGCGTCAGAGCTTCCCTGACAACACATGTCGGAATTGGGAGGAAGTGTATGCCTATAGTGTACTGAGTTTATACTAGTGGTTTCCTTAAATCATACTATTCTCGTCGGTCTTGGTACCGATCAGGACCAGAATAAAACGAGGATCATAGAACTTTTTAGCATTTTAAAATTGGACCAGAAATGGCTGAGTTATCAACAAAACTCCCATTAAATTATTTACAAAATATTGCTTTCGATGTTGTAATCGCGTGTATGCATTAACTGAATGGGGAATGTGCTGTTCACGTGATAGCCACTTTTAGCTGCACGCTGATTGGCTACAGCTCGCCCACTGATTGGCTGAAGCGCCTGCCTCTGACGTCACAAGTAGTATAAAAGGGATGAAAAAGCGAAGATCAGGAATATCATCGGCATGGAAGCCGACCCGTCAAGAAGACTGCTGGACCAGCACAGGCCAGACGCGGGATAACTGCAAGCCGACGGTGATTCCTTCGATCATCATCGCGGTGCCATTCAGAATTTAGTTCACCTGCGCCGGTGGACAGTCTTACGACTTTCCACGATACAACAATTTTCGATGCTCGATAAATTAAAGTAAGACCTCCCGCATCTGGACTTAAGGAAGCTTTCCTGCAGATGGGCCTTGCGGGCCCGATGTGATTCTACGGGATGTAGAGCTGATGTGATTCTTGGTGGATAACTCGCCGGATCTTCCGACCACGCTGAAATGTGGATTCAAACTTCCACACTGCATGTCGCGTGTGATAATTAACTTTTAGACCGCAGGCTGGTGGGACTCTGCTCGGTGCGCCACAAGAGCTATGCGACATATCCCGCAATGTGTACCCAGTTATTGTACATGCATAATTAATTTTGACATTAGTCCTCTCTGTTAATGGGCAACATTCAACTTTCACACCGCCGTCGCCGGATGGAAACTTTACAAGCCATGTATCAGTTAAATGACTATCTAATGGACATCTTATTATCCGTTCTTCTTTACCGTCATGAGTGTGCCGCATCAATAGTCTGCCTGCGGAAACCTGCTTGCGGAAACCTGCCTGCGGAAATCTTCGCTGCATTAAAGATCATGCCATCTCACGCTATTTTCATATTAGCGCATCAATTTCAGTGACTTATGAACATTTACTGTACCAATGACCAATAGGTACTCAAGTAACTATACTATTGTATATTTAATTATTTCCGTATATCGTACTGATGCCTAATAGGTACCTTACCGGTCCTTCTGACCGCAATCTTACACTTTCTATTTTATGTGAATATTATCCTTATTTACTGTGGGTGCTGTCACTAACAGCACCATAAGGTCCTATGACCGTTGATATATATCGTTTTCAGTGTATTAGTTAGTTGTGTATTTATAAAAACTCTAGAACACAGTACGCTAGGTAATACTATACAGCAACATTATATATCCTCATCACTTCTCCCCTAGCATCAATTTTACACTGAGGTCACTGATCATGCTCTAATTGCTTGAGCCTGACATGTTACCGACTAAACCTGCCTATTTTCGCTCAATAGGATAGGTTTAAAGTGGTTAGGGACAATTTCTCCGTAAGAGACGCGTTACACATGTACGCCTCTTTTCCCGATGTAGTTGATATGTAACACCACGCACCGGCTAGGTTGTGTAAAATTAGCCAATTACCTTACGGTCTCTTATTAATATCGAGCTATTGTCTATTTCCACGATCCACCAGCCGCAAGTGTGACTAATTGTTTGGATTCACTATCGACACGTTAGCCGGATCCGACTCTGGGAAACTATTGGGGTTTCCGAGCAGTGATAAGATTTACATACATCTCCCCCTGTATCTTCGGATACTAATTAGTTAGATACCCCCGCCAATGTAGGAAGTACTGGGAAAAGAAATAATATTGTGTGATACCGGCCTGCAGTGCATTTCTGGGCATTCTGGAACTTAACCCTAATGGCAAGTAAATGTTAATTCCGTAGCACGCAGTGATTGATGAGATGCGGATCTCCATCCAATTCATTGTAGTGTCTGTTAGAACCCACCATGCCGTTACGGGACACTACCGGTGGATATCCGTCTCTCTTTATCCCCACCATAAATGACATGGCGCTTTCTAAAAATTTCTTCTGTGAACTGTAAACTTGTCCTGGTGATGTTATATGTGGTTGCGGGACAGTAGCGACTGGATTGTTATTTGATTCGTGTACGTATGCTATCTTTCGGAGGTAGATGCTATGCAGGGCGACCTACGAGGAGCTGAGCATTTTCGCCTGTTAGATAAATGTATCTAAAGTTAGGTAGGAATCCCTGCCACTTATGGCCAAAGCTTGTACTCATTTCCAATAACTAAATGGTAGGTTAGAATGTAGCAGAAGGCCCGCATAAATAAAGCGGCACCTACCAATGCAGTAACTTTGGACCTACATAAGACGGTGACCTGTGAATTCTTCGGAAATCATTTGTCCGGTCGTCACGTAAACCAGTGTGCATCACATTAATTATGGCTTCACTAGGATTTTCAGCACTTAGAATTTTCTGTTTGAACAAAAGGGTGGCCCTTTTTGCCAGCTCTTTCCCTCCGCTTTGGCGTTGAAGGCATTTTCCTGTGATGGATGCCCACGCGAGGCACTTTCCTCTCGCAACAACAACAACATTTTTTCGATGCAATGCTCCCTTGCGGGGATACCTCTGCGGATTTACGGATCTGTGTGGTATCTTCGGCGAGACCACATAGAAAGAACACCTGTTGGCTCTATGTACAGTATTATTTGCTCATTGCTGTCAAACAAGTGACATTGTATTGTATATATAATTTTGTGACTGTTTAATTATTATCATGGTGTCCGTGTTCCTAAATTAGGATGGACCGTCATACCGGTGACACTAACAGTTGGGACGAAACCGTGTGGTTTAATCTTGGCGGCAATGGTCGCACGGCCCCACTGGAACGTGAACGTTCCACTGGCTCTAGAGGCCGGTCTTTGTGCTTTCCGGAGAGAAGAGATACGGGATCCGCAACCCCAAGAACCGCAACTAACCAGCTCTTCCGCGCATCATGTATATGCGGTGCAACGGAGTGGAGTGACATGGCGGACCAGCGCTTACCCCGCGAGCTACAATTCTCAGGTTGTAGTCCTGAGACAAATTTGTGGTATGGTAGCAACTTCTTTAATATTCTCTGTTAACCCTTTAACACTCATATCAGCCAAAACAGCTTCTGCAGTGGTCTAGAGAAATGTCCAAGAGAAGACTATTTTCAAAAATTTTGATAACCGAGCCAGTCATTCCAGTGGTAAGTTTTCAAAAATAGTCTTCGTGGTCTGCCATTGGACATTTTCTATGAGAAAATCAAAAATTTTGTGAACAAATTCGAGGGTTAAAGCAGTGTTGTAGCAGTTGATTGATGAACTGCGCGATCAGCGGCTTTTGTGAGTAATGCAGCGGTGATGATGCAATTGTTTAAATGCAGATTGACACACAAGATAACAAGAAATCACAAGCAACAAATCGCTGGCAACTAGTTGGTGTATGCCAGTAAGGAGCAACAAATCACAAACAACTTTTTACTAGAAACAGTCTGGTGAAAAAGTTGGTAAAAGATAGGGCAGTGATCTATTAAGCAGCCATGTTTTTGTTGGAAACAACTTGTGTGTTGGGGATGACACAAGAACCAACTTGTTGCTATTGATTTGTTGCTTGCAATCTTTTTCCCCGATCACTCCAGTGTGTTGCTGCCGTAACAGTGGCGATTCATTAGTGCATGCACGCTTACAAGCGTGTGTTTGGTGCAATGGTGGGTTGGGGTAGGTAGCTCATCTTCAAAATAAATCTTAGATTCTATAGATTTCACTAATTAACTATTAGTTTAATTTAGAAAGAAGACATGTAATTTGCAGGTGTAATCGATTGAAATATTTCATTATAAATATTTTCCTTTTTTTTCAGCCATAGCGTGAAAGAGATGATGCGTGAGAAGGCGTCTCAGGCCAGACGCGCCATGCTGACCCAACAACAAGCACTCAATGCTAGGCCTCCACCGCTGTTTGGAGAACCTGTCAAGGTATGCAATAGGCATCAGTTAACCCTTTAACACTTATATCAGCCAAAAATGGCTTCTGTAGTGGTCTTGAGAAATGTGCATTTGCAGACCAAGTGAAGACTATTTTTGAAAATTTATCATTGGAATGACTGGCTCGATAACCGAGCCCGTCATTCCAGTGATAAATTTTCAAATATAATCTCTTGGTCTGCAAATGGACATTTTCTATGAGAAAATTAAATTTTCTTGAAAAAATGTAAGGGTTAAAGGGTTAACACTTAAAATGTCAATATCTCAGATTCACGACATCTATGCAGGAATAACAGGATGGTGAATATTTTGAAACTAATTTGCATGGAAGTTGTTGCTGGCTGGCTGCCATGGGCAGTAACAGCTTCCAGTCAAATTAGTTTCAAAATCTTCAACAGGCTATTTCTTAAAGCATAAATAATTTGTCATTTTTGGTCTGTATGGGTTATCCCCCTTTAAATATCTTAACCGCATTACACTTAGTGACAAAGGAATTTAGGTTTTAGGAGTTGCATCTTTCATTGATTATTTTTTTTAAATATTGTCCTTTACAATTAACTTTACATGTATGCCCACTCTTGAGGTATGTTTATCTGAAATGTTTGGATCCGGGGAGGGGGTGGGGTGTGGATGGGGTAGGGGGAAGGGGTGGTGAGGGTGGGGGGTGGGGTGTGTGTGTAGGGAATATGCCGTCTTCTGATGGCTTTTGTTGGAAATTGGGGATTGAAAATGTTTTTACACAAATCATCAGAACATCGCTGAACATCTACCATTGAAATTTTTAGTTCCTTATAAACTTGTTTCCCAATATCGAATGTACTTTGCCAGATATTGTTTGAGATTTGGGTTTTCTATTGTGTATATAATTATTTCTACCAATTAGTGTTAGTTTTGCAACTGTACAGCCTGAACGGAGCTGATTTGCGTGTTTGCTTGAAAGATACTCTCAATATATTGAATCTCAACTGGCATTTGGTAAGGGTGTTTACCTCAGCTGACTTTACAAATTGTCACTCAGCCATGTCAACTGACCACTATGGCCAGGTTTGGTCAAGAAAATGATTTTTGCTTAGTCAATGGTCATTTGCATTTCAATAGAAGTGCAAACTCTTTTTTGCTGCTACATTGCAAGTGCTTTTTCAAATTTGCTGTATTGTCATGATTCCCCAATACATTGAAATAACGTCAACGCACTAGACATTTTGTGACTCATATCTTAACTGTCAGACGGGATAACAGTATGATCTGTAGCCCTCTTGTGATGCAAAATAATAAGAATCAGAGGCAAAAATTTTCTACTTTGCACAGTTTGAAGCAATATTTTTCAGTATTGAAATTTTGGTAATTTGAAATTTGCTCGGTACGGTATAGCGATATTTTTGTGATATTGATATCGCACAGTAATTTCGGTATACCTAGCAGCTCTAATTGACTAACTGAACGTTACTGAGAGTGTTACATTTTCAGAAACGGTCTTCTCTTGACCTACAAATGGACATTGCTCACAGCTTGACCATTAAACTGATATGATCTAGTAAGTAAAATACACTTCCTATTATGTTGTAATACTGAACAGTAAAAATAAATACATGTAGCAATTAACATAGAAGTTTAGCAAAATATGGCCTCAGCCGTACCGTACTAAAATCCAAGTATCATGCACAGTTTTAAAGCCTACATACGGGAAAGCTGTCAAATATATTGAAATTAATATGGCTATAAATTTAATATTAAAACTAATTTTGTCTGCAGCAGCCTGTAGTCAAATTTGACATGTTTTAATGTCAACAAAATATTGCTTTGTAAAGAATTTGTTGGATTAGGTCAGTCTTGTCAAAAACCTGCCTGACTGAATGAAAAAATGCAATATTTCCATTCTCATTAAGGATGTCTTAATGGACAAATAACCTTTTATGACTAGGTCAAATAATCAGTGTCAGCTGGAGGCTAATGTACATGCTATAGAATTGCATGGAGAATAAAAAATATGTTACTCATAAATTTAACTTTCTTACTATTGCATGCAACCAGACAATTATTTCAATTCGCAATAATAACTCTGGATGTGCTGAATATTTTGAAAACAATTTGGCTGAAAGTTGTTGGTGGCTTAGCCACCAACAACTTTCAGTCAAATTGTTTTCAGATTATTCAGCACATCAGAGTTAAGGCCCATGGAAAATGTAGTTTGCAGAAATTTAGCAGACAGTTAATAAATTGTGATTGTGGGAATATTAGTATTTAACCCTTTAACTCTCATATCAGCCAAAAACGGCTTCTGCAGTAGTCTTGAGTAATGTCCATTTACAGACCAAGAGAAGACTGTTTTTGAAAATTTACAGATAACCTAGCCAGTCATTCCAGTGATAAATTTTCAAAAGTCTTCTCTTGGTCTGTAAATGGACATTTTCTATGAGAAAATTAAAATTTTCTTGAACAACTTTGAGTGTTAAATGGATAAAACTTCCATGATCAAGCTGGTAAAAAACAGCTTCAGTAGCGGTCTTTAACATATCTGTTTGCAGGCCAAGAGAAGACTGATTTCGAAAATTTATGACTTGTGTGCCTGGCTCGATAATCGAGCCAGTCACTCCAGTAGTAAGTTTTCCAAATGGTTCCCGCAAATGGCCAGTCACTAAGCACAAATTTCGATTTTCTTGACCAACGCTGACCATTTAATTATTAACCTTTTAACACTTGAATTTGTTCAAGAAAATTTCAATTTTCTCATAGAAAATTGTCCATTTGCAGACCAAGAGAAGATTATTTTTGAAAATTTATCACTGGAATGACTGGCTCGGTTGATTGGCTCGGTTATCGAGCTAGTCATTCCAGTAATAAATTTTCAAAAATAGTCTTGGTCTGCAAATGGGCGTTTCTCAAGACCACTGCAGAGGCCGCTTTTGGCCGATATGAGTGTTAAAGGGTTAATGTACATACCGGTAGATTAACCCTTTCCTGTCCTAGATTGGTCAAGAAAATCTAAATTTGTGCATAGTAGATGTCCATTTGCAGGGCAAACAAAGAATATTTTTGAAAATTTTCCACTGGAATGACTGGCTCGCTTAGCAAGCCGGTCATTCCAGTGATAAATTTTCAAAATATATTGTTCGTTCGGCCTGCAAATGGACATTCCTCCAGACGACTACAGAAGCCATTTTGATTGGCTTGACCATAAAAGTGTTAATTATTAATTAAGTTAATTATTAATTAACCAACAATTTTCTCTGAATCCATTTACTCCTGTTGATTTTATTTATGAGGCCCTTACAGTTATAAGGAACATAGCAACCTGCAGAATATTTTGAAAAGAATTTGACTGATTGTTGTTGATGGTGAGGGAAGCTGCATCAATCAGCTAGCGTTTTCAACAGTAACTATGACGATATTTCCAAGAAACTTGGTCATTTAAAGGTCATGTGTCACATTTTATAATGTTGTTTACGCCCTAATTATACGCTCACAAACATTTACCTGCTCTGCTCTGTAAATATTTAATTTATATGCAAATTAGATGTATATTTAAATGTCAAATTTTATATTTAGTTTTACGACTACAAGTCCATATCTTAGTTGTGAATAAATCATGAGCTAAGTGTGTCTTTGCGGTCACTAGAGCGTGAAGTAGACTGATCAGATCTCTGCTTGGCTGCTTGTGGCATATTATATATAGACTGTATACAACCTGTCTATAAAGGTCACTTATGTTCGGAGCCACGGCAGCGCATAATTTTGAATTTGATGTATTGCTATGCAAACTATAAATTGTATAGTTGTACGCAAAAATGTATAGCAATCAACTCCTTTACCGATAAATTCCCTGTATCTCAATCTCGGAGCAAACAAACAGGAAAGCCGTTGAATGTTTTGAAATTAATATGACTGGAAGACAGTCATATTAATTTCAAAATATTTAACAAAATATGGTATACATTGTAAAGAATTTACTTTTTCAGGGATTTGTTGTTGAAAGGGTTAATGATAAAACTGAATATCAGTGGTAAATTGCAATTGCATACAGATTTTGAATAGCAGATACAGCTATGCATGTTGCAGAATGTATATCAATGGCCTAAATATGTGTAGCAAATCGAGATGCGATACCACATAAATTATGCCCTGCACGGATAATGTTTTTCTGAACCCTTTAAAGCTGGTCTGTCCTGTGAAAAGAAACAGTGTTTAAAGGGAAATTCCAGTGAAAATCGGGAATAAGTCAACTAAAAATATACTATAATCCGAACTAGTTGCCACAAAAAAATATAAAATACACTGTTCCATTGCCGAGAAATAATAAAATGAATATGCCCAAAACGCTCGAAAACTTGACTCGTGGGCGCATCCATTTTCCCGCAACGAGAGCGAGAAACCGCGAGATTATGACGTCAACGACACACCAGCAAAATATCGCCAGCGCTTTTAGATTTACCTGTTTACTTCGCGTTATGACGGCCGAATATTAATTAACCCTTCAATGACCAAATTCTGTCAGGAAAATCAGAATATTTCCTTATTGAATGGCCATTTGCAGGCCAAGCGAAGACTATTTTTGAAAATTGACTATTGGAATGGCTGGTTCGGTTACTGAGACAGTCGTTTTAGTTGTAAATTCTCAAAATAGCCTTCTTTTGACCTGCATCCTCAACTTGACGATTGCAGAGGCCAGTGCTGGCGTGAAATGGTTAAATCGCATCATGTCCGCATGTCAAGCATGGGCTTGCAGTAATAGAAACGATCATGGAAAGGGTACGGAAATTCACATTTTCAGATACCGATCCACAGAAGCATCCGTATGAAAAGGGGCTAACTGAAAGATGGCCTCATAGCATCGGCACTGGATGGATATCTTCCACATTTAAATTTGGAAGACACAAGTTTAGAGCATATAGTTTGTATAATTTTAAAATAATGGTGTCATGCATTTCAAAACAAAAGGCGCGGTACTTAATTTTAATATAACAGAATCAAACTCGACAATTAACGTCGTATTTGCTTGCATCAATTGTAAAACGGGATCTGCAAACCAAAATGAAACGATGTCGCTGATTGCCCGGTCGGTCAATTATAGGCAACCGCTTAGCGGCTTACTTCATAGACGATAGTAGGTGACAGCTAGTAAATAATGACAAGTGTACGCTAGACATAATTAGTAGTTTAGTGCTTTCACACTATTGAAATCCAGCGTTATTAATCATTTACAACGTTTACTCCCAATTTTAAAACAACTATGCTGAGTGTTGAATATTCTGAATTAAATTTTCCTGGAATTGTGTTGCAGTAGCTTCCAAACTAATTAGTTTCACACAATAGGCCTATGCAGGGTAAATTTTAAGCTTCCTGCTTTTCTGTCCTTGAAAGGGTTAACTAATTGATCCCAAATTTTTAAATGTTGACCCATAATTACTGCCTGTTGAATATTTTGAAACTGGAATTTGACTGGAAGCAGAAGTTGCAATAGCAACAGCTTTCAGAGAAATTACATTCAACATTTATTCAACTAACATATTTTTCAAGAATTTGTTGTAGCTGGTTGATCGCAAACACGCTCCTGGCATAACCCTTCAATGTTTTAAAAAAATAGAAATTGCCCATAGGAAAACAATTTTTGACAATTTAGCACTACAATGACTGGCACGATCATCGGGACACTAATTGCACTTTAATTTCCTCCAAACACTGTGGCAAAGTGTCAGTTGTTTAGCCAGTACGCTAAATATGCACGAGATGCAAGATTTACCTCCCCTGGTTACGGCTATCCTCGATCGGGCAGACAGAGGTGTGTCGGTGACGTCAGCTGCTTGTCCAAAATGGCGCCTCTATCTACTGGTTACTTTAGCAATTTAAATTGAGGATATCTTTTTTATTTGTTGGCATAAAATTGTGCTCTTGGTCTCAAATTAATGCGGAAAATTAGTACTTTACGTCAGATGCATAAAATCCCCCAGTGGAATATCCCTTTAACACCTACCAGTAACATTGTTATCAATAAATTTAAGTTTTCAATAACTATTATGAGTCCAGGTATTGTTACCTTAACCGTTTACTGGTCAAATTTTGTCAAGAGAATCAAATTATTTGCTCACTAAATGTCCATTTGCAGGCCACCGTGACTATTTTGGAAAATTTACTACTGGAATGACTGGCTTGGTTATCGGAGATTTATAGAAAATGTTGACCAAGTGAAGACTATTTGTGAAAATTTACCACTGGAATGACTGGCTCGGTTATTAAATTTAAAAATTTTAAATAAAAATTAAATTTTCTTGGTCTGCAAATGGACATTTCCCAAGACCACTTCAGAAAGCTTTTTTGGCTGATATGAGCGGTAAACGGTTACACGCCAAGAAAATTCAAATATTTGCCCCGAACATGTTGAATGTTCATTTGCAGGCCAAGAGACTATTTTTGAAAATTTGCTACTGGATAATCTGGCGCAGGTATCTAGTCAGTCATTCCAGTGGTATATTTTCTAAAATAGTCTTTTCTTGGCCTGTTAAATGGCCATTTACAGGCCAAGTGAAGATTATTTTAGAAATTTCCTACTGGCCTGGCTGTCTCTATAACCGAGCCAGTTATTCCAGTGATAAATTTTTAAAAGATTGACTTCTTGGTCTGTAATTGAACATTCAATAAGCAAAAATTGAGGGTTAACCCTTACCACTCTGACGTCAATATTCTATCTTTTACTGCGTCAATAGCAACGGAACTGGTGTAGATTTTTCAACAATTTTGGTGGACGATGTTGCTGTCTTCGACAGCACCATCTTCCACCAAATTTATTGAAAAATTGTCACCAGTTCATCTTTTAATTTCATTTGAAAATTTAAAATTCTGACATCAGATTGGTAAGGGTTAATCGTATTATATTCAACAAAGACTTCACATTTCAATGAAACCGTAACAACTTGATGGAAAAATTATTAAATAAGTAAAGATATATTATCTGATAGATTAATGTCCGCCTGACTGTCTTAATTGCCATACATGTTTTCTGAACACAACAACGTATCCTGGAAATTATTGAGCAGACAGTGTGCATATACTATGGATTAGCCTAGGTGATACTAATTTATATTTTTGTTCTACAAACTAGAGCTGGGCGGTCTGACGGTAGTACCGTGAGGACCGCGGTATACCGTGAACCGTGAACCGATACTGTGACCGTTGACATTTCCAAATACCGTGAATACCATCCATAATGTTTGAGCAATATTTGAGAAATATATTCATAAAATCTGACTTGCGTCATTCTGAGATATAGCATTCAAGCGAATTACTATGGATCTCATCATTAGAGAGAGTATGGAGATTCCTGAAGAAGCCTTCAGTCACTCTGTAACCACAATACCCAGCAAACATTGGCTGTAAAAAATTCATCCTACTACGCTTCCCTTCAGAGAACGAAAGAGCAATAGTAATGCAAGGAGGTAGGTTGTAATGTAATAACAACTTTTGAGCTTGAAATTGTACATTATGTTTTGGGGTTTTTCCCCTTCTCAAATCGTGTATTTTGCGTGGGAATAATCATAAAACAAAACATTAGATTAGTCTGGACTTATGTTTGAATAATTCACTACTTACAGCTAAAAAATAGCTTTGAAAAACGCACTGTTGAATATTTTGGAGTTAATTTGATATTCAGCAGAACATTTCTTACATCGATTTTCAAAATTGTACAAAACTAATTATATATATCATATTTATGATCTGTACGGGAGGGCCCAATTTGCCTCACGCAGAGCTGACTTGTTCTTCATTCTTATGTCACCTGCTCCCTAATCAGCTAAATAATCGTGGAATAATCTCGAGCAATCGCGGTCAGTACCAGTATAGATTATCACGCTTAAATAGGATAGATCTATCTATATCTATAATGTCCCAGATTCCCGCATATGTGAGACCAGTTTTTATTCTGAATTTTAACCGTTTTAATCGTGAAGATGGACAGAACTTGCCTCTACTATTACTTTCTGAAATCCAATGGATGAATCCGATCTGTCAGTGACGTATACGATGTCTTGATCAGTTAGGCTGACATCACAATCATAATTGACAGCTAATACTCTGTCATGATGCTGGAATAGTCTGCCAATTGTATGAATTGCATGTCTTTGATCAGTTTGCAAACTAATTTGACTAGGTGCTGTTGTTGCCATTGGTCAAGGCAAATTACTTTCGAAATACTCAACAGCTTACCTTGATATTGGAAGTATGGGAATTCAGGGTTCGATTGATCCCAACGCAGGCTGAGCAAGGACGGAGGAAATGTAGTGAGCCATAACTAAAAGTGGAGTCATCCATCATTTATAGTGTAAGATGAGTGTAAAAATATCCTCTTGCAATGTAATTCGAGAAGGTTAATAGTTTTGCTTAGTAAACATGTCCATTTGTACATTAGAAGTTTATTTTTATACCCTGTCCAAAAATTTGTAATCTATTATGTGATGTCACCGTCCAAGCGGGTGGCTTGATTTCCGGATGATATCTTCACTACGGTTTATCGGATTGTTTTGAAACTTCATCGGGTGATTGAACTAAGTGTGGGGAAGAAACCTATGGAAATCAGCGATGAACCGAAATCCAAGATGACTGCTTGTGGAAATTTGTATCCTGATGATAACTCCAGAGTCCATTACCATTTATTGGATTGCTTTGAACCTTCATAGTTTGGTTGTGTTACATCTGGGGGAAGAAAGCTTTCAAAATTAATGATGATCCAAGATGGCTGCCAGCCACCGAACGCCAGCTTGAAAATTGATTTCTAGTGCTGCTACTATTTATCAGATCTCTTTGAAGCTTCACATGTTAATTGGACGAAGTCTGGAGAAGAACCCTTTCAAAATTCAATAATCTGAAATCCAACATGGTTACCTGCAGCAGCCACTGGTGGCCATCTTGAAATGGTTTCCTACATGATAGTGCTGCTACCTTTATTTGGATCAGGTTTCAAACTAAATTGGTTCATTTGACTAGTTTTGAGGAAGAAACCTTTAAAAGTCAACAACGATCCAAAATCTAATATGGCTGCCATGCACAGGTGGACATCTTGAAAATCGGCTTCCAGATAATAATTCTGCCACCGTTTGTTCGATCGGTTTCAAATTCATATGTCCATTTCAGCTGGTCTGTGAAAAACACCTATCAAAATTTATGGTGAGTCATAATCCAATATAGCCTTTAACCTCTTAACACTCATATCAGCCAAAAACAGCTTCGGCAGTGGTCTTGAGAAATGTCCATTTATAGACGAAGAGAATACGATTTTTGAAAATTTATCACTGGAATAACTGGCTCGATAACCGAGCCGGTTATTCCAGTGGTAAATTTTCAAAAAATTTGGTTTCCAAATGGATATTTTCTATAAGAAAATAAAAATTCTCTAGGATTAAATGGTTAACCACAATTAGGATTAATGTTAATTAGTATAACTGGATAACCATTGATGTCATTAATTTCAAAGTATTCAACATAGCAGGCTATGCATCATATAGAATTGACTTTTTTTAGGGATTTGTAGGTGAAAGGGCTATTTTTGAAAATTTACCAATGTCTTGGTTATAAAGCCCATCATTCTAATCTCCCATGAATAAGCAAAGGTACATTTCTCACCAGTCATTACAGAACCTATCCTATTTTCTCCTGGCTTCATGCTTAAAGTGTAATTACGTGTTTCCGCAGCATGAGTCAAGCTTTGTGGAAGCTCATTGGAAGGAATTTGAGTGAAATGCGTGTTGCGGAAAAACAACGTGTCTCGTACTGCAATCAGTTTTGACCATTTATTCATCAATCCGGCCAAAACCGGCTTCTTTAGTGGTCTTTAGGAATGTTCATTTGTAGACCAAGATAAGACTACCACAGGAATGACTGGCTCGATAATCGATAAGTTTTCAAAAATTGCCTTACCTTGGCTGCAAATGGACATACACAGGGGTAAAATTTCTATTTTTGTAAAAAGAAAATCTTGACCATTAAAGGGTTAAAGAAATATTATTCAGAATGGACAGCCATTTTCACTGTTAGACCAGCAAACATCAGAATTTCTGAGAATTCAGGCATCAAGTCATATACACTTCTAACCATAAAATCCCAGTGTTAAATGTCTTCATTCAAAATTACATGTATATTTACTAAAGGCTGTTGATGATTTTGATTTTAAGTCGGAGCTGGTGTCTGAAATCATATGTAATTATATAATAATGTTAACTGCGTGCCTGCCGATTAGGGCTTCTATGTTTATCTACAGATATTGATAATCACACCCACCTACCCACCCCAGGCTAACATTAACCTATGTGCATTCTCTGGAACCAGATACAAACATGATGAATAACGTTAAACCTGGCTGAATTTGAGTGAAAGTTATTGCTGTATTGGGGATAATAACCCTTTTCACTAACAAATAGCAGCAAATGTATATTCTTTACGATATAAAACTTATTCGGTTGAAGATTTTGAAAGTAATAGGCAGCAACGTCTTCCAGGAAAATTAATTTCAAAATGTTAGTTTTCCCCCTTGAAAATGAGATGTCAGGTATTCATCAGTGTAAAGGTTAATTACATATATGTCACAGTGTTGACTAAATAATGATTTAGTGTTTAACTCTTTCATGGCCAGATCACTGAGTCGCTCAAATTAACGTATATGCAAAGGCGCGTAGTAGTTGACATTGAATATTTTGATGCTAATTTTAGTTCCTCATATTTTCTTGCTTTAAATCGGCAGCAATGCAGTAGTAATAATTTATAAATTTTCAGCATAATGTTTCTTACATCTTAATGAACTGAATCTATTTTAGTTTAAACAGTTTAAAAGGGTTAGAATCCACTGTTATTAACTTCAACAGACAAACAATAAAGATGTACTTGACACACATTCTAGATTAAGTATAAGCTGCTTTACCTATTTAACTGTCTCACTGCTGCAAGCCACCAGACAATAATTTCAATGGACAATAACTCTGGACCTGCTGAATATTTTGAAAACAATTTCACTGAAAGTTCTTGGTGGCAAAGCCACCAACAACTTTCAGTCAAATTGTTTTCAAAATATTTAGCAGGTTCAGAGAGATAACTATTGGAATATGGTGTCCGTAAAAACTCAGCAGTCAGACAGTTAAGACTCATGCTGGCCAAAATCATCTTTTGCAGTAGTCTTGTGAAATGCTCATTTGCAGACCAAGAGAAGACTTATTTTTTTTAAACTGATCACGGGAATGACTGGCTCGATAACCGAGCCAGTCATTCCATTGATAAATTCTCCCAAAAAATTTCTCCTGCTCTGAAAATTGACAGTTCTATGAGAAATTAAAATTTTCTTGAATAAATTTGCTTGTTAAACGGTTAACTCTCGTATCCATACAGCTGGAATACAAGACATTTATGACTTAAGGAAATATTCTTTTGCATATTTTGAAATTAAATTACTAGGAAGTCAGAGTTACAGTTTTCAGTCAAATTAGTTTCAAAATATTCATAATCAATATGGTCAGCTATCTGCAGGTATGGTTGCCTTGAGATAAAGGAATTTCATTGCTAAAAGGTTAAATCCATGTTGATGTCAGCCAAAACTGCCCTCTGTGTAGTGGCTTAGAGGAATGTCTATTTGCAAGCCAAGAGAAAGATATTTTTGACAATTTGCCACTGGAATCAGGGCCTCCATTAGTTTTTAACTGTCTCACTGCTGCAAGCCACCAGACAATAATTTCACCGAGCAAAATCTCTTAACTTGCTGAATATTTTGAAAATAATTTGACTGAATGTTGTTGGTGGCTTAAGCACTAACAACTTTCAGTCAAATTGTTTTCAAAATATTTAGCCGGTCTAGAGATATAATCCCTGGAATATGTTGTCTGCAAATACTCTGTAGTCAGATGGTTAAACGCAGCAGTTTTGTGAGTACAAACATGAGACATGGAAGTTTAAATTGGTGCACATAGATAAAATTTGCTTAACCCTTTAACCATTGAATTTATTCAAGAAAATCTCAATCTTCTCATAAAAAATGTCCATTTGCAGACCAAGAGAAGAGTTATTTTGAAAATTTACCACTTGGTTATCGAGCCAGTCATTCCAATGGTAAATTTTCAAAAATACTCTTCTCTTGGTCTGCAAATGGACATTTCTCAAAGCCACTGCAGAAGCCGTTTTTGGCTAATATGGGTGTAAAAGGGATAAAATCATTGCTTTTTAAAGTCCTGTTAAGGCTAAAAAGTAGGAATTCAAGGACTTCTTTGATATTTCTATTGGGAGTCCAAACGTGAACATTGGGAGTATATACTCCCAGGCTCTTACTAAATGAAGCCAGGACTGGCTCGATAACCGAGCCAGTCATTCCAGTAGTAGATTTTCAAAAATAGTCCTCTTGCCCTACAATTTAACATTAAAGAAGCAAAATACTTTTGATTTTGACATACCTAATGTGCATACCTAATGTTAGAAAAATACAATTTTGAAATTAATTTTTCTGCCAACCTTTGCTGTATTAGTCTTCCTGTTAAATAATTTTCAAGATGTTTATCAGTGTTCCTGTGTCATTGTTGTGTTGATATGTGGATAATGTGGCACAAGTGTTGTCAATGATATGGCCGAGATGGACAGATAAACTTGCAGGGTCACATTGATTTCTGCAGAATGTGAGTGCGTGCGTGCGTGCGTGCGTGCGTGCGTGCGTGCGTGCGTGCGTGCGTGTGCATGCATGTGTGCGTGCATGTGTGTGTGCACTATTCATGTGTGTGAATGCACGTGTGTAGGGCTGCAATGTTCCTTAAATTAAGAAGCGATACATATGTTCTTATGCTCATCTAATTTATCCATTATGAAAATGAGCCTGATTCAATGACAAACAGTGGAGTTTATTATCCCCCGGGCAACTTTTTTGGTGTATGGAATCCAATGGGGGAAAGATATTACTTCGTTGGCACGTTCCATCATTTTTAGAGCTATTGGTTTCTAAATTGGTGGGTAGCTACCTATAGGTATAATCTATGACCCGGAGAAGAACTAGCTCAGTCAGTGCTAGTTTCTTTATAATATAGGCCAAAAGGTAAATCTTTCCATTTGAACCAATATTAAAATATTTGGGCTGTAGTTTCAAAAGTTTTTCTTATACCGTAACCAAACTGCTACATAGGATGCATTGTAGACTAATGGCTTGTTAGCTCACCTAGTCAGAATGGTCAAGTGAGCTTATGCCATGGCGACCGTCCATCTGTTGTCCATCCATCAACTTTTTCTTTAAAAAATGTCTTCGTTGGAACCACTGGGCTGATTTCAATTATATTTGTTTATAAATTTATGTGTAATTGAATAATTAAGACTTTAAATGCAAAAAATACATAAGTTTATAAATAAAGAGTTAGTAAATTACGTCAAACATGGTCGACCATGATCATATAAATTTTTTTCACATCTTGTTTTGCCATGGTCAAACATGGTTGACTTAAGGTCATATACAGTTCTCATAAATTTTGTCTGATCATAGAGATAAAACAATATGCATGTGTTGTTGTAGCATTAACAACCCTGTAATGGTCAAGCCAGCCAAAACCGACCTCTACAGTAGTCTTGAGGAATGTCCATCTGCAGGTAAAGAGAAGTATTTTTGAAAATTTACACAATTGGAATGGCTGGCTCGATAATTGAGCCAGTCATTCAAGTCATAAATTTTCAAAAATACTCTTTACCTGCAGATGGACATTAAGTAACGAAATATTTTGATTTTCTAAACCAAATTTGACCAGTAAAGGGTTACGGTATGTAGCTTAACGAAAGTATGTTTTACCAGCAGTTACTGAGATTCTATCAAGCTTGCTTGACAGTTAAATTAATCAATTCATGAGCGCACACATATATATATATATATATATATATATATATATATATATATATATATATATTCAATGTCTATGTCATCTTGCTTGTTGATTGATCTGTGTTCAAATACATAATATTATCCGTGAGATTTGTTGTCTGTATTAGGTCAGGCTTTTAACACATCTGTGTATGTCACCTTGTACTGAAGCGTGATTAACTATCTATACTTATCTCCAATGTATATTATGTAGTATGATATCTCTTCATGTCAGGAGTATGGCCTCCTTTTAGTAGTAATTATATAGTAGAGCACATCACAAGTACTCTATAAGACAGGATGTGTGCTGTAAACCCTTTCCAACCTCGCAAACCTGTCACTGGCAATCATCCATATGGGTGATTATTTATGATGCGAGAAACAGTCACTTTGAAAAAATTGAAGCTAATTTGACTTGAAGTAGTTATCCAACTGTCTGTAGACAACTTTGTTTCTAAATATTTAATCAATTAGCTGGTGTTTTTTCCAGTTTTAGACATAAACCGGTTAGATCTTAATATATATGTAGTTGTTGATTAACGCAAGACGGCCAAAAACAGCTTCTGCAATGGTTTTGAGAAATGTCCATTTACAGACCAAGAGAAGAGTATTTTTGAAAATTTATCATTGGAATGATTGGCTCAATAATCGAGCCAGTCATCCCAGTAATAAATTTTACAAAATAACACAGGTTTAAATGATTTCTGATTAATACAGATGCTAGTTGTTGAGCCACTCAGCATGTCTTTTCTGACATCCCATCACCTCCTACTCTTAGGCCACACCAATTTTATGTCTTGTTTTAATGGGGACCCTGTGACTGAGAGAGTATGATAACAAGGACAAGGTTGATAGAATATAGGTAGCTGCCAGTGAAGTGTGAAAATTATATCACAATGAGGTCACACTGACATACTTTTGTTACGCTACATTAGAGGCAATGATTTTCCGTTTTAGTGGAAATGAAGCGGAATTAACGGAATTCACATTTTGAAACGGACAATGGTGTTTTAGATTTAAAAATATCAACATTTTCAGATCCTAGACAAGTTTAACATTTGGTATTGTTCTGACATGTCTGAAAATGAAGTGTGATGGTTGAAATGTGACCTATTTTGATTTTTAGTTAAATTCATAACTCTATATCACCATGAAAAATTGTGCTTAAGATACTCGATTTACCCATGATGAATTACATGGCTGAATAGTGCACTTACATGTCTGTATGAGTGGTTGATGATCACGGGATATATAACAACACTAGAAGACAGTGGTAACTAGCTGTAACAACTAAAATAACAATGAAACCGGTGACGAAGTGGAGTTTTTTATTTCTGAAACGGGAAATGTAATATTTTGAAGCAGAAAATCATTGGCCCTACCGCTACATACCTTAAGCCTACATTGCATGTATACACCCAGTTTTATCACTGTGTACAAAAGACTGACTGACTGGCTGGCTGGCTGGCTGGCTGGCTGACTGACTGACTGACTGGCTGGCTGTCTGGGTGGGTGGGTGGCTGACTGGCTCTGGCTGGCTGAGTGATATGGCTAAAAACACAAATTTGATTGAAAGTGTTGTTTGATACAGCAATGGTTTTCAGTGAAACTGTTTTTGAAATACTCTATTATGGTACCTCTTAATGGTCAATCCAGCCAGAACTGGCCTTTGAAGTGGTCTTTTGAAATACCCATTTCCAAAAGAAAACTATTTTGAAATATTGCCACTCTAATGACTGCCTTGATAACTAAGCCAATCATTCCAGTGGTGAAATTTAAAAAAAATGTGATATTTAGAAATAGTGTACACCTGTGTCCTTTAGCAAAGTCATAATATGCTAAGAGCCTGTAAAAAAGAGTGTATTTGGTCAAATAATGGGTGAATGAATTAAATGAGTGTCTTGTCTGGGGTTTCAAGTATTATACAGTGAGTTATCCATTAAGAGTAACCTCCCTTTACCTGTTTTAAAATAATGCTACTTGTTGAGCACTAGATAAATACGTGTATGTAGTATTGATATTGATCTTGAAAACTGCTGAATCAGCATACAGTTTTAACCATTTAATTCTAGCAAAATTTTGCTCATTTGCTGGACAAGAGAAAAGTATATATTTGAAGATTTAACCTGAATAACTCATTCCTGTGGTAAAATTTCATAAATAAAATGTACATTCACTCTTAAGCACAATTCTTAATTCAAGACCACGGCAAAGTCCGTTTTAGCCAGCTTGACCATTACGCGGACATTGTTTAGTACAGTGAAACTGACGATACATTTGGGTTAAATAAAATAAGCAGTTTTTTAATTCTTTGATGTTGAAGACCAGTCAAGAATATCAACATTTCTGTTCAATGTCCATCTGCAAGCCAAGGAAAGACTATCTTTGAAAATTTACCACTGAAATAACTGGCTCAATTATTGAGCCAGCCATTCCAGCATTAAAGTTTCAAAAATTGTCTTCTTGTCCTCCAAATAGTGCTTTTTTTCAATACATGTACTATTGCAGAAGCCATTTTGACCATGCTTGACCATTGACGGATTAGTCCAGCCAATGTAAGAAGTGTTCTGTTGAGTGTTGAATATTTTGAAATTAATTTGACTGGAGAAGCTTTTGTTACGATAAATGGTGAAATTACACAAAAGACAAGTCACAAAATTCTGTCAATCTCCTACGACAGCTCGCCATTGCTAGAGATCATTGCCTCTGTGGTTTTAATCGCCACTATGGTTGACCGACATAAGGCAATTTTGTAGTTTTAAATTATTTTGTGCATCACCAGTGATATTGCGGTCAGCCGACATAGAGTCATTGTATAGAATGTTCCGTGATCATCAAGAGAATCTCTCATTAACTGTTTAAACCTTTAAACCTCAAATTTGTTTTAAAAACTTTCAATTTGCTCACAAAAACAATGCCCATTTGCAGATGATGAGAAGACTATTTTTGAAAATCTTCAAAGATAGTCGTCTCTTGGTTTGTACATGAACATTTCTGAGGACAACTGCAGAGGTCATTTGTGGTCAGTCTGGATGTTAAATGGTTATAGCATGATGATATGTAATCGCAGTCTGGATGTTAAATGGTTATAGCATGATATGTAATCGCAGTCTGGATGTTAAATGGTTATAGCATGATATGTAATCGCAGTCTGGATGTTAAATGGTTATAGCATGATATGTAATCGCAGTCTGGATGTTAAATGGTTATAGCATGATGATATGTAATCGCAGTCTGGATGTTAAATGGTTATAGCATGATATGTAATCGCAGTCTGGATGTTAAATGGTTATAGCATGATATGTAATCGCAGTCTGGATGTTAAATGGTTATAGCATGATATGTAATCGCAGTCTGGATGTTAAATGGTTATAGCATGATATGTAATCGCAGTCTGGATGTTAAATGGTTATAGCATGATGATATGTAATCGCAGTCTGGATGTTAAATGGTTATAGCATGATGTGTAATCGCAGTCTGGATGTTAAATGGTTATAGCATGATATGTAATCGCAGTCTGGATGTTAAATGGTTATAGTATGATGATATGTAATCGCAGTCTGGATGTTAAATGGTTATAGCATGATATGTAATCGCAGTCTGGATGTTAAATGGTTATAGCATGATGATATGTAATCGCAGTCTGGATGTTAAATGGTTATAGCATGATATGTAATCGCAGTCTGGATGTTAAATGGTTATAGCATGATGATATGTAATCGCAGTCTGGATGTTAAATGGTTATAGCATGATGATATGTAATCGCAGTCTGGATGTTAAATGGTTATAGCATGATGATATGTAATCGCAGTCTGGATGTTAAATGGTTATAGCATGATGATATGTAATCGCAGTCTGGATGTTAAATGGGTATAGCATGATGATATGTAATCGCAGTCTGGATGTTAAATGGTTATAGCATGATATGTAATCGCAGTCTGGATGTTAAATGGTTATAGCATGATGATATGTAATCGCAGTCTGGATGTTAAATGGTTATAGCATGATATGTAATCGCAGTCTGGATGTTAACTGGTTATAGCATGATAATCGCTGATCACTGGTGATTTTGCGACATTTCATGAGGCATTTAAATGGTCAACATTGGCATTTGTCGGCAAAATAATCAATGTTCTCACATCGAGAGAAAAGTATTTTTGAAAATTTATCACTGAAATGACTCACTCGGTTATCAGGTTAAGAAAGTCCACATTTTCTCATGGAATGTCAATTTGCAGACCAAAAAGAATATTTTTGAACACTTACACTGGAATGACTGACTCACGGATACCAAACTTGTCATTCGTGTGGTTAGTTTTCTAATATATTTTTCTTGGCGTGCAAATGGTCATTTCTCAAAAGTCTTATGCAGCCATTTTGACCGACTGGATCATGTTGCAGCCGTCTTGTAAATCCCAAAATGTATTTCTAATACCTGGCCTGACATATATTACATAGCTGTTTAACAGTCGAATTTGTTGAAAAAATTTTCAATTTTCTCATGTAAAATGTCCATTTGCAGACCAAGAGAAGGCTATTTTTTTTCATTTATGACTGAAATGCCTGGCTCGGTCATTCCAGTCGTAAATTTTCAAAAAATGGTGTTCTCTTGGTCTACAAATATACATTTCCCAAGACCACTGCAGAACCTGGTTATTACACCACAAAAACCTCCATTACTGTTCAATCACTACTTGCTAAATCAATTATCTGCATTTAGCTACCAGAATAAGATTTTTATGCTTGCATACACTCCTCCGCATGTCTATTCCTCTAAATATGGACCCTCAACCAGGCTACTGGTTAGGTCCATCTCCAGTATATTAACTGATATAGGCTGGCACCAGACTGTACTCACTCCATAGTGACGCCTGTCACTAAGCGCACTGGAGCCCAAATAGGAAACAGATTCACTTTTCAATTATTCTGCAAGCAGAACAACTGCACAAATATTAGCAGAAAGTTTTTATAGCTTTGCGCTGTGTCAGCTTACTATTGAAGGACGTCCTCACGCTAAGATATGCCTACTATGAAGTCTATCCTCCCAAAATTATGTTTTTGGAAGTATTTCGTGGTTATATTGAACTTTATAACTATGTATATAAATGTCACCGGTTTTCGTGGGTTTGGTTTTCATGGTAACAACTTTAATATGCCTAACTCGCCTGTCACTAAGCACGCTTGCGCATGCGCACTGGAGCCCAAATAGTAACAACTTTAATATGCCTAAGTCGTCATCATATAAAAACACTATTACTCCAGTGAGCCCTTAATCACTTTCAGTTAAAAGAAAAAAGTGCTTTACAAGGAATTACATTTATTTCCCTATGATGGAAAACAATCTTGAATTTGAACTTTTCCGGCCTTTCTTTGAAAGGCGTTTGCATGTTTCTAGACTCCTTTTATCAAAATTCTAAGCTGTATGCTTCTTTCGTAATCTTTTTTCGTTTTTTAAGAGTGTTTTAACGACTGATAAATCAAGTGCACGTCCTCAATCTGTGAATGAGTTTACTCTGTGGAGTATGGAGGACATTTCTGTTTTAAGTGCACTACGTGTACCCCCACATCGATGTGCGGGTTTTGCATAGGTGGTCGGCATTCGTATCTAGGTTTCTTTAAGGATTATTTGTCCTTACAGCGCTGCCCTATGGTCGTCCTTCCCCTTCCTCCATTGCTAGTAAACAAAAGCTGTGTCTTTTGCAATATTCTAATATGTCTAATCCAGCAGCAACGGAGGTGGGGGGGGGGGTGCTTCTTCAGCGAATTCGGAAGCAGTGATAGCTTTATTTGCGAGATTTGAATCCTTCGCTGCAGTTTTGACTAAATCTTTAGACGAAAGAATATCTTCTGCCATCATGGAGGCCAAGACACAGGAAGTTTCTTCTGATTCCGACGATAGCCCGAGGGCGAGCTTGCGTTCCCGCCTATGGGGGAAACCGATTCCTCTAACGTCAATGCAAGTAATCAGGTCTCCTAAACAAAGTCTAGAGCGACTAAGCTCTCGAAGGTGGGCTCGTGCAGTTCACCAGGTCAAACCCACATTAGTCTTGAGGGTGATAGGCATAAACTCAAGCAGTGGTGGCGGAGGCGGAGGCGGAAGCTAACGTCCAAAAGCCTTATTTTAATGCCAAAATTTTCGGTCATACCGGTCGTCAAGATTCTTCATAAGTCGCCTATAGTCATAGTCCACAATCTAGTTTTGCTAGTTCTTCCGGTTCCGCTGGGGTGGATTCGGGTCCTCAGGACTCGGGTTTACTTCCGTTTTCCGGTGCTACTCGAGCAGCTCACCAGGTCAAACCCACGTGAGTCTTGAGGTTGTAAATAAGAAGAAAAGGCATGACCTTCAAGCATTGGTGGCGGTGGCAGAAGCCCCCGTCTTTAACATATATGTCAATGTCTTAGATCAGTTGTAGTGGATTCAGGTCCTCAGGACAGGGGTTACTTCCATTTCCGGATCTCCCTCCGAGTTTTTTCTTCTGCGTTGTCACAGTCATGGTTTAGGTGAGTCTTTGCTTAGATTTTATACCACCTCTGTTTTTCAGCGTTGTGTTTCGTGGTTCATCCCGTAGTGTTTAATCATAATCAAGTATTAGTGTTTTGTGTATTTAACATCCAGCTGTTTCCGGGAGTCATTATCATTCTATCAATCATTCCTTTTATTAGCATATCAAACTCAATGATATCCGTCTTTACAAGATGATAATATTGGTTCTAAGTCTTTAATAATAATGAATAAAGATAATTATAGGTCTCTTCCTTCATCCTCTGCCCCTTCTCCTTCTAGAGTTTTCTTCTGGTCATGTGCTCCTTCCTCTCTCTTTCTGTCTTCCTTCTTTCTCCTTCCTCTCTCTTTCTGTCTTCCTTCTTTTTTCTCCTCTGGGGTTTTCCCATATTTCATCTATCAATCCTCTCCAGGGATCTGGTCCTGTTCTTTCCTCTTCATCTTCCATTCTTCTTAGTTCCTGTCTTCCTCTTCCTCTTTTGATCATCTTGATCCGATTGTTTCTGCCGTTCTCTCTTTTGAGCTTGAGTTTCTAATTGTTGATTAAGGTCTGGTTTTCTCATTGTTTTCCGTTTTTAGGGATTCATCCCTTGTTCGTTCTTTCATGTCAGCTTTTTTCTCTATTCTTTCCATGTCCTCTGGTCAGGATGTTGTATCTGTTCACATTACTTCTGATCAATCCTTTTCCTTTTCTGATTCTTTACAGTTTTCTTCTCTTCTAGCTTCCAAGAGGCCTTGCTATCCTCTTTCCATTTGAGCTGTTGATTCTATGGACTCTGGTGACTCTTCCCATCCTTTTTCTTCTCCATCTCCTAATCCTTCTTCTTATTCTTCTATTCCCTAGTCGGTCAGGGCTGAGGAGATTTTGTCCAGTCAGGGTCTCTTCGGATGACTGGTCCCTGGCTCACTGGTGGATTACTTAGTCTTTCTCTTCCTTTTAAGGACAGGTTTTCTATAGACCTTCCTTCTTTTGTGTCGGGTCTTTCCTCTTCTAATTCTTCTTTCTTGTCTCCTCTGGTCCTTTCAGTTGACAATTTGGTCATTATCATGTTAGTTTTCTTTGTGAATTATGTTAATTCTAAGGAATTTATACATACATGAGAGCGTTCAGCCTAGGGTAGGTTTTCCTACCCTTTCATTAAATCTTAGTAAAATGATCTCTATTCACTCTGAAACATTCAAATCTGCATTAATTTTAATTTAACATGGGGGTATGTCATGATTAATTCTCATGATTCTTACTCCCAAGTCAAGATGGAGACCATCTCCCAGATCATTTCCAGTCTAGATCAGGGTATGTGGTCGTTTCCATCGATCATAAGGATGCCTTCTTTCATGTTCTCATTCTCCCTTCCTTCTGAAAATTCCTGAGATTTGCTTATAAAGATCAAGTTTGGCAGTTTCGCGCCATGCTTTTTGGCCTGACCATGGCTTCTTTTCTTTTTACTCGCCTAGTCTCAGCCGTGGCAGGAATTTTACACCGTTCTATTCATCTACACGGTTTTATAGACGATTGGTTGGTAAAGGCAAAGTCTTACTCATTACTCTCAGGAATTTTTCCAGAGGTTTGGAGTCTGGCATGCAACCGTGGGTGGATTTTAAGTCTAAAGAAATCAAGCCTAGGCCTCTCAAATCTTCACGTATCTAGGCGTTTCTTTCGATCTGGCCCAGGGTCTAGTCTTCCCCTCGGATCCAAGATTAGAGGCTTTATCAGTGGCAATGGAAATCCTGTCTTCTCCCATGGTCAGAGCGAGATTTCTGCTAAGAGTGATAGGTTTGATGGTCAGCGTAGAGAATGTTATTCTGATGAGAAGACCCTTCCAAATGTATTTAATGTCCCTTTGGAAGCAGTCAATTCACTCTATTTACCATCAGATTCCCATCAGAGAACACTTGATGCCTCATCTAGATTTTTGGAAAGATCGTTCTCTGCTTCTGATCGGTGTTACACTGGTAAAGTCTTCCCCTCAGGCGATTATCTTCACAGATGCTTCTCAGGAGGGATGGGGAGCGGTCTGGGACTCACTGTCGGTTTCCGGTCTTTGGTCCCTGGAGGAGTCGACAGCTCATCAACATTCTGGAATTGTAGGCTGTCAAGAAGGCTCTGCTTTCATTGTCAGATCTTGTGATGGGTCTCAAAATCTCGATTTGGTCGAACAATTCGACAGTGGGCTCTTATATCAACAAGCAGGGTGGTACAAGGTCATCCCTCCTTTGACTAGAAATGTGGTACCTTCTCTTAGTGTCGCAAGAATCAGATTCTTCTAGTGTCTTCTCATGTCTCATGCAGTCTGATTTTCCTTGCGGTCCAACTGTCACGTCCCAGCAAATTCGCCCACACAGAGTGGCAGTTAAAGAGGTCGGTTGTCAAAGCGATTTTCAGTCTTATGGATCGTCCTATGGTAGATCTGTTTGCGTCATCTCGGAATGCCCAGATCTCCTCTTACATGTCTCCTTTTCCAGACAGTCAAGCCCTGGCGCTGGATGCCCTGTCTCAGTCCCGGACAGGAATGTTCGCCTATGCGCTCCCTCCACCGATTTTGATTCCGTTAGTGTTGAAGAAGGTCAAAGAGCAAATCTGTGAGATTCTTTTAATAGCTCCTTTTTGGCCAAAGAGGATTTGGTTCGTAGACCTTCTAGATCTCCTGGTAGACTTCCCTTGTCTTCTTCCATTCTCCCAGGATCTTCTGTCTCAAGTAAGAGGTTTTTGTCTTCATCCAAACCCAGAAATCTTCAGTCTGTGTGTTTGGAGAATATCGAAACTAAAGTCTACGAGAATTAAGTTTCTTCAAGATCGCCAGTAATTATCAATTCTTCCAGAAGAGAGTCGAACCGCAGAGTTTACAAGTGTCGACTTAAAATTTTTGGAGAATGTTGTTCAGACCAATGTCTCGTGCCCGATTCTTTTTCTATTCCCCAAGTATTAGACTTTTTAACATATCTTTTTGATTCCTTACATTTATCAGCTAATACGGTTAGGGATATTGATTTACTCTGGCATCTTCTCTTCCTTGCCTTCTGTATGCCGATGTTAAGGACACTACAACCGTTAATAGTTTTTATTAGAGGTATAGACAATATTCGTCCTACGATAGCTAAGCCTTTACCTTCATGGAACTTGGCTTTGGTTCTTCAAGTGCTGGCAGGCCGTCATGTTGAACATCATTCATCTATTAGTATTAACGGCCTCTACTAGAAGGCGTTCAGGAATTCATGCTTTTTCTGCTGAAAGGGTGAGAGAGATTTATAGCTTCAGGAGACGTTTTAGTTTTATATCCCAGAAGGGATTTTTTATCTTAAACTCATTCTAACTGGTTTCCTGATAGTCCGATAATTTTAAAATCATTATCGTCTTTTTCGCTATCCACAAATTCTGGTGTCCTGTTAGGGCATTAAGAATGTACAAACAGCGAACTGATTTCAAATGATTTGATCCGTCCCTTTTTATGGTTTTCTTATGCGGAGGAGTTAGCGAAGCCAGTCTCATAGTGTTCGATATCCTGATGGATTTGGGAGACGGTTTAGCTTTGTTACAAGATTGCATCTCCGGAACAGATTATTTTCTTCCATGTTAAAGCCCACGATGTTAGAGGAATGGCTTCCTCTTTTGCACTTTTTGCCGGTTCGTATTTAGATGAAGTCATGCAGGTTGCAGGATGAAAATCTGAATCCTCTTTTACAACCTTTTATCTGAAAGATCAGATTGCAGCAGCCTCCTTCTTTCGTAATATTACGATTTTAACCAAAAAAGCCGAAGACCATTTACCAAGGACATCCCGCCATTTTCGTTAAGACTGAGTCTGTAAGAAATGGTGTGGGTTTATTTTGGTTTTATTTATCTCTTTAACCCTGTGGCTGCGACGGGACGTATTATTGGCTTGAAATAATTATGTTCCTAGTCCGACAGGACGTATTATCAACAAGAGACAATTAGACACCGGGAGCGACGGGACGTATTATCGGCTCAAGCTACCACCAGTTTTCGATTGCTAAATACGCAAGCGTTACGGGCGTTTTATCCAATCAAACTTAGCGTTACATTACGTCAGAAGGCTGAATTTTCTAAATCCACTGTCAATTGGTCAATTCAGTTTGTTTACAAATTTATGCGGGAAAATATAAATAGATCTTTGTGAATGAAATAGTTTGTGTAAAAATGTCGAAGATGACGAAGCAATTCCTTTATTTAAGCGAGTACCCGCGAGTACCCGATTATCCGGATAGATGGAATTGGGTATTATTATTATTATTATTATTATTATTATTATTATTATTATTATTATTATCATTATTATTATAGAGCTGCTCAATGATTGGGCAAGCTGGAAAATCTTTCTAAGCGGCACCCTATACTAGCAGTGTCATATATAATACGGAAATGCGAACGCAACCTGCTCTTGGTAGTTAAGAAGATTGCGAATTTCGTTTGTTATCTTTGTCACATGATATGATGTTACAGCTTATGACAGTTAGTTTAATTTTAATGAAACTAATTTGCCATTACTGAATAAATGAAAGCCTCTCAAAATTACTGAACATTCATCATGGTGAAAATATTTCAAATCAATGGCCGAGTGGGGTTTAGGTATTGAGAGACACTTGCCAATAATTTGAAAAAACATCACATATCCCACTACTATAACTGGGGTGTCGGAATGTGTTTTGACCTGGGTGGGGTGGGAGTCTAAACTGTGGGACAGGAAAAAATGTCCCAATTCTCCCAATTGGGCATCTCCCAATTCCCCCCCACCCCCTCGTTCTGTCCCCATGTGAACCATATCGCCACAGTGGTCAATATCTTTAAAACAATTGTATTGTCTATGTCCTTCAAGGTTCCAGACCACAGGCCTTTGAATGTTCGTCCATGCATACCACTACCACATACCTCCCCTACTATAATATTGCTTTAGTACATGGGAGTTTCTAGTTGGAAAATGATCCAAGATGGCCGCTAAAACATTTATCCAACAGTTTCGAAAATGACAAGTCTGAAATCAGAATGCCCAAACACATATATAAAACCAATTTCGGGTTCAAGATTCGTCAAAATAAAAAACTTCAATATGGCCACCAAACATGCTACATTTTGATGGGGCCACGGCAGCCATATTTTTTGATGGATCAATTGCCCTTGAACAAATTTTAATGGCCCTTAGGCCCTAATCAAATCCCCCAAATTTCAGCCTGATCCTTCCAAGGGTTCTGGAAAAGTCGTTTTCGAAAAAAATAGGTCATCCAAGATGGCCACAGAACTATTTTGCCAATCAAGTTGTCTTGAACAAACTTGTTTCAGCTGTTGCCCTAGATCATATTTAATGAGTTTTCTAAAAACCTTTCTGAAAGGCCAAGTGAGCTTATGTCGTGGTGACCGTCCGTCGTGTGTCCGTCCATCGTCCGTCAACTTTTCCTTTAAAACGACTTCAAGAACTGCTTGCCCGATTTCAATTATATTTGGCAGGAAGCATCCCTAGGGCATAGAGATTCAACTTTGTTCAAATGAAGCCGATCAGCCAAAATCCAAGATGGCCGCCGGCCAAAATAGCCGATTTTTAGAAACACTAAAAAATCTTCTCCGAAACCGCTAGAGGAATTGATTCAAAACTCATAACACATCATCTATTGCAACGGTAGATCCAAGTTTGTTCAAGGCAACCTGATTGGCCTATTTGCCTGCCGGCCATCTTGGATGATCTAGTTTTTGCGAAAATGACTTCTTCCGAACCGCTGAAGGGATGGGTCTGAAATTTGGTAAATATGCTTAGGGACCAAAGTCCATTCAAGTTTGTTCACGGGAAGTTCGTACGTTAAAAAACATGGCCGCCATCAACCAATCAAAATTTAGCGTTTGTTGGTCACATTGGCTTTTTTGTATTTGATGTATTTTGATGGCGAAAATTGCTTTATATATGCTTATCAGTGTGGCCAGTTCAAATACCCCACTTGCGAGATGGTCAGATAAATGGTTTTCCTGCCGTTTTGGTTTGTTTTCCCGCCATCGGCTCCCATAGTAAAGCAATGGGCCAATAGTAAAGCTATGTGGAATTCTTTAAACGACTTCTTCTCAAGAACCACTGGGCCGATTTCAATTATATTTGGGAGGAGGCATTCACAGGGCATAGAGATCTAAGTTTGTTCAAACGAGGCGGATCGGTCAAAATCCAAGATGGCCGCCGGCCAAAATGGCTGATTTTTAGAAATAGTAAAAAATCTCCGAAGGCGCAAGAGGAATTGATGATTTGCGCGTGTTGGGATCAGTTTATACACTTTGACTCCTAAATTCCCAATTCCATGATAACTATAGATACAACTAACCTGTTAAATATTTTGATACTATTTTGACTGGGGTCTGTTTTCAATTATTCAACAGAATGTTTATTAAATAGTAAGGACATACAATTCGTACAACTGACAGACTTTTAAAAGTTCATGATGGACTTAGCTACATCATCTAATAGATATTTTGATTGTGACGTCAGCCTACATCTGATGTAATTCATTATGATGTCATATACTTGGGTGACAGATTGGATTCATCTATTATTTAACCCTTTCTCATTTTCATGACAAATCCCTGAAAAGTATGATAGTTACGATATAAAATTTATTCTATTGAATATTTTGAAATTAATTTGGCTGAAAGCTATTGCTGCCAAAGGCAGTTTGCAGTCAAACTAATTTTAAAATATTCACCAGTTTTCCTTTATAGTATCATTAAAATGAGATATGAGGAATTCATCGGTAAAAGGGTTAATCTTACCTTGCTTGTGTGCAGATTTATGTTGTATATTTCACTGCTGTCGAATCATATTTGCTGTGCGTCATTCTTGGCTGATTCATTGCGATGGAACCTAGTGTATACGGTGTCTCCGAATCCATAATCGTATTAGTAATTTATATTAATAATTCTATCAAAAGCTTTTGGAGATGGATGGATAGACAGATGAATGGAGGCAATTGCAATATCCCAGCAGTCTTATTCTACACAGATCACCAAATTTTCTCTTTATGAAATCCATGTTAGTAAATACATCAGCCTACTTAGCAGGAGAAAGCGTCTGATTTTCTTAAGCCATTGTCTGCTCACCTGAAAAAATAGGAACAATAAGTTAGAAATAGGCAAATTCTAAGAGTTATATTAAGACTTTAACAATCAGTTTTTTTCATGAAAATTTCCATTTTCTCAAAGACAGTGCCCATATGCAGACCAAGAGCCAGTCATTCCAGTGATACATTTTCAAAAATTGACATTTTCCTAGACAACTGCAGCAGTTTTGGTCTGACTCAAATGTTAGATGGCTAACAATATACATGTACGGCACAGGGTCATAAGGATATACTGGAAAGCACTATGACCCGACAACGGCTGTTATGGTCATACACCGCCTTCAGATTTTAGTGCAGAAATTAAATGAATAATATAATAAATGGTGGGCATATATAGTCCAACAAGGGAGTATGACTACTAATTATTGGATTAACCTTTTCAATCGACATGAGCGAATAATAAATTTGTTACGAATATTTCAAAATTCTGTTGAATATTTTGAAACTAATTTGATTGGCAGCTGGCTATGGCAGCAATAGCTTCACATTGGATTCAAAATATTCTACATCTTACCTTTATAATGACTGTAAACGTGAAATTTGGGAATTTCAGGTTCAAATGTGATAATTGTTTTTGATTTTGAGCACACTTCCATGATAGTGCAAGCTTGTTCCAGGGCCCCAGTTCTTTATATCTTTGATCAGAGGATACTGGCCACACAGTAAATGGTGATAGAATCTTTGTAACCAGGGCAACAGTGAACTATTTGTTTTCTAAGAAATAATTAATAAGTTCCAATCATCAATGGTTATTAGTAAATGTGCTGTTACTTCCAAGTTTTCAGTTACTCAATGACTAATTTAACCAAGAAAGTTATAGATTGTGGTAATAGAGCAGCAGAACCAATAATATATAAATCCATTTCGTTTACCTCTGGTCATGAATAACAATAAGGTTATAGATAAACAATCCGATAATCTCAATCATCGATGCATGTCTTTGTTTACAATTTCTGAGAAAACCCCCTCTTCAAATTACAGGCCGAGTTGAGATGCGAAAGCTGTCAAATATATCGGCATCACTTCCAGATTGGCAATATCGTTAATCTAGTCATCTGTCTACCTTTTAGTTTGTGGCGTACAAGAAATATGCATAGATTGACATATTTGAACACGCAAATGTTACTATTTTGCAAAACAGCTGATCTTGTCGTCATCTTTCCCGAAAAATTAGTATTTATGAATTCCCGGCCAATCAGATGCGTTAATCTTCTAGCACGTGATACGGTGTTACCAATAACGGGTAATGAGCTTGATACTCGTATATTAGATACGGGTACAATTCTACAAATTCCTCTCGTTCTCTCATGATCTTTTACGATAAACGATTCCTATTGGAGACGCCGCTACGAAAAAATGTCTGATGCTATAGAATCATAGTGTAAAACATTCGCGTTCGCTTCTTAAATGGCTGCTTGCAACCAGCAATGCTACATAGCATAAAATTTGCCATTTATTCGCTGTCATAGCTGAGAAACCCTGGTATGTGTTCGGTTATGTATAAAGGAATTATTCAACATTGAATGAGGCCTCCCCCCAAAATCTGAACCAAAATTTCGATAATTTTTACGGTATAATGGCATAATATAAATGTAATTTTCACATCTTATCATATGAAAATCTTGACAAAACGCTGGTATCTGTTAGTTTTAATACCATTTTTGAAATTAAAAAAAAATGTGATAAATTTTGCAAAAATAGACCAATGTATTTATTCTACAAGTGGTGTCCATTCTTGGAGGCACGTTGGCCAACTAAAATATACTTTATTCATACAAATTTTATATGTACTAAAAGGAATTTTATTGCCCTTTCTAATGATCTATAGTTTTATATATAGTGGTCTGTTACTTTGCCAAAAATAATTAATATAGTCGGCATGGTAGCACTACGACACTATCACGCCGCTACAGCTTATAGGCTAGGGTTCTAAGCAAGTTTCTAGCTTGTGGCTGTAGGCTTTGCAGCACTTTTTTGTAAATTCTTGGTAGGACCCAGAGGGTTAAGTTCAAGTTTTCCTTATTTGATAATCATGGTGTGATTGATTTAAATGCACTATTATGTTATGTTATTAACATTTGGATAAGATTGGTTTGATTTTTATCCTTGTTTGTTGATTCTCAAATCGCCTCCCACCTAATGTTTTAAGTGGGGCACGGACCAAATCTATGGGTTTAGCAAGTAGTGAGTGAATGGTAATGGTTGTTTTTGTGGTGTAATAACAACCCCCCCCCCCCACAGACCCCCCTTGCGGGTTGGGCTGTTGTTTTATTAACCACTATAAAAACATACTTACCATTCAATCACTACGACCTGACCTCAGCCATCTCGCGTGGAATTGATTTGAGAATTTGCCTATAATATTTGACACTTAAATTCAGAAAAGTGAATCTGTTTCCTATTTGGACTCCAATGTACATGCACAAGCGCGCTTAGTGACAGGCGTCACTATGGAGTGAGTACAGACTGGTGCCAGTCTGTATCAGTTGATATACTGGAGATGGACCTAACCAATAGCCTGGTTGAGGGACCATATTTATAGGAATAGGCATGGGGAGGAGTGTATGCAAGCACAAAAATCTTATTCTGGTAGCTAAATGCAGATAATTGATTTAGCAAGTAGTGATTGAATGGTAAGTATGTTTTTATAGGGGTTAATAAAACAACAGACCAACCCGCAAGGGGGTTCTGTGGGTGGTTTTAACATTGGTTAAAATTTTGATGCCTGTATACCTGGAAGAACGCTACTAATTAAAATTTTTAAACATTGCTAAACAATGATAAACATTTCAATTAATTTAAATTCGTAAAATTAAGAGTTATTTACTCCTGAAATTAATGTTTTTGTTAATTATATCCTGATTGCGCTAATGACATATATATTTCTGGTTCTGTACACATTTAAGTGGCCATTGTGATCAGTTAGAGGACAGCAGTCAGTTTGAGCAGGACAATAAGCCCACTGCTGTCTGCTGTCAATGCACAGCACTGTCTGGTCAACTGCGTGATAGAGCTTTTGTTGATTGTCATGCTGTTCTTTATCAAGAATGCGCGGATAATGAAGCCTCAGGCCACGGGTGACCGCTGGCCATTGGTATTGTGGACATACAATCATGTGATATTCTATTATTGGAGTTATTCTCCAGTGGGCTCGTGCCAAGATAAACCCTTTAATGGTCAAACTGGCTAGAACTGGACATTGCTGTGGTCTTGCACTTGTGGTCAAATTGTTTTATTGTGTTTGGGAGGGCCTCAGGAAGATCAGTTTACTGATGAATATACCCTCGATAAATAAAGATTATTATTATTATTATTATTATTGCAGTATGTCCATATTCTGGGCCAGAGAAGATTATTTTTGAAAATTAACCACTGGAATGAATTGCTCGTTTATCCGAGCCAGTTATTCTGTTGGTAAATTTTCAAAAAATAAAGCAGATGGTGTGCAAAATGGACATTGAGTGTGGAAATGTATTGATTTTCTTGACTGATTTTGACCATTAAATAGTTAACAGTCTAGGTTCTGTCTGCTCTTCTCAAAGGACCCAAGTACGAAATCTGTGGACTAATCTGAAAGCATTATCTGATTGAAAATTGTTACTGCCTGGGCTAGCAACAACTTTCAGTCAACATGATCAAGTTCTCTAAATTATTTTGAGAAATTGCTATTACAAGTAGTTGTTATAAATCTAATTAATCCAATTGGATAAAACTGACAATGAAAAGTGTGAGTAGTAATTGATTCACACTATTAGTGATCAGTATAGCGGGTGGGGTGGGTGGTTTGAAATTTGGTTAAGAAAATTTCAATTTTCTCATAGAAAATGTCCGTTTGGAGACCAAGAGAAGACTATGTTGGAAAATTTACTATTGGAATGACTGACTCGGTTATTGAGCCAGGCATTCCAGTGTTAAATTTTCAAAATTGTTCGCTTAGTCTGCGTATGGATATTTCTCAAGACCACTGCAGAAGCCGTTTTTGGCTGATATGAGTGGTAAAGGGTTAAAGTAGATAGAGATATTTAAATATTGATTTAAATATATAGCGAAAATATTCATGTAAATATTTGAGCTTTTTAAATTAAATAATTTATTAAATAAATGAATAAATGAATAGATGGATGGGTGGGTGGATGAGTGAATCGTTGAGATGTGTGGGTGGAGCACTGGACTTGTAAATGTATGGTATGTTTTGATTGGAGGTTTGCTAGATGGATGTCTCTGGAGAAACACATATTCATATATGGTGGTGATTTGGCATTTTGTGACATCACACATTCATTATCCATTCACTAAATCAACGAAATCATACATTCATTTGTCCGTTTATTCATTCATTCATGCCACCCAGTCATTGATCTGTCCATCCATCAGGTGTGGCCTTAATAGATGAACAAATGGACAAATGAATGATTTGGCCAGTGGATGAACAAGTGTGTGACTGGATGGATGGGTGGGTCAGTGGATCAGTGGAATGGATTGGTGAGTAAGTGGGTTGATTGATAGATGGATGGATTGATGGATAGATCTATGAGTGGTGGGTGCATGGATTTATATGTAGCATACAAATACCATCCTATTCTGTATCGTTTGGATTAATAGTTTTAGCTGCGAATAGCAGCTTAATAAACCACCATCTCCTTTAGTCAGTCACAAAAAGCTTATTCTGGACTATCGTTTCAAGAGGTTTTGGTATGCAATAATAAAACTTGGGAAACGGGTTGCTCATGGAGTTCTAAAGATCTGTGGTAAATTTCGAGCTAAAAGGTCAAAGGGCAAAACTAAAGAGAGCAGATTAAAATGATTATTTTGAAAACTGTGTGCTTGAAAGACACATTTGTCATGCATTGTAGACTTAACCCTTTAACACTCATATCAGCCAAAAATGTCTTCTGCAGTTGTCTTGCGAAATGTCCATATGCAGACTAAGAAGACAATTTTTGAAAATTTACCACTGGAATGTTAACCGAGCCAGTCATTCCAGTGTTAAATTTTCAAAAATGTTCTCTTGGTCTGCAAATGCACATTTTCTATGGAAAAATTTAATTTAAAAAAGACTAATTCGAGGGTTAAAGGGTTAAATAATGGATGAAGCGTAGAAAAAGTAGGTCAGTCTTTTTACGCTTCACCTGCGGCTATCAAGATTCTATCCACATTGTCTAATGGATTTCGATGCAAGACACAAGGGAGACACATGGTATCCATGATTGAGGGAATGTATGAAAGTATGCTGATATTTGAATGGATTGATAGATAATGGATAAATACCGTGCTTTAACCCTTTAACCCTCGAATTTATTAAAGAAAATTTTTATTTTCTCATAGAAAATGTCCATTTGCAGACCAAGAGATCTTTTTTGAAAATTTATCACTGGAATGACTGGCTCGGTTATTGAGCCAGTCATTCCAGTAAAAAATACTCTTCTTTTAGTCTGCAAATGGACATTTCTCAAGACTACTGCAAAAGCTGTTTTTGGCTGATATGAGTGCTACAGAGTTAATGAATGAATGGATGGATGTTTGATTATATGCAATGAGGAAGGAGTGTGTATGTATTTGTATGTCATTTCATTGTATTACAGTACAGCTCCTAAACTAATTTAACTATTTCCAAAACAAAATAAAATGTACCGGTGAATATTTTGAACTTATTTTGATTTGACGCAGTGTCTTCCAATCAAATTAAGTCCAAAGGCTTTAACAGAACATTTATTTCATCGTCTTCAAAATTGTACTAACTGATATGGTTCTGTTTTTCTTTTGAAAACCTGTTACGTTATTTCTGTGTGATACATGTAGCAATCAGTTTGTGAATCTGGATCAATTGGACAGCAAAATTTGTTGAAAAGTGAACACTAGTTCATCTTTTAATTTAATTAATTTGTACAGTTTTGACAGAGTGGTCAGGTTTAATGTAACTGCCTGGATTAATTTGTAAATTAAGGTGGATAGTTGGACGGATGGATTGATTTTCTCTACCTATCCTGACCATTAATGGGTTAATCTTAATTTTATAGAAGTTGTCTCCCTTTAGCTGGTATTAAAGAAGCACGATTTTAAGTTGCATTTCTCCACTATACGTTATGCAACTTAAATGTATTGCCGATACACTTTCACACCCCAACACACCCAACTGGCCCACCCATACCACTTTGGTTTAGTATAGTTATAATGTTATAGTAATGCTTTCTGAGAGAATACTTGCGTCACCCGCTTACCCACCACCTTCAGAGAAGTAGCTTAAACCTGCCAAACTGGCAGTGGTCTTGAGGAATGCGCATTTGCAGGTTAAGAGAAGACTATTTTAGAAAATTTATGGAAAGTCTGACTCAATAAATGAGCAAGTCATTCCAGTGGTAAATTTAGTCTTCTCTTGGCCAGCAAATGGACATTCAATATTTAGATTTTCTTGACCAATGCTGGCCATTAACCCTTTCACCGACAAATCCCTGAAAAAGTAAATTCTTTACGATATAAAACTTATCCTGTTGAATATTTTTGAAATTAATTTTACTGGAAACCGTTGCTGCCTAATTATAGGTCCAAATGTGTATATATACTTCCAGTCAAATTAATTTCAAAATATTCAACAGTTGTCCTGTATGGCCTTGAAAATGAGATATATGGAATTTATCTGTGAAAGCGTTAAATGTTTAAGATGGGTGATTCTTGTCTTAGATCAGTCTTAGTTAACACGATCATTATTGGCCCCGATTCAAAGTGGTCATTATAGACAGGTTTGACTGCAAGTGATGATCAGAGTGTTTACGGGAGTGTATATAATAACTGATATTTTCCATACATGTATTATTAACCATTTAGCACCCATATCAGCCAAAAACGGCCTCTGCAGGGGTCTTGAGAAATGTCCATTTGCAGACAAAGGAAGACTATTTTTGAAAACTTATCACAGGAATTCCAGTGATAAATATTCAAAAATAGTCTTCTTGGTCTGCAAATGGACATATTATATGAGAAAATTAAAATTTTTCTTGAACAAATTTGAGGGTTAAAGGTTTGATATCCCTGATCAATATTAAAAGAAAAATATTGACAACTAAAGCTATGGAGTAAACTTTCTATGTTAGACAAATATACCATATGTTACACTTTATATTTTCTGAGGAAAGCGATCAATCAACAATGGACACAGGAGGATTCCAAATGTGATTTATTTTAGAGCTGTTAACCATTTATTGGTCAAGAAAATTCAAATTCATGCTTGTCCATTTGCAGACCATGAGGAGACATTTTTGACAATTTATCGCTGAAATAACTGGCTCGATTATCGGGCTAGTTATTCCAGTGGTAAATTTTCAATGATAGTCTTCTCTTGGCTTGCGCAGTGACATTTGTCTCGCTCACTGAAGAGGCAAGTTTTTTGGGCCACCTTGACTGTTACAGAGTTAATAGTATTATGGTCACAGCAGGCTCCCTGAGGGCACTTATACATGCAGAGCTCCACCTACTTTACCATGGCACTGACAAAAATCACACGTATTAACCTGTATTATTTTTTTTAATTTTGCTTAATATTTTGAAAATAATTTGATTGTGAGATAGCTGTTGCTATCTTAGACAGTTTCCAACACCTTTTAGCGAAATTATTATTTTCTCTAGAGAGAAAACTTGATACAGTTATTTATAATCCTAGAGATTGAGTGCAAATGTGTGTGAATGTGTTTTCTTGAGTTAGAGTAATGTACCTAAATGTGCTAGGTAGCTTGACACCTCCCCCATGACAGTATAGCTAATTAACTGATAATAATCAGGTCAATGCCCTTTCAGCATGGCGCTTAAAACTGAATTAACCCTTTAAAACTCATATCAGCCCAAAACCGCTTATGCAGCAGATCTTGAGAAATGTCCATTTGCAGACCAAAAGAAGCCTATTTTTTAAAATTCACCACTGGAATAACTAGCTCGATAACCAAGCCAGTCATTCTAGTGGCAAATTTTCAAAAATAAGCTTCTTGGCCTGCAAATGGACATTTTCTATGACAAAATTTAAATTTTCTTGAATAACTGAGTGTTAAAGGGTTAACATATACAGCATATCTCATAAATATTTAACATGTTTCCAAAACATAAACAGAAACATGTTATTTGGTAAGAATGTTCTGTTGAAAATTTTGAACATAATGGATCTTTCCAGTCTTAGCTCACCTGGCCAGAATGGCCAAGTGAGCTTATGCCATGGCATCCGTTCATCCGTCAACTTTTTTCTTTAAACGACTTCTCAAGAACCGCTGTGCCGATTTTAAATGTATTCGGCAGGAAGTATCCTTAAGGCATAGGAATTCAAGTTTGTTCAAACGAAGCCGATCTGCCAATTTGGCCGTCGGCCATCTTGGATTTCGGCCGATTTTAGGAAATGTCTTTAAAACAACCGCTTGTTGTATTAAAGCAAACCCTATGAAATATCATCTATGGCAAGAGCTGAACCAAGTTTGCTCAAGGGAACTTGATTCGTCAAATGGTTCGGTGGCCATTTTGGTTGACCTAATTTTAGTGAAAACGTCTCCAGAACCGCTGAAGAGATTGGGCCGAAATTTGGCAGATATGATTAGGGACTAAGAGCCATCAAAGTTTGTTCAAGGGAAGTTGATCCGTAAAAAAACATGGCCGCAGTGGGCAAATCAAAATATTGCATGGTTGGCGGCCATATTGGATTTTTTTATTTAATGGATTTTGAGGCTGAAATTGGTTTTATATATGTTTTTGGGTATTCTGATCACAAATTTGCAATTTTCAAAACTGTCGGATAAATGGTTTGGCGTCCATCTTGAATCTTTTTCCTGCCAAAAGCTCCCATACTAAAGCAATGGGAAATTTTAAATGACTTCTCGGGAACTACGGGGCCGATTTCAATTATATTTGGCAGGAAGCATCCTTATGGTGTAGAGATTAAAGTTTGTTCAAACGAAGCCGATCGGCCACTTTGGCTGGTAACCATCTTGAATTTTGACTGATTTTTCGAAATGTCTTTAAAAATCTCCAAAACCGCTTGGTGGATTGAAACAAACCCCTTGAAATATGATCTAGGGCAAGAGCTGAACCAAGTTTGTTCAAGGGAACTTGATTGGTCAAATGGTTCGGCGGCCATTTTGGTTGATCTAGTTTTAGCGAAAACGACTTCTCCAGAACTGATGAAGGGATTGGGCGGAAATTTGGCAGATATGATTAGGGACTAAGGGCCATTAAAGTTTGTTCAAGGGAAGTTGATCCGTCAAAAAACATGGCCGCAGTGAGCAAATCAAAATATAGCGTGTTTGGCGGCCATATTGGATTTTTTTTATTTAATGTATTTTGAGGCTGAAATTGGTTTTATATATGTTTCTGGGTATTCTGATCACAAATTTGCAATTTTCAAAACTGTCGGATAAATGGTTTGGCGTCCATCTTGGATCATTTTCCTGCCAAAAGCTCCCATACTAAAGCAAAGGGAAATTTAAAGTGACTTCTTGGGAACTACTGGGCCGATTTTAATTATATTTGGCAGGAAGCATCCTTATGGTGTAGAGATTAAAGTTTGTTCAAACGAAGCCGATCGGCCAATTTGGCTGGTAGCCATCTTGAATTGTGGCTGATTTTTAGAAATGTCTAAAAAATCTTCTCCGAAACCGCTTGGTGGATTGAAGCAAACCCCATGAAATATGATCTAGGGCAAGAGCTGAACCAAGTTTGTTCAAGGGAACTTGATTGGTCAAATGGTTCGGCGGCCATTTTGGTTGACCTAGTTTTAGCGAAAACGACTTCTCGAGAACCGCGGAAGGGATTGGGCCGAAATTTGGGAGATATGATTAAGGACTAAAGGCCATTAAACTTTGTTAAAGGGAAGTTAATCGGGCGAAAAACATGGCCCCTAGTGGGCCGATCAAAATACAGCATGTTTGGTGGCCATATTGGATTTTTTTATTTGATGGATTTTGAGGCTGAAATTGGTTTTATATATGTTTTTGGGTATTCTGATCACAAATTTGCAATTTATGAAACTGTCGAATAAACAGTTTGGTGGCCATCTTGCATCATTTTCCCACCAAAAGCTCCCATACTAAGGCAATGGGAAATTTAAAATGTCTTCTCGAGAACTGCTGAGCCGACTTCAATTTTATTTGGCAGAAAGCATCCTTAGGGTGTAGAGATTCAAGTTTGTTCAAAGCTGATCGGCTATTTGGCCGGGGGCCATCTTGATTTTTGGCAGATTTTTAGAAACGTCTTTAAAAATCTCCGAAACCGCTTGGTGGATTGAAGCAAACCCATTGAAATATAATCTAGGGCAAGAGCTGAACCAAATTTGTTCAAGGGCACTTGATTAGTCAAATGGTTCAACGGCCATTTTGGTTGACCTAGTTTTAGCGAAAACGACTACTCCAGAACCGCTGAAGGGATCGGGCCGAAATTCGGCAGATATGATTAAGGACTAAAGGCCATTAAACCTTATTCAAGGGAAGTTGATCGGTAAAAAAACATGACCGCAGTGGGCCAATCAAAATACAGCATGTTTGGCGGTCATATTGGATTTTTTTATTTGATGGATTTTGAGGCTGAAATTGGTTTCATATATTTGTTAGGTTCTTGGTCTAAATTCAAGGAACACTAACAGTTTAAAACAAAACAACAGAATTGAAATGAATTCTATACTTTACTAATTTCTATATTGGTAGTGCAGTTTACTTTACATGTATGTACAGCTATATACAGCAAGCTCCGTGGGTCGTGGTCAAAGTCAGTGAGTGATCCACATCCAGTCTACCCTGGACCTTTTTTATGTGACTGGGCATACGCATGTTTCTGGCGCATGCAACGGGTGGGTGTGGTACCCCCACACAAGTTGATAGCCCATAAAACTGGCGTGTTCCTGTGATTCTCTTGCGTGTCTCCGCTCTGCGTATCTCCGCACGGCGGGTGACCGCACGGTGGGTCACCCGCACAGTGTGTCAGTGGGCAAGGCGTGTCAGTAGGCACGGCGTGTCAGGGGACACGGCGGAGATACAGAGATTGGAGAAATATCCAGTTACTATAATAGAGTACACCTATAGAGCCTCAGTCATGCGGTCTGTAAGTCTGACCTAAATTTAACGCTCTGGTATGCTGCTGCTGCTGCTTGTCTCATTCAGTTAGTACATGCACACCCAGGCATAGCACCTTCCAAGACTTCAATAGCTTGTCTCTCCTTATGAAATACTTGTAAGTAGTTTAAATAATTCTCATCATCAGTCAGAAAAATACCCTAACACTATATCACGTCCTCGTGGTTGTGGTATGCAGTTCAAATGTTCTATGCTGGAATAATCCCTAGAAATGTCAGTTTCAAAATTAAACCTACACTCTTAGAGCACTGAATTTTTAGATTTCTCAATTGCCATGATAATTGGTATTCATTTTAGAAACAATGCCATTGCAAGCTGTTACTGTCTAAGACAACAATAGCTTTCAGTAACATTGACACTCAAATGTACACCAATCCTTATTTCATTGACATTTAACAAAATTCTTTTTTTTACTTCTGTGCTACGGGTTAACCCTTAAAGATGTTCCGTTTGAAGAGAGTCAATGATGATTCTCTGCACCTCAGGATTGTTAGAACTGCTAGGAGATGAAGACTCTACATGTAGCGTTTTAACAGTTTCTGCAACTAGGCTCCATATTGCCTGAATCATTGCTGGATTTGTTGGTGCGGGCTGTGTTACGCGTACCTGCTGAGCCATGTTTTTAAGACTGTCTTGCAGGTTGCTAGCGACAAGATGTTGGTACTCCAAAATCTGTCTGGTGTTCTTTTCAAATATATTCCGTAGCGATAGTACTTCCTTTTCACATTATGAAACTCTATTTTCACAGTTTATTGCGTGATTTTTGAGTTGTGTTACTGTCACTTTTATATCATCGGATCGTTTCTTCTCGCTGTCTACAATTTTAAAGTCAATATGTTTGTCCAAACTTTTAATTTGATTTTCCAATGAGTGAATCAGTTCTATAAATTGACTATGTTGCTGACATTCTAACTGAAGTTCATTATCTTGGCAAACTCTTTTTGCTGGTGGTTCCACAGTATTCAGGCTACCAGTATCACATGGACTGTATGGTTCTACAAAGGATGGTGATGGCAGACAATTAAAAGAAATGTTATTTATTGACACGCTAGATTTAGGTTCACAGGAAGTTGTGACAGCTGGCAAGGATGGTGTTGCAGATTAAGAATCTGAAGCTATTTTTCTTTTGCCTGCATGCTGAGGAACATCTCCAGTCACATCCGCAAAGAAAACATTTAATCCTGATGAATCGGTCAATTGTGTTGATTCATTGCTAATATCTGCAGAATGATTTGAAACAGAGAATAACACACCTGATGGTCCTGGTATTTCAGCTTGTGTTGGGAGTGATTGCTTCATACTCGCCACTGTCCATAAAATCCATTTTGATATTAGAGGTATTTGTAAACGGAATTTTGCTAAAGATTGTAGTCTTTCAGCACTATAAATGTTACTTTTCCACTGATCAATGAAATTATTTCTTAAAGTAAATATATCAGTCACAATTAAATTCTTATATTTATTCTTTACTTTTTGCTTATGTAACTTTCCTAAGCTGTGGTACTCTAATCTAGTTCTAGTTTCACAGTTAATATGGCACACATCACAATGGTAGGCTCCAAAATACCAAGGCAAATGCCTTGAAGCAGAATGTCTTCTTAAAGCAGGCCTAGATGAAAGAACAGTATTACACTGATCACACACAAACTGGGATTGACTTTCCATCTTAGAAAATGAAATAGCAATGCATCCTTATATATAGACATTTGGTGTGACTATGACAGGTTTTTCTACAGAGACATGGCGGGTACATGATTCTAGGTCGCGGATACACGCCGGTTAGGTCTGATTACATTTAGTGATGTTGAATGTGGGCCGTGGAGACACAGTGGGTGTACTTGATGAACTTGGTACAGAGACACGGCGGGTGTACTTGATGAACTTGGGAAGCTGGGTTTACTGTACCATTGACCCCGTGTGATAAGCAAACTGCAAGAATAAATAGGCCAACTTAACTAGGATATCCTGATAGTATATCAAGAGCTTAGTGAGCCACACTCTGAGCAAAGTTTGATATTAATTACAGTATTGTAAGTACTCAGCTCCGTTACAAGCATAAGAATAAAGCTACACAAGTTCATATGCACTTTTAACTCCCAGACCACTAATTCCTGATTCCATTCCCTTTCACGAGACAGTCCATGTTTAATTTGAAAACAATTTTGTGGTAAACGGTTGCTGTTGACGACAGCAACAACTTTCAGAAACATGGTTCTAAAGATTGACACCAGCCTTGCTTCTATTAACACTGTAACAGTTAATCTTTGATACCAGAGTGGAATATTTAAAGGCATACATTCACTTTTTCGCTCAAAATATAGTTACCAGCAAATTATGAGTAAGTTGCATATCCTTTGTATAACGTGGAACAAATCCTCTATGTGAGTACTCTGTTCCTTTTGTCATAGTAGTTTCCTGCTTTGAAACTGACTCAGGTAACCTAGCTTTACATTCAGGAGTAACACTGTTATGACAAGTTTCCACATTTTCTTTAGCGATTGTTTCAGAGCCTTTCTCCTTCACCATTGCATTTTGAAATTTAATAATCCACTCTGGAACAGGATCACCAAGATATGGCTTAAGTCTGTCATGATGCAACACTAGGTTTTGCCCTAGCTTGTGGTTTTATTTCAAACAACAAGTCAGATATCTTTCTTAAGATAATACACGGTCCCTTCCAATTTTGTGCTTTCAGTTTTGGACTTAATCCTAGAGTTTTAGTACTGTCACAGTGGTATACAAGGTCTCCAACTTTATAATTATTCACAGAAATTTGTGTGTCATAATCCTGTTTCTGTCAGTCTGCAGTTTTCTTCGACACATTTCTGTATCCAGTTACGAACTGATTCCTTCATCTTCAATTAAAACTGTCGCTTGACTTTACCAATAGTTTTCTTGATTCCAATGTGACCAGATAAGATGTTGTCATGCATTTGTTCCATTACTGTGTTTTGAAGAGAGCTGGGGACAACAAGCTGTAGATGAGACTGCACTTTATCGGGACAGAACCATCGTTTGTACAGCACCCCATTCTTCACTAGCAGTAAATCCCAATGCAACCATAGATTCCGCAAAACTGGGCTTTCAGCCGTCACTAAATCCCTTGAGGGTCTCTCAGATGATTCAGTTAGCCACCCTTTCAACTTCTTCAAATCTGGATCCACGCTTTGCCTGGCAGCAACCTCTTCACATGAGTAACCACCAATCCATGTCCCAGAAACATCACCTTCGCACAGCGTATCAGAATTAGCCGACTAAAGATTATCTCCTCCTGGTGACTGCTCTAAGATTGCATCATGCCATCTTTTCCTTCCCGATCCATGAACGCATTCCTCCTCATCACCAGGTGTCCCAAATAATCCCCTACCCAATTCTGAATTCTGGGGTGGTCGAATAGCCCTAATCATTTCACACTTAGCAAGAACTGCATTTCTATTTAAATACTTCTTAATCCATGGCCAAACACTGCACCATATCCAGATGAACACACTATTAATTATGGACAACAACATAAGCATGATTGACAATAAAACACTGAAATTTAGCTTCACAGTTTTATACTCTTGTTTGCTATGACTAGCTTCATTGTGTTGCTGGACTGGTTGATCTGTATTTGACTGAATGCCTAATATAGTGGAATCATTCCTGACAGCTGCAGCATGCTTTCTTGACATAGGTACTGTATTATCCAACTCTAAGAAGGCAGACCATTGTTCATGCTTCTTAATACAAATGTCACATCCTCCACAGGGAAGGTCAGTTAGAATTGTTTCTCCATCATAGCATGTGCAATCATCAGGATCACAAGCAATTCTGGAAAGTCCGTCCGCATTACAGCTCGATGAACAATTTTGAAATTGAAATCTGACAAATGTTCAATCAATCTAGCCATTTGGTCAGTGGGCTCACGAAATAACATTACCCACCGAAGCGCACTATGATCTATTCTAATCACAAACGCTGTTCCTAATAAATAATGTCGAAAATGATGTGCGAATGTCACCACAGCAAGGAGTTCACGTCTTGTGACACAATATCGCCTTTGTGTCTTGCTTAATGACTTGCTTGCAAAGGCCACTGGACGTTCTACTGCTTTCACTGCTTTTTCACACCATTGCTTCTGAGAGAGAATGGCACCAATACCAGTGCCAGAGGCATCAGTGTCCAATATGAATAGTCCATCCATGTTTGGATATACCAAAGTAACATCCTCAATAATAGCTGCCTTTAACTTATTTAAAGCTTTCTCACAATCATCCTACCATATGAATCGCTGTCCGGCCTCCAACAGTTGATTCAATGGCTTGGCTATTGTAGAAAACCCCTTGATGAACTTTCTATAATAAGAACAAAATCGGATCACACTTCTCAATTATGTAATATTTGTTGGCACAGGCCACTGACCATATGAATCGCTGTCCGGCCTCCAACAGTTGATTCAATGGCTTGGCTATTGTAGAAAACCCCTTGATGAACTTTCTATAATAAGAACAAAATCGGATCACACTTCTCGAATATGTAATATTTGTTGGCACAGGCCAGTCTTTAATGGTTTGAATTTTCTTTGGATCTTTCTTAACTCCTGGGGTTACAACGTGGCCCAATAATGTCACTTCTGTTTGAAAGAGTTCGCATTTAGCTGGCTTTAGCTTCAGACCAGCTTTACCGAGTCATGTAAAAACTTCACCTAGTCTAGTTAAATGTTCTTCGACCGTGGCACTGAAAATAATTATGTCATCCAGATAAATTAGCAATGTTTACCACTGAAGTCCGTGCAGAACCAACTCCATGCACCTCTAAAATGTACTAGGTCCATTCGAAAAGCCAAATGGTAAAGTTTTGTACTCATAAAGTCCACTTCTTGTGATGAATGCTGTCTGGTGTTTATCCTCCTCTTTTACCTCAATTTGCCAATACCCGGATTATAGATCGAGGGTGGAGAAAACTCTTGCTCCACCAAAACAGTCAATGCACGAGTCCATAAGTGGCAACGGATAGGAATCCTTGACACAACTTTCATTTAATTTTCTATAATCCACACATGGCCTTACTGATCCGTCTTTCTTTCTAACAAAAACTAATGGAGAAGCCCATTCTGAAGTGGATTCACTGATAACCCCAGCACTTAATTGCTCGGCTATGACCTTATCTTCTTCTTCTGCAAATGCACGAGGTGGGCGTCTAGGTCGCTGTCGAATGGCAGGTGCATTGCCAGTATTGATTGAATGAGTAACAACAGATGTACGGCCACGATCATCAGAACATTTTGAAAACACTGAGACCGATGCCAGGCCATTGGAACCGGTTCACTTTAGTTTTCCGATTGTTCATTTTTATTTGCACAGTCACCTTGTCTGCTAGCAGTATGACCACTTCATCTTGGATACTGTCGAGAAGTGTCCTAGCTCATGACAGTTATAGCACTACTGACTCCTTTGAAATTGTTTGTCTGCGAGATTTGTGTTCACCATTGTTCTTTGATGCATACTTGTTCTTCTCTACATCCAGGAGTTGTCTTTTCTTGCTAAAATTAAGTTCAATTGATGACATTAGTTCCTGCCCAAACTCCTGGAGTCTCGCTTCAGTGACATAACAGTCTGTATTTTGAACTGCACAGATTCGCTGTTGTGGTACCTTGGCAAGGTCATCTTGCAGGCTCATATATGTTTCATAAGCATCCCGTGCCTCATCCACTGTCTTTGGCTCTTTCATTCCACCCGCCAGAATTGCATTTGGATCACACACTCCCTTTATAAGATGTCTCATGATAATTGTCTCTCTGGTGTTCATATCAGCAGATGGATAACTTTTTATTACCAGCTTCTGAATATCCGCAATATACTCAGTCAGTTTTTCTATACTACTCAATTTCCTACTTTCTAACTTTGCCAGGTAAGATGTCACTGCTAATTTCTCTTCATTGGTCATATGAGTTGAACACATCAGGAGCAAGCTGATTGAAAGCAAATTCAGCCGCTTCAACTCTCAAGCTACTTGTCAATCGAAACAGTTTTTCACCATAACTCCAGAAACAGGCATTTGCAAGAGAATAATTGAATGGCTGGTAAAAACTGTCCCACGAAGTATTCCCGTCGAATACACCAGATCTGGATGTCATATCTGTGACGAGGTTGAGTATTACGAGTGGACTGTTGATTTAACAGAGGACTTGTTGGTGCAACATACCTTGACGAGTGCATATAGTTCCTCTGATCGATCAAATTTATCACTCCGCCAGATAGATCTTCATTTCCTGTATGGTGCCATGTGGACATTCAATTGCTTCTCGAGTTCATGTTTTTCTCTCAGCCCGCATGGCACGCTCATTTGATTCTGCCCCCCATTTTCAAAGTTGGTTCCATTTGTAGACGGAGTTCTGCTACCTCTTTCTCCAAAGACATACGCCCATTACTTCCACCTGTAGCACCCTCCATTAGTACTGTTTCATCAGGTTCACTATGATCACTTCTTTGATTTTGACTTCGTATTTTTAACCATTTTAACTTCACAATGTATTTCACACAATTGTTTAACAAAACTTCACTTCACGATTATAATTTTCTGAAGTTTTAACAAGTTTCACATTAGAACAATCACTTTTCATTCTAACTTACACTAGGCACATGTATAAGTTCTTATCCCACCACTGCCACCAGTGTTGGGTTCTTGGTCTAACTTCAAGGAACACAAACAGTTTAAAACAAAACAACAGAATTGAAATGAATTCTATACTTTACTAATTTCTATATTGGTAGTGCAGTTTACTTTACATGTATGTACAGCTATATACAGCAATCTCTGTGCGTCGTGGTCAAAGTCAGTGAGTGATCCCCCTCCATTCTACCCTAGACCTTTTTATATGAGTGGGCATACGCATGTTTCAGGCGCATGCAACAGGTGTGGGTAAATAATTCTCATCATAAAAATACCCTAACAATATGTTTTTGGGTATTTTGAGCCTCTGTTTTCTTGTTGTTTCTGCTCAACTCATAGAGTTTTACTTATTGTTAATGACCATTCTAGTTGAGATGCCTATGGTTCAGGTGAGTGATACAGGCCCCTTGGGCCTCTTGTTATCTATGCCCTGCCCATCTCTGGCTAAGCTCCACCCGCACCTCGCTTGTGTTGTGATCCATCTATCCCTGATCTCTCTGACTATTAAGTTCCAGAAAACTATACCGGTAAGCTATTTTCGAACAATTTGACTTGGCGCTTTTGTTGCCTATGACAGCAACAGTGTCCAGTCAAACTAGTTTCAAAATATTCAATAGCATGTTTTTTAAATAGTATAGACATACAATTCAATTCGTACAACGTGTCAGACTATTAAGAGTTAAAGATGGGCCATATAGAATCATTTATGATGTGGTGATTATGATGTCATCCTACACTCCACTTAGCTGATTATGACGTCATATGACATCAGCTTATAGATGGATACTATGGAAAGGTGAATTGGATTGCTGTGTTAGGCAACAATGTCTTCTAATCCATTTACGTTCATTCATAATCAACAATGCATCTTATTTTGTTTTAGAAAGTTATTTCTGAGCTGTACTGTAAAATGTATTCAAACTATTTTGAAAACAATTTGAGTAAAAGTTGTTGGTGGCTTAGCCACCAACAACTTTCAGTCAAATTGTTTTCAAAGTATTTAGCTGGCCCAGAGATATAACCCCAAGAATATGTTGTGTTCAAAAGCTCAGTAATCACATGGTTAATGAAGAGAGAAATTGATACCCGTAGCTTATCTGTAAATTTACCATTAAAAAAATTAATGCCAGTCGTAATTCAGTTGACTGAGTTACATTGGTAAAGATATATGCAATATTGATTTGTCCATCCTTTTATGCATTTGTTCAAAACACTAAGTTTTCCAGATATCCGTCTTTTGTGAATTTGTAATAGAGCTATGACAATTGTTTTTTGTGAAATTTGTTATCCTTTGTTATCCTTTACCATGTCTAATCTAAGTGTGCGTTTAATTAGTACTTATGACTCGTGTTTTAATTAGTACTTATGACTCGTGTTTTAATTAGTACTTATGACTCGTGTTTTAATTAGTACTTATGACTCGTGTTTTAATTAGTACTTATGACTCGTGTTTTAATTAGTACTTATGACTCGTGTTTTAATTAGTACTTATGACTCGTGTTTTAATTAGTACTTATGACTCGTGTTTTAATTAGTACTTATGACTCGTGTTTTAATTAGTACTTATGACTCGTGTTTTAATTAGTACTTATGACTCGTGTTTTAATTAGTACTTATGACTCGTGTTTTAATTAGTACTTATGACTCGTGTTTTAATTAGTACTTATGACTCGTGTTTTAATTAGTACTTATGACTCGTGTTTTAGTCCAAGATTTTTTGTTATGTTTAACCTTTTAACCCTCAAATTTATCTTTACAAATTTTAATTGTTTCATAGAAAGTTTCCATTTAAAGACCAAGAGAAGACTATTTTTGGAATTTTACCACTGGAATGACTGGCTCGGTTATATCTAACTATTAGCCCTTAGCACACTGATGCCAATACTCTGTCTTTTACTGCGTCAATAGCAAAGAAACTGGTGTAGATTTTTCAACAATGTTGGTGGAAGATGTTACTGTCTGCCACAGCACCATCTTCCACCAAATTTATTGCATCTTTTACTTTAATTTGAAAATTTAAAATATTGACATCAGAGTGGTACGGGTTAATTGCACACACTTTCACACATACATGTAAATGTGTTTCAGCAGATCATTATAGCTTTATAGTATCAGGGGATCAGCAGTACATCAGTGAACCTGCTGTAAGATCAGGGAATCCCCTGTTGTATTAAGCCTAATAGGTGAATAGCGTGTCAGATGGTTTCAATTATTTTATTGCGTAACAGTGGACTGTGACATTCAATCAAATTGCTTTCGAAATAAAATTGTATCACATCTAGAATGTAATTCACTCTTTCATTCCTAAGATCACAATATTATATTCATTTTAAGGTTTTAATTAATGTTTTCAAATTAAATTGACTTGAAGCTGCTGCTGTCCTTTTGCTGATTTTAAAACTATCTGGCTGCTGAATTTCTGCAGACACCATTTTCCAGGGGTTTAACTCTAAATTATAAAATATGCTGAATATTTTGAAAACAATTTGACTGAAAGTCCTTGCTGGCTAAGCCACCAACAACTTTCAGTCAAATTGTTGTCAGAATATTCAGCATGTCCTGAGTTACTCCCCATTAAAAGTATTGTCTGATCGCCTTCAGCAGTCAGACAGTTAACCTTCAAAGATCAGGGTTATGAGATGAAGTGCAATGGTCCATCAGAAAGTGCTCTCTACAGACAGACATCTTATTCACTGGTTTCTATAGTCAAGTGATAGTTCATTAAACTGGGTGGTTCTATCACCAGCCATCTTGAAAAACCACCACTGCCACTGGTTCCCCCCCCCCCCCCCCCCAAGCAGATGTCTGGGTAGGTTATAAACTGTGTTGGTTTCATTCTCTAGCCTGACTTTTCTTGGAATTAATATTTTGATCTGTTGATCTTTTGCAGATAAGCACTGTAGAGAACGATGCAACCGCCGAAAGAGCGAAGCAGGTGCTCGGAGATTTTGATCAGCTCCAGCCATACGTCACAAACCACCCACATTACCTATTGGGTATCTCGAAGACAATGGTTCCGCAGTCGCCTATCATAACATCACAGCCACCGCCCTTTGTTGCCTCATCTAAGCCTCAGTCAGCCACACCTATCTCGAGTCATGATACTAACATCTCTATGAAATCCGCAGTTCAGAATCTGACTGATAAACTAAATGATGTGACATCAAAATCTGGTCCTGGTGCGGAAATGTCTCACGGTCCAAACGGTGTGCATAATTCCTTACAGCAGCGGGCTGTTGCACATTATAAGGAGCAGAGTCATCCACCAGCATCTCATCCGAGTAATATTAAGCGGTCACATGATAGCCATAGGTCACATCATGACAGGTCACATGATCGACCCCATGATAAGTCAAATGACCGACCCACACATGAGCGATCCTCACATGACAGCAGGTCACATGAAAGGTCACATGATCGACCTTATGACAGGTCACATGATCGAGGATTGCATCATCAGACTGATCATAGATCATTGTCTTCCGGGTCTGGGCAGCATGTCAGCGGGCATCATCATGGCAGAAATGCCTCGAGGAGTCACGGCGGGATGGATCCAGCTGAACGACAGCACAAAACCAGTTCACTAAGTAATTCTCATGAGAAAAAGATGTCCAGTATCACTACTACCACCACCACAACCACAAGTAATACCGCTTCTATTAGTGCTAATACAGACAATCCTTCTAAATCTGATGTTACCCATACAACTTCTAATACAGGGACTACTACCGTATCTGATAAATGCAGTATCCAGTCGAGAAATGAGAAATCGGATACACACGTTTCTCCAACATCGACAACAAAGAACGGTTCACAGCCAGAAGTACCACATTCCACCGTGAACAAATCATCTCTACCAGAAACAGTTGTGACGGGCATGGATAGTAAGGATGAAAAAACGCATCACCATGCACGTGGCACTCGCTCAGTATCGCCTCACCCGCCAAATGGTGTGATTATAAATGGGTTGATGAAAAGGAAACAAGCAAACTTACCCAAGATAAATATTACCTTGTCAGAGGTGAGTATATACATGTATGTAATATATTTATCACATATGAGCATGCTTCTATGCCGGGGGCCGTATTCATGAAGAGTGCCTAACTTACGCAACCCACCTAACTTCCCGCACATATTTAGAAGATCCGAATACATCATGTCCTTGAGAAGCGGGCTAAATATTCATCTAATGGAGGTGAATACAGACTTAGGCGTATTTTTGCACTTACTCCCTATTTAGGCATTTCGAAGTACTCAAGTACCCTTCATGAATACAGCGCAAGGCTAGTACAATAATATTGCACTAGTGTAATACAACAACAAAGTGTTTTGATTGCATGTTGAACATCTTGAAATTTGTGACATAGTAGATCTATGTAGACATAGTGCTGTGTGTTTCTCTTCTGGATCCCAAACAAGATTGACCTATGCCACAAAGAAAACTGTTTTTAGAAGAAACAAGTCGAATGTGTTAAGTATTCGCACACATGCATTGACACTGCTCAAATACAGAGCCAAAGTGTGCACGTTCTGGACCACAACGAATGTGATATATCTGACAACCTGCTCTGAATGCAAAAACAATATACATATTGGAGAAAGAAAAAGTGAATTCCAGATGAAAGAACATCTGAGGAACATCAAAAGCAAAAGAAAATAGTCCTCTTGCAGATCACTTCGATCTGCTAAATTACCAGACCAACTGTATGTTGTAGCATTCCATTGAACTGGTAGGACATAATTATGATCGCCACAAAAATACAAGCATTATGCGAGGAACGTGCATCTTTCTGGATTCACCAACTACATATCATGGATCCTGTCTGAATAGATCACGCTTATTTGTAAACTCCTCCATCTTGCTGTCAATGAAAACTCACCTATCTCATCGATAAAATCAGACTCAAGCAATATGGATTCATTTCACAATTAAACCAGCCTATCAATCAATGCCTCATTTAATAACATATTTTATCTGTTGGGAAGTATGCACTGTTTGGTAAGTGACATATTTTATGCTTAGTGGGAGATTTTACTCTGTTGGGAGGACATATTTTGTAGTATTATAACTGACCATTTTAAGATGCCATTGAATATACCCCTAAGTAAGGCTACGGTAAGGATTTTGGAATATGTGACTAGTGAAGTTATTGGTTTGTTCGGCTCAAATTATGTCACTAATTTATTCATCCCATTAAAGCTATACCTAGGCTGTGATTTTATTTCGGTCTGGTAGCATTAGTTAACTTCCCCAGCTTTTACACTGCTACCCATCTATGCTCCTGGGCAGAGAGAGTGAGGGAGAAAGAGGCAACGAGGAGGAAGGGGGTTGTCAATAATGGTGAGGTAGCCTGCTACTGAGATATGAACGAGAACTAGTTCTGAGTGCTGAGCATTACACCAAGTCACCTTTTATGTGTGTATGTGTCATCAAGTGAGTACAGCTAAGTCACTGAGAATTTATTAGTTAAACGAGAACTTACTGAAAGGGGAAGTTAGATGTTTGACTGTAATTCTAGCCAATCACCACTGGAAGCCAGAGTTACATAAGAGACATGTCATGACTTGCTGAGATCAGTCTTCAAAGATAAATTGAGTGCACAGCACAGTAATCCCAAATTAGGGTGGGACAAGAAAAGTTCCCAAATGAAACCTCAAGCTTTGACCTCTTTTCTAGAGGTGGGCATGTAACTCCGTCTTCCAGTGATGATTGGCTAGAATTACAGTCAAACATCTAAGTTCCTCTTTCAGTCTCATTTAACTAATAAATTCTAGCCAATCACCACTCAGTCAGCCGGAGTTCCACGAGACTTCAAAGCTGTGGGTGCACTCAATAATATAAATTCCATGTATTGAATTGTTCACAATTATGATAACATATGAACTGAACAATTAACAGATTTGATAATCATCCCTCTGAACACTGACATGTTTTTAATATACTCAGTAGTTTGTTATAAAACTTAAACACTCATTATCAACCTGTTATACAGATTTAAGTTATGGAATGTGCAAACCATCTCAATGGACAGCAAAAATGGTCTACTGCCATTTCTGTCTATTGTATTGTCTATAGATATTTATATCAATCCATGCCAGTAATTCTAGTTATTTTCAGACTTCGATATATAGTGTCTCTACATACTGCCTGATCGTCTTCATGAATAATTTTGTGTTATTATCTTTCTTAGATTCTTAATTCTTTCTAAATATGATGGCAATGCATTGAAAAGTATACACCTGGGCGAAATTGATTTATATGCAAGCAAGATAGTTGTGTTCTATAATAATTGCTTAAAGTTCCTAAATTGATTCCTCAAGAGATTGCTGTATAAAAATATCAAGTATTTTACTCAAAACTTTACTGAAATGCCAAATATAATTCTATCTGGCCTTAGTTGATATTTGACCAATGATCCATTTTAAAAATCTTATCCTTAATTGATGACTCATAAATGGTTTGGTGAAGCCAATTTAAACCTGGAAAATGCGACACTGATTAGGTCATTGGTAAAAATATCAATAACCCAAAAGATTTCAAAACTTAATCCACATAGTAAACATTATTTCTTTATTGATTCTCTCTATGAATTAAAAGCCAAAATTGTCTAGCCAGCAAGTTCTTTATCATCCGAGGCTCTCTTGTATAAGAGGCTATTAACTAACAATATTTTGCTTAGTAGATGCACACTGTCCTTATGTGTGAATGCCCCAAGATTGCTAAGTCAAAAACAACATCTTATTAAATAGCAAAATCTGTTTTATGTATTTTCCAACTTGATGCTATGTTACTGTTTATGCTGCTTGAGCCAATTCTACTCTTGTAGATTAACTCTCAGTAGAGACAAAAGAGTGTAAACGACTATGGGTTAACTTCAAATGAGGTACATGTATTCAAGAAACATGTGGCTTAATCTGGAAATTAAGCCTAGAAGCGAACAAATCACAAAACTTCCTTTATAAAGCTACTACAAAGGTACACATAAAACTCCTTGATATTCAATTTGCACTCATCATCAAATACGCTGGATTTTGTTATTTGCTGTACAATTCATCTGACCAGTTGAATGAGCAACTGTAATTCATAAATTTCATTCTCTAAATCATAGCCAAACTTCTCTGGCTAGTCCATTACAACATTGTGAGGGAAGAGATTAACACAGATATAGATAATGTCGCTACTATAGGAATATCTATTCAGAGCCCAAACTTAGCACGAGCAATACTAAAGTCTCTAAGCACAACAATCAAGCTTTAATGCCCAGTACATTAATATGATGTTGCTTCGCCTTATTTCTCCATCTACCACCTATAATGTGTATTATTTTTCTGTGCGAGGTCTGTAGGTGAGTAAACACTACCTTCCCCCTTCAGTTGACACAGCACTTGTTACACCATAAGCATTTTTCATGATTGAGTTGTGTGTCTAGCTGTTATTGAAATAACATCAATCCACCATGTAAACACAAAATGACCTGAATTTGACAATCACACATTTTTATCAAAACCATCTGACACTGTTTCCTGTCAGATTATCAGATTCTCTAAAAGAATGTGAATTATTCTACAACTGAAAACCAACATGACTATAAGTATTATACATTCAGCACCCTAAGTTTCATATTTTTATGTTTCCAAATTTAATACTTTCGTAGCAAAGAATATTCGTGTCATTTAGATGCCAGATCTTCTGACATGCACGCTGAATGTTTCAACTCATAGGTTGGGACGAGACCTGGTATATTACAGATGAAACATACAATGGCATAACCATCATCTTTTAATTGTTATACATAGCGGCACAACATGAATCATGAATGTGCATCACGAAACCAGTCATCAATATATCAATGTGAAATATGCTCCATTTATCTTAAATGAGCATATAACCGGTGTTAGTAATAAAAGCTATATATTCTGCTGATGATAAGCCATCTGGCAAAACTACACATTGAAAAAATACATTATTCCATTTAACAAACAATATTTTATATGTCACTGAAACAAGCACTAAGAAATATGCATTAGAAAGACTCAACAGCAGACAATTAGGCCTAATTAGAAAAGTAATTAATGCAATTGTATCCATTTTGAAATGATGATATTCGACTGCTCGAGGCAGGGCAAAATTTAAATAAGTGTAAATGCAAACCCTGCTTTTTGTCTTTGACAAATATAACATATAAACAGTCATCTGAATCTGAAGAATGGCCAGGACATTTTATATTTGCTTGCTAAAAGAAACACAACCTGATACTAGATGCAAGATAAAACTATCTAACATCCATTTTGCACATAATGGTCCTTGATACCAGTGCTCAGCTTTAAATTGTGGATCATAATGATAATATTGAGACGTATTTGATACCTGTACTGTTTACAGTCATAGGCATCATCATGCAAAGGCCCTTGATTTTAGAAAAGAATGTTATACCTTCTTGATATCTGTACTGTTTGCAGTCAGAGGCATCGCTGTGGTAAGGCCTTATCAAGAAAAGAATATGTTTTTGATACCTGGACTTTTTGCAGTCATACATGTAGGCATCTCTGTTTATCAAGAAAAGAATATGTCCGTGACACCTGGGCTGTTTGCAATCATACCTGTGGGCATCTCTGTAGTAAGGCCTGATTTTTGGCCGGTTTACCCTGAGTTCAAATGGCTTCCCCTTTCAGGTGAAAGCGGCGCTCTGGTCTAAAGGACATATTTGTCTCAGTTAATCCTTTCACCGGCCTTGAGGATGAAATGGTAGAAATAGTAATTGCATAGTAAATGAAAACCAATTGTTTGCACACCTAGGCATGGATCTGCCTATAGGTCACTAGCTACTTATTGCTCTTATTTATTTATTTCAATCTGTTACTCAGATGACCATCATATTTCTCGTGCTGCTTGCATATACCTAAGCTTTTGTAAGCCAGATTAGAACCAGTCCCCTGACATTAAACTCCTGAATTTCAGTGTTTACCAAGCAAAACTCTCAACAAATGCGTTAATCATAGCTGATATTTTTGACATATTATTTATTGATAAAATCTCTTAGATTGTGGTGCTCTCCTTAATGAGGTTACCACCACACTTATAGCATGAGCATAGCAAACATTAACCATTTGCATTTTAATGCGTTTAAATATGGTTACTGGAAATAGATTTACATTCTGGATTAACTTTGGGTATAACCAGCAACTGACATATGTGATGAGTTTCTCCTCTTATTTTTCATCTGGCATTGCTACATTTACTATATTTAATAGAATGTTGGAAAGCCAGCCATCTAAGTTCTAAGTTTGACATATTATTTCAGTACCATTAAATATAGCCAGGTCCTGCATTGTAACATGATATTCACATATTCACCCCCTCCTCTCTCTCTTTCTAGGCATTGTGTGAACATTAAGCTAATTTATAGCACATGTTGGTATACAATCTGAACTCTCCTCTGTTGAAAAAATATCCATAAAACACTGTGTGACATTATCAGATGAAGCTTTCACTGCTGTTTACAGACAAAGAAAGCTGAACATTTACTCTGAATTATTAATGATAATGATACAGATGATATTTAAAACACTGTATATCCCAATTCAGGTATCACAGCTGTGGTTCAATTGTTGATAGAGATTTGCCTGTAGAAATTTAGCTTCAGAGATCACTAGGAGGTTTCTCCTTCCCTCTGGCCATGATAAGCAGTGCTTGTATACTGGGGTCATTGGAATTTGTTCCTCACCCATGCTCTGAAAAGCTCTGCCTGTATAGATTGTATTGGGATCATTGGAAGTTTACTTCATCTCCCTTGCACTGATAAGCTGGGTCAGCAATTTATTGCTCACATATGACCCAAATCACTTTAGACTGCTGCTCTGCATCTAAAATGGCAACTAGTTCTTGTCTATAAGACATTTGCTAAAACTTAATTTACTCTAAAACACTTCAAATCACACAAAACACTTAAAGCCTTTGACTTTAATTAACAACTTTCACAACTTTTTATCACTGTCTTATTATATAACACAAATTAATAACAGAAAATGCTAAATTTTCAGATTAATAGGCATTTTGTTAACAAATAACTGATCTGGTTAAAAGCCATAAGCACAGTGATCTCAGCAAGTCATGACACGTCTCTCGTGGAACTCCGGCTGACTGAGTGGTGATTGGCTAGAATTCCTAATATACAAACATACAAATGTCTAAATCCTAACTTTCATTCAACCACAAGATTAAAACAGTGTCTCTCCATTCATAAAATAAGAATCTGTCTTTAACCCTGCAATGGTCATACCAGTCTGTTTTGGCCTTGTGGAATGTCCATTTACAGGCCGATAGAATACAATTTTTTGAAAATTTACCACTAGAATGACTTTCCAGTGATAAAGTTTCAAAAACTGTATTCTCTCGGCCTGTAAATGGACATTCAATAAGAAAATATTAACATTTTATTGACCAAATCAGTCCATTAAAGGGTTAAAGACAATTCAAGGGCCATCATATACAGGGTTTGGCTATTTTAATAAGAGTTAGCTCCCATCACATCTTCGAGTAGTAAATGTGTTAAGTCTGTCAACACACTCAACATTAGAATAAGATTGGCCGGAGTTCCACGTATGTAATGTTATATGTAGCATTCGCGGGATCTATTGTGACATCGTGACCAGAAAGCAGTCCCCTTTTTTTGCCTCCCTACCCCAACCTTACCCATGAGTAACAGCCATGAGTGTTTGTCCATAATCAAAGCCCAGTCAAAAACTGCTTACAGTATGGGCTCGCTAAATGTCCATTTGGAGATCAAGAAAATACCATTTTTGAAAATTTATCATTAGAATGAAATTTTCAAAAAACATTCTTTTCAGTTTCCTTGAACAAATTTGAGTGTTAAAGGGTTAATTAAATAGCAACTACGTTGATCATCATAATTAATCTCCTCAATTATTTCCTTGAGCACTACATTTATCTCTTAGGTCTTTCATTTCTGAAGTACACGTGAATGAGGTATCCCAATGATCTCATAACCACAAACAATATAAATAATCTGTTTAACCCTTTAAGCCGGGCATTCCCAGAATCTCAATTTCAAGGTAACTATACAGGTAAGTGTTTGCATATTTTGAAATGAAATTGACAAGAACCTGTTGCTGCCCACTTAGTTTAGTTTCAAAATAATTTAACAGAATATTTATTTAATTGTAAATTAGTCTTGACATTCGACGTTTTGTGTTTGAAGTGTTGATATTCACACATTGCAAAGTTTTTCCTTTGGTTGTGAAGAGATTATTTAATGACCCTTTAAAACTCAAGCTGGTCCAAAAATGGCTTCTGCAGTCGTCTTGAGAAATGTCCATTTTCGGACCCAGAAAAGACTATTTTTGAAATTTTTACCATTGGAATGACTGGTTAGATAACCAAACCAGCTATTCAAGTGATAAATTTTCGGAAGTCTTCTTGGTCTGCAAATTGACATTTTCTATAAGAAAATCTAAATTTTCTTGAAGAAATTTGAGGATTAACGAGTTAAATAGGTGTTTGACCGACTTTAGTATATCAGGATTCTAAATTGGATTCGGTTTTGAATGCATGCGCTAAATATGAAGATATTATTTGTGTGGGAATTTAAACATCTGCTTCTTCAATTGATCATTACAATGTTTGAATTCAATTTTTTTTTTTCGTTTTTGTTTGTGCAGTGTAAATATTTTGGGCTAGGTGCACCTGCTGACTTTAAAAACACCCTTAATCATTCCATCCCTGTAATCCAAGTATTTCAATTTTCAGAGCAGTAATTAAAATAAGAAAATTGTTGAATATTTTTAAGGTAATTTCACCCTAAGTACCTTTAGGATGTAAGAATATTTATAAAACTAAACCAGCCATTCAGGTACTAAATTTGACTAAAAGTTGGTTTCCTGGCCTGTAAATGAACACATTATATATCAAGACCCATATAGAAGTCATTGATGCATAATGAATTAACCCTTAAACAGTCGAATTTGTTCAAGAAAATTTAAATTATCTCATAGAAAATGTCCATTTGCAGACAAAGAGAAGACTACTTTTGAAAATTTACCACTGGAATGACTAGCTCGATAACCGAGCCAGTCATTCCAGTGGTAAATTTTCAAAAGTAGTCTTCTCTTTGTCTGCAAATGGACATTTCTCAAGACCTGCAGAAGCTGTTTTAGGCTGATATGAGTGTTAAAGGGTTAATGAATGAGTTCTAGTTTATGAGAAAACCTAAATAAAGCTTTATTATATAAATATATATATACTTCCATATCAGCACAAAATTGTCAAAATATGTCATTACATAATGCTTTATTTATTTTGTCTGTTTTAGCCCCAAAAACAGGCCGAGAACAATCAGAATGTGGATATGATTATGGAGGTAAGGTTATAGTAGTATGCACCATGAGAATGAAAGCGGTGAAGATTTAACACGTTATCTGTTAGTGGTCACAGCGGCCGAAAACCAACCTCTACAGCAGTCTTGACGAATAATCAAGCCAGTAATTCCAAGTGATAAATTTTGAAAAATGGTCTTCAAAATATTCAAGAGTACCTCTTGTATTGTTTTGGAAACATGTTCTGTAATTTGTGAGGTGTACTGTATGCAGTAGCTTGTCACCTGTATTAGTATTAAACTCTCTAAAGCTGCGTTTACCTGGCATGCGGACAGCGGGTTGTGGAAACGGAACGCAAAATATACTTCAGATCGCTCTTTACTATTTTCCTTCATCCATTTGCCTGCAAGCGGAACGGCGGGATGCAGAAAAACCGATTGCTCGCCGTAGCGATTGTTCTGGACGGAAAAGATTCCGTTGCGGGATAGAGCACATGTAACCTAGCAACGAAAGGGTAATCCAAGTGCCGTTAAAATTCTATTAAAGGACGCAGTTTTTTTGTCGTATTACATGTTCTAGGGCGGGGGTGGGGTGGGAGGGGGGTGTGGGGGTGTGTGCGCCCCATAATCGAGTACAGTTTTTGAGCACAGTTTTTTTGGGTCAAGTTTCGTAAAAACCACGGAAATTGCACTCATTTCTGCACGGTACAAATTCTCAGACTATGTGTAATGTATACCTCAAAACATCATCGGGGAAGTGAAATAATTAAATTGGAGCACCTAAATATTGCGTATCCGTTAATAAAGATCATTTATTATATCAAAATTGAATTTGACATAAAATGGTGGCGTGAAAAGATATAAATCACATAATTCGTGTCCAAAGGCAAAAGATTGTTTTTAATTAGAGCGAGTACTCGGATAAAATATTCTGGACTCGGAACTCTGAATACTATATATTATCATTGCGCGATAGGAACTAAGTATTGTACTTTAGGTCTGATCCGTACCCGTTTGATAACAAACTTCCGTTAATGTATAAGATCTCGCAAGAACACGACGCCTCCAGTCGAAAAGAGCCAGCGGCTCACCAACAAGCGCTTTATCTCATTTTAATTCTGATTCCGATTTGGATCATTTAATGTTGGTCGGCATTACAAAATTAATGCACAATACGAGAGTAAACACTGTTCCATTATTAATTTTTTCTGCAGAGAAATATTATTTCTCTGTTCTGATTGGATAAATTCTACCGTACAAGCCAATGAAAATAGAGAATGGCAGATATTAGAAGAATTCTAGTAAACACAACTGCTGATCTTACCGTATTCCTAATATCACACGATTTCCATATTTTCTAGGCGTCATTTTATTTCAAAAGTAGCATTGATTTTAAAGGACAATTCCGGGATTGGTAAAAGTGTACTTTATTTGAAAGACTATTATATGACATTGGATCCTAAATAAGAACAATAGGCAAATAATACGAGTAATTATATCATCATAAACATGGGATTATTTTATCTCCCAAGCGGCGCCATTTTCTTGCTACGAGAGCGAGATTTCACGAGATCCTGACGTCATCCCTGCACCAACGCTATCTTTGCCGAGCACGAAGGTTGGACAGTAAATATGTATATGCATAGAGCCCTAACATGAGCTAATTTGTAATCGCGTTAGGACATTGTCCAGTTAAGCTAGTAAGTTTTTCAAGTAATTCTAGTATCCGAAGTCGGTGGGGAATCGTTAACCCCTAGACCGCTGAAGCATAGATTCCATTTTCTCTATCCTATCAGAATGTGTTCATGTTGGTAACAATGCTGTTGTAAGTCATTGCTGTGCACGACTGCAACACATTTCAGCAACATTTTTTTTCAAAATGTAACCCGGCACTATCTCTGTAAGTAGGCTATTACGCATTTTACGCCATGCAATAAGGGTTAAATGAAGCGGGACACTTGACACATGCATATTGTCAAATTACTCAGCCGACTCAAGATACCGTTATAGCGTGTGTCGCAGGCAGTGTAAATACATATTCCAAGAAAACATGATACTATTGCCAGAACCACAGAATCGATTGTAATAATTCTGATACCTACCTGTAGCTGCAAATGCGAAGATTTATCCAATGCTAAGGATGTTAGAAACGGCCTAATGGTTCAAAAGATACACTCTGCATGCATGAAAAACTAAGCCAGCAAAATTTCAACAAAAAAAATTTCAGAATGCGCTCTCCATCATCCCATATCAGAATGAGTATTACAGCTACAATGACAGAATTTGCTGTGCCGAAGCTTTACAATGTTATCACATAACGGGGAAAATTGCATCAAAATATTTTAATTATTAAAATTACTAGTTTGTCGGGCAATATTGTCGGCGATGAAAAATTCCCAGATTTTATGTCAAAATGTTAATTCATTTGGTGGTATCTCTGGCAATATTCACGTGAGAAAAATTATAATTGGTCAGGCAAATAGCCATTTTTTCAGCGTCTGCAAGACAAAAACCATCTCACGCTGAATTTTACCAAAAAAACGATAACATATCCTCAGATTGAATCTTAGATGAATAATTTTTTTTATATATTCCAGTCTTTTGAACCTCTTGTCCGATATTAACATCCATTATATCATATTAATCCAGAGGTCGGCACCTATTAAGAGATCCTAGAATCATTGGAATCGCTTCAGCGGTTCGTTTGCTATTATCATTTACGTATACTTCCGTAAAATATATACCCGCATCTATTGGCCTCGCTCCTCCAGTTATTGCAATAGCGGTGGTGTGGGGCTGACGTCGCTAGACGAGATAAAATGGCAGCACCCTGATGTGCGAAAAATTGTCAATTTTACCGACTTTACCTAGCGATAGTTGGTTACGGGATTTCTATCTGGTTATTATTCTGGCGCAATTTCATTAAACATGTAATAATCTTTCAAATAAAGCACACTTTTTATCATCCCGGAATTGGCCTTTAATGTAATAAATGATCTTTATTGAAGATACGTGATATTTAGCCTGTCCCATTAATAATTTCACTTCCACGATGATATTTTTGGGGCGTACATTAAACATAGTGGTAAGGCTGTAAGCATGCATATGGAAATTGCGTATGAGTTTTAACCATTTTAGAGAATGGATTTCAATTTCTCTATGCGACCTTTCTATGAGTATAAGGATTTTTTGGGAGGATTTGGGCCTAGGGTCCAATATAAGCTAGCGTTCTTTCCTCGACTAAAAACGGTAGTTAAAGCTGATGCATTGTCTAAAATTATAAGAGGTAATTTGTTGAAAAAATTAGAAAATCAGTAATACTATAATTACATGTTAGATTAGGCCAAGTTATCATTTTTTAAACTAGTCATCAGTATCCGCCATTTTGGATCTACATTTCTCGCCTCCGTACATAAGCATTTTGTAATGGTCTTAGTGGAAAGCTAGATATAAAAGCGTAAAAAAATGTGTTGTCGCTTTTGAAAGAAATTTGATAGAAATATCGCAATATCACCAATAAAAATGCAATAAAATAACGCAATGATACCGCGTGCAGGTAAATGGTACACGCAATATTTTACCCGCTTTCCATTCCGCATTCTGCACCCCGCGTGCCAGGTAAACACGACTTTATGGTCAAATTGGGTCAAGAAAATTTTAATATCTGCCTATTGAATGTCCATTTACAGGCCAGGAGAATACAATTTTTGAAACTTTATCACTGGAAAGAGTGGCTCGGTTATCTAGGAATGACTGGCTCGGTTATCAAGGAATAATTGGCTCAGTTATCGAGCCAGTCATTCCAGAGGTAAATTTCAAAAATTGTGTTCTCTTCACCTGTAAACGGACATTCCGCAAGACTGTAACAGAGTCCGGTTTTGGCCGGTATGACCATTAATGTATTAACACTAGCTTGTCTATGGTGACAAATTGTTTGTGATCTATACGAAGATAGGTTTTCCAGTATACAATACAATAGTGATGCTGGTAGGTGTGATTGAGGGGTCAAAGTTATAGTTGTATAAGATAAATTACCTGAGAATTGTGTACATATTACACCAGGCGTCTTACAGTGTATATTACACCAGGCGTCTTACAGCGGATTCCATCACTCTGCGGCATAGGAGCCAATGAACAGGCAGACACGCTAGCAAAGATTGGAAGCAAAATGGTATAAAGCAGGCATACCATATCATCTGAGTTTAACCATTTAACCCTCGGATTTAAAAAAAAAAATTTATATTTTCTCTTAGAAAATGTACACTGTTTTTGGAAATGTACCACTGGAATGACTGGCTCGGTTATTGAGCCAGTCATTCCAGTCATAAATTTTCGAAAATAATCTCTTGGTCTGCAAGTGAACATTTCTCAAGACCACTGTAGAAGCCATTTTTTCTGATATGAGTGTTAAAGGGTTAAATACAGATTGGAGAATCACATGGGTGTCGACAGACACGTGGGCATCACCACTGAGACACGTGGGCATCACGACTGAGACATGTGGGTGTCGCCACAGACACGTGGGCATCACCACTGAGACACGTGGAGACAGCATCCATTCGCTTGACAGACGGAAGCAAGTGATCATCTTCAGACTCCGGTCAGGCCACTGCAGACTGAGGTTAATCTCAACAGCTTCTCGTCGTCCGTGTGACACACCATCCTGAATAGTGGAGCATATACTAGATAACTGTCCTCGCTTAGATGAGCTGTGTAGAGCAACATGCTCACAGCCTCTAGCTTTAACTATTTAACACTCATATCAGTCAAAAACGGCCTCTGCCGTGGTCTTCGGAAATGTCCATTTGCAGACCAAGAGAAGAGCATATAGTAATAGAGGGGACCATTTCTAGATAAGCTCTGCCCATTTCTAGACAAGCGCTGCCCATTTCTAGATATGTTCTGCCCATTTCTAGATATGCTCTGCCAATTTCTAGATAAGCACTGCCCATTTCTAGATAGTGCTGCCCATTTCTAGATAGTGCTGCCCATTTCTAGATAGTGCTGCCCATTTCTAGATATGTTCTGCCCATTTCTAGATATGCTCTGCCAATTTCTAGATAAGCACTGCCCATTTCTAGATAGTGCTGCCCATTTCTAGATAGTGCTGCCCATTTCTAGATATTTTCTGCCCATTTCTAGATATGCTCTGCCAATTTCTAGATAAGCACAGCCAATTTCTAGATAAGCACTGCCCATTTCTAGATATGCTCTGCCCATTTCTAGAGAAGCGCTGCCCATTTCTAGATATGCTCTGCCCATTTCTAGCTAAGCGCTGCCCATTTCTCGATATGCTCTGCCCATTTCTAGATATGCTCTGCCCGTTACTAGATAAGCTCTGCCCATTTCTAGATGACCTCTGCCCATTTCTAGATATGCTCTGCCCATTTCTAGCTAAGCGCTGCCCATTTTTAAGATATGCTCTGCCCGTTTCTAGATAAGCTCTGCCCATTTCTAGCTAAGCGCTGCCCATTTCTAGATATGCTCTGCCCATTTCTAGCTAAGCGCTGCCCATTTCTCGATATGCTCTGCCCATTTCTAGATATGCTCTGCCCGTTTCTAGATAAGCTCTGCCCATTTCTAGCTAAGCGCTGCCCATTTCTCGATATGCTCTGCCCATTTCTAGACAAGCGCTGCCCATTTCTAGATATGTTCTGCCCATTTCTAGATAGTGCTGCCCATTTCTAGCTAAGCGCTGCCCATTTCTCGATATGCTCTGCCCATTTCTAGATATGCTCTGCCCGTTTCTAGATAAGCTCTGCCCATTTCTAGCTAAGCCCTGCCTATTTCTCGATATGCTCTGCCAATTTCTAGATAAGCACTGCCCATTTCTAGATAGTGCTGCCCATTTCTAGATAGTGCTGCCCATTTCTAGATAGTGCTGCCCATTTCTAGATATGTTCTGCCCATTTCTAGATATGCTCTGCCAATTTCTAGATAAGCACTGCCCATTTCTAGATAGTGCTGCCCATTTCTAGATAGTGCTGCCCATTTCTAGATATGTTCTGCCCATTTCTAGATATGCTCTGCCAATTTCTAGATAAGCACTGCCCATTTCTAGATAGTGCTGCCCATTTCTAGATAGTGCTGCCCATTTCTAGATATGTTCTGCCCATTTCTAGATATGCTCTGCCAATTTCTAGATAAGCACTGCCAATTTCTAGATAAGCACTGCCCATTTCTAGATATGCTCTGCCCATTTCTAGATAGCGCTGCCCATTTCTAGAGAAGCGCTGCCCATTTCTCAATATGCTCTGCCCATTTATAGATATGCTCTGCCCATTTCTAGATAAGCTCTGCCCATTTCTAGATATGCTCTGCCCATTTCTAGCTAAGCGCTGCCCATTTCTCGATATGCTCTGCCCATTTCTAGATATGCTCTGCCCGTTTCTAGATAAGCTCTGCCCATTTCTAGAGAAGCGCTGCCCATTTCTAGATATGCTCTGCCCATTTCTAGCTAAGCGCTACCCATTTCTCGATATGCTCTGCCCATTTCTAGATATGCTCTGCCCGTTTCTAGATAAGCTCTGCCCATTTCTAGCTAAGCGCTGCCCATTTCTCGATATGCTCTGCCCATTTCTATATATGCTCTGCCCGTTTCTAGATAAGCTCTGCCCATTTCTAGATAAGCACTGCCCATTTCTAGATATGCTCTGCCCATTTCTAGATATGCTCTGCCCATTTGTAGATAAGCACTGCCAATTTCTAGATAAGCACTGCCCATTTCTAGATAATCACTGCCCATTTCTAGATAAGCTCTGCCCATTTCTAGATATGCGCAACCCATTTCTAGATATGCGCAACCCATTTCTAGATATGCTCAGCCCATTTCTAGATAAGCACTGCCCATTTCTAGATAAGCACTGCCCATTTCTAGATATGCTCTGCCAATTTCTAGATAAGCACTGCCCATTTCTAGATAAGCTCTGCCCATTTCTAGATATGCTCTGCCCATTTCTAGATAGGCGCTGCCCATTTCTAGATATGATCTGCCCATTTCTAGATTAGCTCTTCCCATTTCCAGATAAGCTCTGCCCATTTCCCCCAGAATCCCATTTTCAAGTTTATTGGACGGGTAAGCTGTTGAATTTCTTGAAACTAATGTAACTGGATGCTGTTGGTTGTCAAATAAGATTCAAAATAAAACAATGTTTATGAAATTGTACATCTATTAGACATTCAAATCGTACACTAGACAACCTTTCTGAGCCTTATAATGGAGCTAGATACAGTAATTGATGCATGCGGACGTCGGATACTTGAGTGACAAATGGGATCCCTCTATTGCTTGTTCACTCAATCAGAGTCATTGTTGGCACGTTTTTTCCCCTTGATTATTAAAATACCATTCATGCATTTATATTCAACGCTACCATACAGGAAAACTGTTAAAAAAATTAATTTAACTGGAAGCCGTTGCTGCCTGAGACAGCAATGGCTTCCAGTCAAATCACTTTAAGAATATTCAACAGAATAAGTTTTATATCTGAAAGAATTTACTTTTTCGGGGAATGGTCGGTGAAAGCATTAAGCTTTTGAAATTGCACTGTCTCAACTTTAGGACAACTATGCTGGAAAGCTGTTGAATATTTTATGAAACTAATTTGATTGGAACCTGTTGATAGGCAGCAACAACTCCAAGTCAAATTAGTTTCAAAATATTCAACAGAATCTTACTGACATCAGAAAGAATTTTGCCTTTGGTTTGTAAGCGTTCAGGGCTTAAAACAGTTGTAGTTGTTTTAGACACAAGTCCAGACAGACAGACTTCCTTACTTTCATTCACTTTGATATCTTAAATGGTGTTAATTTTGTGAAGAAAGCTGTTGCTGCCAAAAACAGTAACATGCTTTAGCAACAGAGGATTCCAGTTTATCCATCAATCATATGATGTCATAATGAACTACGTGACATGTAGGCTGACATCATAACCAATTACATCATGAATGACTCGATTTAGTCTGTCGTAAACGTATAATAGTCTGTCAGGTTGTACAAATTGTATAAATTTCTTTAATATCTCATAAACTGGCTGTTGAATATTTTGAAACTAATTTAATGTGGCGCTGTAGGAAGCAACGGCACCCAGTCAAATTAGTTTCAATATATTCAACAGCTTACCTGTATAGTTTTCTAGAAATTGATAGTCGAGGCATTCTGGGATTGATCGATCCCAACAGAGGCGAGGTGTGGGTGGAGTTTAGCTAAAGATTGGCGGGCCAAAGCTAAAACTTGCTTCCTCCATAAGTTTCCAATACACCACTCCTTCATCTCACTGACTCATTAACCCTTACCACACTGATGTCAGATTTTTAAACTTTCAAATTAAATTTAAAGATGAACTGGTGTACAGTTTTCAACAAATTTGGTGGAAGATGGTGTGTTGAAGACAGCAACATCGTCCACCAAAATTGTTGAAAAATGTACACCAGTTTCTTTGATATTGACACACAAAAAGATAGAATATTGACATCAGAGTGATAAGGGCTAAAACTAATTTCTAGCAATCTAGTGAATGATATAGGTTAAACACTGAACCTTGTGTATTGATTTAATCTCATCAGATTGATAAAATACCCTATAGAAGAGATTTGAATATGTTGAAAGTAATTTTACTGCCATAGGTTGTAGCAGCAACAACAACTAGAGTCAAATTATTTTAGAAATATTCCTTAATTACATCCTCAAGAATTAGTCACTCGAGGTTCATAGTGTTGAGATGGTTAATTTGTTTAATTAGATAGTAATTATGCTAATTAGTAATTTAATGCACTGTCTGGGAACTTGTTCTCTGCACACATTTGTGTTTACTTTAGGACAGTTTTCTAATTACCGTAGCAATTATCTTGATGTGCCTTAATTATTATTTATGCGTCATTGATATATGAGCGTTTTAACCTTGAGAGCAGAACAAAAGGAGTAGACAGACACATTCATCCTAAGATGGTGTTAGCAGCAGCTTTTAGTGATGAACATCTACAGTTGACAATAAAACTTAACATTGGAAAGACTGGCTCGATTATCGAGCCAGTCATTCCAATGATACATTTTTTTAAATACCAGTGGTTATGTTGGCGTGTAAATGAACGTTCCTTGACGTAACCATTGCAGACATGACCATTGTAAATGTGTGTTTGGGCTGCTTGACCATTAAATGTGTAGTGAAGACTGTTCACTTACTTGCTGATATCTATTGTTAGATCAACTGGACAAGAGAAGGCATTAAGGAATCCAGTTGTTGTTACACCACAAAACATCCATTACCGTTCAATCACTACTTGCTAAATCAATTATCTGCATTTAGCGACCAGAATAAGATTTTTATGCGTGCATACACTCCTCCCCATGCCTATTCCTATAACTATTGACCCTCAACCAGGCTACTGGTTAGGTCCTTCTCCAGTATATTAACTGATATAGACTGGCACCAGTCTGTACTCGCTCCATAGTGACGCCTGTCACTAAGCACGCTTGCGCATGCGCACTGGAGCCCAAATAGTAACAACTTTAATATGCCTAAGTCATCATCATATAAAAACACTCTATTACTCCAGTGAGCCCTTAATCACTTTCAGTTAAAAATAGTGCTTTACAAGGAATTACATTTATTGCCCTATGATAGGAAACAATCTTGAATTTGAACTTTTCCATCCTTTCAAAGAAAGGCGTTTGCATGTTTCTAGACTCCTTTTATCGAAATTCTAAGCTGTATGATCCGTTCGTAATCGTTTTCGTTTTTTAAGAGTCTTGTTTTAACGACCGATAAATCAAGTACACGTCCTCAATCTGTGAATGAGTTCACTGTGTGGAGTATGGAGCACATTTCTGTTTTAAGTGCACTACGTGTACCCCCACATCGATGTGCAGGTTTTGCGTAAGGTGTCTGCGTTGTATCTAAGTTTCTTTAAGTATTATTCGTCCTTACAGCGCTGCCCTATGGTTGTCCTTCCCCTTCCTCCGTTGCTATTAGACAAAAGCTGTGTCTTTTGCAATATTCTAATATGTCTAATCCAGCAGCAACGGAGTGGGGTGGGGGGGGTGCTTCTTCGGCGAATTCGGAAGCAGTGATAGCTTTATTTGTGAGATGTGAATCCTTCGCTGCAGTTTTGACTAAATCTTTAGACGAAAGAATATCTTCTGCCATCATGGAGGCGAAGAAACAGGAAGTTTCTTCTGATTCCGACGATGGCCCGAGGGCTAGCGGGCGTTTCCGCATATGGGGGAGACCGATTCCTCTAACGTCAATGCAAGTAATCAGGTCTCCTAAACAAAGTCTAGAGCGACTAAGCTCTTGAAGGTGTGCTCGTGCAGTTCACCGGGTCAAACCCACATTAGTCTTGAGGGTGATAGGCATAACCTCAAGCAGTGGTGGCGGAGGCGGAAGCTAACGTCCAAAAGCCTTATGCTGATGCTCGTACATCCGGGGATATGGTCATTACCGGTTTTCATGATGTTCTATGATTAACTTCCGGTTCTGTCTTCCTTTTTTGGATTTCCGGTGATAGCTCTTACTGAGATTCCAGGTTTGTCTTTCCTAGGATCTAGTCATCATTTTGTCTAAGAGTTAGTCTTATTTCAGTAAGTGCTTTTAAAATCGGAATGTTTAATCGCTGAAAATATAAATTCTGAGACATTGCCAGTCTTGAAGTCTCTTGGAATTGTAGATATTCAGCATTTATTCTTTTATCAGTGAAACATTTCAACGTAGTTAAAGACTCTTCCGACTGGTTACCGGATGGGTTTTTTGTTGCAGTCGATAAGTCAGTCTGTATTCTACGCATTATCGCTAGATGTCGCAATTAAAATTAATTTTTAATTTCATCTAACTTTAGATGGCCAGTTGTCTCCGGGCCGTTCAGCCTTTTTTCACGCTCTTTTTTCCACTTATGTCGGCAGGTTGACATATTTATTTTAACCAAGGGAATTAATTTTTGGAAGAAAATTCCTGTTTCTAGCATAATTCTTAGTCTAATTCTGACAGGCGCTGAAAGGAATAGATTCAGTAGTTGATTCATAGGGAAGAGAATGGCTCTAAGATTAATGATTACACGAGCAAGAAAAGCTGAGAATGGAGAAATAAGATTAGGGTGAAGGAAGAAGGAATAAAAGCTGAGTTTTTTCTTCTGCGTTGTCACAGTCATGGTTTAGGTGGGTCTTTTTGCTTAGATTTTATATCGCCTCTGTTTTTCAGCGTTTTGTTTCGTGATTCATCCCATAGTGTTTAATCATAATCAAGTATTAGTGTTTTGTGTATTTAGCACCCTCTGTTCCCGGGATTCATTATCATTCTATCAATCATTCCTTTTATTAGCATATCAAACTCAATGACATCCGTCTTTACAAGAAGATAATATTGTTTCTAAGTCTTTAATTATAATGACTAAAGATAAGTATAGGTCTCTTCCTTCATCCTCTGCCCCTTCTCCTTCTAGAGTTTTCTTCTAGTCATGTTCTCCTTCCTCTCTCTCTCTCTCTTTCTGTCTTCCTTCCTTTTTCCCTCCTCTGGGGTTTTCCCCGTATTTCATCTTCTATCAATCCTCTCCAGGGATCTTCTGGTCCTGTTCTTTCCTCTTGATCTTCCATTCTTCTTAATTCCTCTCTTCCTCTTCTTCCTCTTTTGATCATCTTGATCCGATTGTTTCTGTCGTTCTCTCTTTTGAGCTTGAGTTTCTAATTGTTGATTAAGGTCTGGTTTTCTCATTGCTTTCTGCTTTTAGGGATTCGTCCCTTGTTCGTTCTTTCATGTCAGCTTTTTTCTCTATTCTTTCCATGTCCTCTGGTCAGGATGTTGTATCTGTTCACATTCCTTCTGATCAATCCTTTTCCTTTTCTGATTCTTTACAGTTTTCTTCTCTTCTAGCTTCCAAGAGGCCTTGCTCTCCGCTTTCCATTTGAACTGTTGATTCTATGGCCTCTGGTGACTCTTCTCATCTTTTTTCTTCTCCATCTCCTAATCCTTCTTATTCTTCTATTCCCTAATCTGTCAGGGCTGAGGAGATTTTGTCCAGTCAGGGTCTCTTCGGATGACTGGTCCCTGGCTCACTGGTGGATTACTTAGACTCTTTCTCTTCCTTTTAAGGACAGGTTTTCTATAGACCTTCCTTCTTTTGTGTCGGCTCTTTCCTCTTCTAATTCTTCTTTCTTTTCTCCTCTGGTCCTTTCAATTGACAATTTGGTCATTATCATGTTAGTTTTCTTTGTGAATTATGTTAATTCTAAGGAATTTATACATACATGAGAGCGTTCAGCCTAGGGTAGGTTTTCCTACCCTGTCATTAAATCGTAGTAAAATGATCTCTATTCACTCTGAAACATTTAAATCTGCATTAATTTTAATTTAACAAGGCGGTATGTCATGATTAAATCTCATGATTCTTACTCCCAAGTCAAGATGGAGACCATCTCCCAGATCATTTCTAGTCTAGATCACGGTATGTGGTCGTTTCCATCGACCAAAATGACGCCTTCTTTCATGTTTTCATTTACCCTTCCTTCAGAAGCTTACTAAGATCGAGTTTGGCAGTTTCGCGCCATGCCTTTTGGCCTGACCACGGCTCCTTTTCTTTTTCTCGTCTAGTCTCAGCCGTGGCAGAAATTTTCACCTCTATCCATCTCCACGTTTATATAGACGATTGGTTAGTAAAGTAAGTCTTCTTCAATTCTCTCAGGAATTTTTCCAGAGGTTTGCAGTCTGGCATGCAACCTAGGGTGGATTTTAAATCTAAAGAAATCAAGCCTAGGTCCCTCTCAAATCTTCACACATCTGGGCGTTTCTTTCGATCTGGCCCAGGGTCTAGTCTTCCCCTCAGATCCAAGAATAGAGGCTTTGTCAGTGGCAATGGAAATCCTGTGTTCTTCTTCCATGGTCTGAGCAAGATTTCTGCTAAGAGTGATAGGTTTTATGGTCAGTGTAGAGAATGTTATTCCATGGGCGGCGCTGATGAGAAGACCCTTCCAAATGTATTTAATGTCCCTTTGGAAGCAGTCGGTTCACTCCATTTACCATCAGATTCCCATCAGAGAACACTTGATTCCTCTTCTAGATTTTTGGAAAGACCGTTCTCTGCTTCTGAAGGGTGTTCCACTGGTAAAGTCCTCCCCTCAGTCGATTATCTTCACAAACGCTTCTCAGGAGGGATAGGGAGCGGTCTGGGACTCCTGTAGGTTTCCGGTCTTTGGTCCCTGGAGGAGTTGACAGCTCAAATCAACATTCTGGAATTGTGTGCTGTCAAGAAGGCTCTCCTTTCATGGTCAGATCTTGTGATAGGTCTCAAAGTCTCGATTCGGTCGGACAATTCGACAGTGGTCTCATATCAACAGGCAGGGTGGTACACGGTCATCCCTCCTTTGTCTAGAAGTGTGGAACCTTCTCTTATGGTGTCGCAAGAATAAGATTCTTCTAGTGTCTTCTCATGTCCCAGGCAGTCTGAATTTTCTTGCGGACCAACTGTCACGTCCCAGCAAATTCGCCCACACAGAGTGGCAGTTAAAGAGGTCGGTTGTCAAAGCAATTTTCAGTCTTATGGATCGTCCTCTGGTAGATCTGTTTGCGACAACTCTGAATGCTCAGATCTCCTCTTACATGTCTCTTTTTCCGGACAGTCAAGCCCTGGTGGTGGATGCCCTGTCTCGGTCCTGGACATGAATGTTCGTCTATGCGTTCCCTCCAACGATTTTGATTCCATTAGTGTCAGCTCTAGATAAGCAGGGTTTTTGCGTTTTCACCCAATAAAAATTGCCAATCACCCAATTAATTTTTATCATCATGAGTACTGAAATAGAAAATCACCCAATTAATTTCAGTTTTCTTGCTAATAATGTATAATAATCCAATTAAATTCCAAAGAAACCCAATTTACAAAATTTCTAAGAGTGAATCACCCAATTATTGAAAAGCTTATCTAGAGCTCTGGTTAGTGTTGAAGATTGTCAAAGAACAAATCTGCGAGATTCTTTTATAGCTCCTTTTTGGCCAATGAGGATTTGGTTTGTAGACCTTCTAGCTCTCCTGGTAGACTTCCCTCGTCTTCTTCCATTCTCCCAGGATCTTCTGTCTCAAGTAAGAGGTCTTTGTCTTCATCCAAACCCAGAAATCTTCAGTCTGTTTGTCAGTTTGTTTGGAGAATATCGAAACTAAAGTCTACGAGAATAAGGTTTCTTCAAGATCGCCAGTAATTATCAATTCTTCCAGAAGATAGTCGAACCGCAGAGTTTACAAGTGTCGACTTAAAATTTTTTGGAGAATGGTGTTCTGACCAAGGTCTTGTGCCCGATTCTGTTTCTATTCCCCAAGTATTAGACTTTTTTAACATATCTCTTTGATTCCTTCCATTTATCAGCTAATTTGGTTAGGGGATATAGATTTTCTCTGGCATCTTCTTCCTTGCCTTCTGTATGCCGATGTCAAGGACACTAAGACCTTTAATAGTTTTTATTAGAGGTCTAGACAATATTCGTCCTCCGATAGCTAAGCCTTTACCTTCATGGAACTTGGCTTTGGTTCTTCAAGTGCTGGCAGGCAGTCATTTCGAACCTCTTTCCTCTATTAGTATTAATGGCCTCTGCTAGAAGGCGTTCAGAATTCATGCTTTTTCTGCTGAAAGGGAGAGATTTATCGTTTCAGGAGACGGTTTAGTTTTAATCCCAGAAGGGATTTTTTAATCTAAAACTCAGTCTAACCGGTTTCCTGCTAGTCCAATCATTTAAAAATCATTAATGTCTTTTTCGCTTACCGATAACCTCTGGTGTCCTGTTATGGCATTAAGAATGTACAAACAGCGAACTGATTTCAAAAGATTTGATCCATCGCTTTATGGTTTTCTTATGCGGAAGAGTTAACTAAGCCGGTCTCAAAGTTTACGATATCCTGATGGATTTGGGAGACGATTAAGCTTTGTTACGAGATTGCTTCTTCGGAACAAATTAATCTCTCCCATATTAAAGCTCACGATGTTAGAGGAATGGCTTCCTCTTTTGCACTCTTTGCTGGTTCGTATTTAAATGAAGTCATACAGGTTGCAGGATGAAAATCTGAATCCTCTTTTACAACCTTTTATCTGAAAGATCAGAGTGCAGCAGCCTCCTTCTTTCGTAATATTACGATTTTAACCAAAATGGCTGAAGACCATTAACCAAGCACATCTCGCCATTTTCGTTAAGACTTGGCGTCTATAAGAAATGGTGAGAGTTTATTTTGTTTTTTATTTATCTCTAAGTTCAAGTTTTCCTTATTTGATAATCACGGTGTGATTGATTTAAATGCACTATTATGTTATGTTATTAACATTTGGATAAGATTGGTTTGATTTTTATCCTTGTTTGTTGATTTTCAAATCGCCTCCCACCTAATGTTTTAAATGGGGCACTGACCAAATCTACGGGTTTAGCAAGTAGTGATTGAACGGTAATGGATGTTTTTACCCCCCACAGACCCCCCCCTTTTGGTTTGGTCTGTTGTTTTATTAACCACTATAAAAACATCCTTACCGTTCAATCACTATGACCCGGCCTCAGCCACCCCGCGTGGAATTGATTTGAGAATTTGCCTATAATATTTGGCACTTAAATTCAGAAAAGTGAATCTGTTTCCTATTTGGGCTCTAGTGCGCATGCGCAAGCACGCTTAGTGACAGGGTTCGCTATGGAGCGAGTACAGACTGGTGCCAGTCTATATCAGTTAATATACTGGAGATGGACCTAACCAGTAGCCTGGTTGAGGGTCCATATTTATAGGAATAGGCATGGGGAGGAGTGTATGCAAGCATAAAAATCTTATTCTGGTAGCTAAATGCAGATAATTGATTTAGCAAGTAGTGATTGAACGGTAAGTATGTTTTTATATAGTGGTTAATAAAACAACAGACCAACCCGCAAGCGGGGGTCTGTGGGTTTTTTTTGCTATGCCCCACCCATCTAGCTGAGCTCCACCCACACCTTGCTCGTGTTGGGATCGATCGATCCCCTGCACTCTCTTGAATCTCAATTTCCAGAAAACTATTCAGGTAAGCTGTTGAATATTTAAAAACTAATTTGCCTGGATGCTGTTGCTGCCAATGGCAACAACAGCGCCCAGTCAAATTAGTTTCAAAATATTCAACAGCTTGCTTATTAAATATAGTAAAGACATACACTTCGTACAAGCTGACGGGCTATTAAGCATTTAAGACTGACTAAATCGAGTCATTCATGATGTAAATGATTTATGACATCATCCTACACATCACATCGTTGATTATGATGTCATATGATTGACTGAGAAACTGGAATCCTCCGTTGAGTGTGACATGCTGAACCATCCATTTATTAAGCAAGAGTTCTGATTTTCTTTCCACCAATCTTGACTATTAAAGGGTTAAAAGTCTGGGTATCATGAATCGCTTTGCTGGTTTCATAGAATGCTTGTGGTAGGCTTCCAATTATGAAGTGTATTCTTAATTGGTTAGTCCCTCTGGTTGGCATGCCTCTCGAATTCCAGCAAATTTCCATTAAGCCATTTAAAAGACAACTGAACAGATATGATTTGATTTGACCCAAAGATATGATGCCCTAAATTCGGCCTGTCATCTGACTGATCAATTGGGTGGTTGCCATCTTAGGTCTTGCAGTAATTTCCAGTAAATTTACAAGCCTATTTCTTTCTGAATTACGAGGCTCATTTAATCCTTTGGTGGCCAAGGCGACCAAAATCGGCCTCTGGCAGTGGTCGTGAGGCATGTCCATTTACAAGCCAAGCGAAAACTATTTTGGAAAATTTCCCACTGGAATGACTGGCTCAATAACTGTAACGGTAAATTAATTTGTCAGAGAAATGTACTTATGCAGGCCAAGAGAAGACAATTTTTGAAAATTTATCAGTAGAATGACTGCGCGCAAGTAACCAAACCGATGCTAGATTTTGAAAAATAGTCCTCTGTCCTGCAAAGTGAACATTGACTAAACTAAACTCTTACTTATCTTGAGAAATCTTGACCATCAAATGTTTAACCGTATCACTGACAAAGCCCTGAAAAAATGTATTCTTTACAATATTAAAAATTAATCTGTTGAATATTTTGTAATTAATTTGACTGGAAGCAGCAACATCGTCTAGTCAAACTAATGAAAAATATTCAATAGTTTTCCTTTATGGTAGCGTTGAACATAAGATATGATGAATTTATCCGTGAAGGAGTTAAAAGATAAGTTATAATGCTAATTCTGCTAACCCTTTAACCCTTGAATTTGTTCAAGAAAATTTAAATTTTCTAATATAAAATGTCCATTTGCAGACCAACAGAAGACTATTTTTGAAAATCTACCACTGGAATGACTGTTATTCCAGTGGTAAATTTTCAAAAATAGTCTTCTCTTGGTCTGCAAATGGACATTTCTCTAGACCACTGCAGAAGCCATCTTTGGCTGATATGAGTGTTAAAGTGTTAACAAACACTGGAAGATTGACTGGCAATAAGCAGTAAAGGGGTTAACTTAAATTGTTGCTGTCTTTCAGTCAGATTGTTTACAAAATAATCTTGGATCGAGATATTATTATAGCTGCTATCAAACATTATATACTGGTAACATTTAAAATCAGATCTGTTAATTAATAATTTAAAGACATTGAAGATATTTAACAGGCCATTGGAAAGTGTCAATATTTTATGACACATTAAGAGACCAAGCCTAAATGGGGTTTATAAAAATAGACATGTCTTTTCAGCATCTCCCAGCATGCATTGCTACTTCATTCACCACACACTGTATCAGAGTAAAGAGAGAAATTTTTTTTCCCTCACTGGCATAGTAATCAAATGATGAAAATACAAGCAATTTATTTCCAAGCCAGAGCTGAGTTGTATCCAAGGTTACACTAGTCTTTGTTGTGTGGCATTTTTTCTCTCAATCCCTTGTGGACAAGCTTTTCACCACTTGAGATTCTTGTCTCTAGGTTTTTCATCCCTCTTGCATTTACACATGTCTCGCTTCCAGGTACACACACACACATGCATAAGCAAACATGAATGCACACACACACACACACGCACGCACACGCACACACACAAGGCACAGATTTGCTTGCCCTAACATAAATGCAAAATGCGTTTTACACAGCTATAGCTCAACGTTATGAGTTTATACCACTGCTGCTCAGCTGTTGTTGTTGCTGCTACGCTTGCCCAGGTCTCCGTTTCAGCCGCGATAATTCTATGCATGCTTTCTTGATAATATTGGACGATTGTTACACACCCTGTGCTGTAGGCTGCCTCCTTAGGAAAACTGTAATGGACGAAGAGTATGCTTGAGAAATGTGTTACGTGTTTTGTTTACGTTAAGTTCACGTGACTTGTCAGTGTTTTGTTCTGACTGCATGGTTTTGCTGATTATTATTTTAATTGTCTCTGTGATAAAATGATGGCTGATACGCTGACAGAATTGGCCTCCAGGGGTTAAGACAATGGTCGTAGTGTATGGATCACGCGTAATACTACGCAGTGTTAATCTGCATGAAAGAATCATCAGTTTTCAAGTGGAAGACGGATTTACCGATGATGCCGATGTATAATTTTGTTATGGATGGTGAATTAGTCTGTAATTCTTGTCTATGTTTTTTATTCATTGGTGTTAATAACCTCGCGAGGATCATCGTTAAGATGTAGTTAATGCGAAGGTATAGCTATTTAAGGAGGATTAGCTATAGTGCAAAAGGATTAGATATTTACAGCACGACGATAAACAATGATGTTTCGTGTGAAAGGTAAGAGGTGTTTTTGTGAGCTGCTGCCAAATTATTATGAAATATAGGCAATCTCAGGATTTTCTGCCTTTAATAAGAGAGCCAGATATTATATGACACCTGCTTAAAACTATTCTGAGAACAATTATACAGAAAGTAATTGTTACAGTAAATAATTAGATATGCTATGTATCACAGACATAGACATTGTAGCGCATGACTGAATCTTCAGGTAAATGAATGCCATGTGTGTGTATGGTGCATGCATATGTGTGTACATCTATAAGTGAGTAAGTGTGTACATGTGTGTATTCTTGGACATGTGATTTTGTGGAAATCCTTTAAAACACTACTACTTAATCAATGACTTGATTTTAACGGAACTTGGTTGGAATGGTCTTTAGTGTAGTAGGCATCAACAATTTTATTGGCTGCCATTTTGGATTTCCAAAAATGTCCAGGAAATCATTAAAAATATTACACGTACTCTTAAAATGCACGGCTACAATTTGTACCTTTAAAACTATAATTTCTCTCCTGGCAAGAATTGTTGAATTTTTTACTCAAAAAAGCTATAGGGCCCTCCATGTAGCCCATGCTTATATACATGTATCACCATGCTTTTCTAATCACAGTCAAATCATGTTAGAACTGACCAGAATCGACCATGGATGTTAAATGGCACCACAGTCAGAACATGGTCGACTGTGATCATACTAAACATGGTCGACCATGTTCAATCATAGTAAAGCTGGAGATGGTCAACCATGTTCGACCCTGGTCAGACTGAACATGGTCCACCATAGAAATAAGGTCTGACCATGGTGCCATTTAACATGGTTGACCATAGTCCATGACCACGGTAAAAACATGGTCGACCATGTTCTATGGCCATGGTGGAGCATAGTTGAGCTTGCTCTATGTCACCATAGAAACATGGTCAACCATTTAACGCCTATGGTCGACCATGATCAGAAAATGGTCAATGACCACTGTAAAACAGGCGACCACATTCTATGAGCATGATCAGACATGGTCGACCATGTTCTGTATGACCATGGTCCATGATCTGTGTGACCATGGTCAAATACGCTCTACCATGTTCTGTGTGGTCAATGATCCGTGTGACCATCATGGTCAATGATCTGTATGACCTGGGGCAACGATCTTTGTGACCATGGTCAAATATGGTTGACCGTGTTCTGTGTAATCATGGTCAACGATCTGTGTGACAATGGTCAAATATAATCGACCATGTTCTGTGTGACCATGGTCAATGATCTATGTGTCCATGGTCAAATATGGTTGACCATGTTCTGTGTGACCATGGTCAATGGTCATCTGTGTGGCCATGGTCAAATATGGTCGACCATGTTCTGTGTGACCGTCAATGGTTTTCTGTGTGACCATGGCCGAATATGGTCGACCGTGTTCTGTGTGATCATGGTCAACGATCTTCTGTGTGACAATGGTCAAATATAATCGACCATGTTCTGTGTGACCATGGTCAAAGATATATGTGACCATGGTCAAATATGGTTGACCATGTTCTGTGTGACCATGGTCAATGGTCATCTGTGTGGCCATGGTCAAATATGGTCAAACATGTTCTGTGTGACCATGATCAATGATCTGTGTGACCATGGTCAATGATCTGTGTGACCATGGTCAATGATCTGTGTGACCATGGTCAAATATGGCCGACCATGATCTGTGTGACCATGGTCAAATGTGGTTGACTATGTTATGTGTGACCATGGTAAACGATCTTCTGTATCACAATGGTCAAATATGGTCAATAATCTGTGACCATGGTCAATTATGGCTGTCCATGTTATGTGCGAACATTGTCAACAATCTTCTGGGTGCCCATGGCCAAATATGGCTGCCCATGTTCTGTGTGCCCATGGTCACCGGTCTCCTGTGTTACCATGGTCAAATATGGTCAACCATTTTCTGTGTGACCATGGTCAACTTTTTGTGTGACCATGATCAAACATGGTCAAACATGTTCTGTGTGACCATGGTCAACGACCTGTGTGACCATGGCCAATGATCTGTGTGACCATAATCAAATATGGCCGACCATGTTATGTGTGACCATGGTCGATGATCTGTGTGACCATGGTCAAACATGGTCAACTATGTTCTGTGTGACCATAGTCAACGATCTGTGTGACCATGGTCAATGATCTGTGTGACCATGGTCAATGATCTGTGTGGCCATGGTCAATGATCTGTGGGACCATGGTCAAATATGGTCGACCATGATCTGTGAAAACTTAGAAACATTGTCGACCATGGTCGATCAAGGTGCCATTTAGCGCTATGTTCTGTTCAGCATTACCATAAAACAAACATTAATAAATTTTTGCACCATATTTTAAAAGTTAAATCGTACACTATGGCTATGTTTCCCGGCCCTTCACCTGAACGGATTACAGCCTGAGTACATGCACAACATTAGAAATCAGATAAATTAATATTTAAAAAGCTGGACCATTTCAAGGGTTTGCCTAAATTGAGAAAACATGTGTCACAAGATCAAAAAAATATCAATATTATCATTGCAATTTATATGTGTACTTAGAGCACTGATAAATTATTGAGGTGTTGTTATTGTTCAGATGGTTACATGTCATGATTAAAATTACATAAACATGATTATACATATATTTACTACATTTGTAAACAATGGCTTTGATGAGATTTTAAAAAAGAAGAAGGGAGACTACAGTACAACTCAGAAGTAATGTAAAATGTTTCCAAAGCAAAATCAAATATGCTGGTGAATATTTTGAATATAATTTGATTGGAAGACAATTCACCTTTCCAGCGTATCCATCGATGGTTTGAAGTCATATGACGTCATAATCAGCCAAGCGACGTCGTGTAGGATGACGTCATAATCATTACGTCATAAATGATTCTATTAGGCCTGTCTTAATAGTCCGACACGTAAGAATTGTATGTCTACTATTTAATAAACATGCTGTTGATTATTTTGAAACTAATTTGACTGATCACTGTTTGCTCCCATACGCCCAGTCAAATTGGTTTCAAAATACTCAACAGCTTCCCTGTACATTTTTTTGGAAATTGATAGGGAGTTTAGAGATCGATCGATCCCAACACGAGCGAGGTGTGGTTGGAGCTTAGAGAAGGGCGGAGCATAGCTAAAACTGGAAAGGTCCATTGTTGAGTCTCTGTCTTTGTTTTGGAAACATGTTAACTTATTTCTGAGCTGTACTGTACTTCTTATTTTAGCATGTGGATTTCCTCACATCGAGGAGCACCTCTTTATTAGCGTATTGAATAGTATAAATACTGTCAAAAGTGCTAAATACACACCATATGAAGTATAGTCTCGCTCACAAGCCTAATGTGAAATTAAAATAAAATGTCTAGCATATTTTCTTGATTTTAGAAAGTAATTGTATTATTTTTCTTAAAGTTAGAAAAGTATTTTTAAGAAATAATATATTTTCTGCTTTCAAGTAAATTTTCTTACACTACAGTTTATCTACATGGCTCTAAGAGAAATATTCTACTCCCTAGAAAATTTCATGAAAAATTTCATGAAGAATTTTCTCATGTTATAATTTTTGATTCAAGTTTTTTCTTGATATCATTCATTGTCACACTTTGTGGTGATCATGGTCAAACACGTTATATCATGGTCAGCCAAAAAACTGCATGAATTGATCTTGATATCATTGTCGATAGTAATAACATTAAATTTCATATCTATTGACCTTGGTAAAATATGTTATATTATGGTCAGTTGGGACTCCTTTTTCACCAAAAGTGATAGAAGCTGACCACGATTTGACCATGATGTCATTGTTGATAATAATAACATCAATCGCTGAAAAATTGTAAACATAAATAATGTTAATGTATATTTTGTAAATATCAAATTGCATGTTATTGTAAAATTATTATGTATGATTGTAACATACCACCTTTAATAGTTGTGTAGGGAAAGAGTCGAATCAAAGGCAGTTTGTGACTCAATCCCATTGTTATTAAAGGCACTATGTCACACCAAGTAGTCTTAAGTGAAAAATAATAGCAAACTTACAATATTCTTTTAGCGTATTTTCATGCAATCTAATGGAATATGAAATGATTTTCCATGTTGAGCGCCCTATCATTGAAATTGAATTGTGCATAAAAACTATGCAACGTGGATGAGTTTTATTTAAAATGTGTAGGTTGTGCCTCGTGAAATGGTGGAACAGCCATTCAATAAGAAGAAGGGCTTTCCTAGTCGCAAGTGGGTCACAACCCGTAAACAAATCTCGTGTGATGGCAATGAGTTTGTGAATGTTACGCTACATATTTTTCTTCTCCTACTCGTGTTTTAGCGTGTTCTTATGTATCAACTTCTTGGTGACAGCGTGAATCATATGACAGAGACAGAGTGAATCATATGAAGATATTTGTGTGCTAGAATAAGAAAATTCAACAATATTTATGCAATTGGAAGCAGAAAACAATCCCATCAAGGGGTGTTCGCCCCTGTGCCAATTCACCATATTGTGCCGTACTTGTTATTATGGTACAATTGTAATCCGCTGGCGGATTGTTTTAAAGTCCAGGTGATTTCAGCAATGTTACGTGATATTGTACACACCTACGCCAGTTCCATAGCCCTATTCTATGCATTGGGCATAGAAAATGTAGGATATAGGTCGTCTATTGACGTTCTGCGTGTAGTATATGCATACATGAGTCTTACAGCTTCATTCCTAGTTAAGTCAGCCATCCACGCAGTCAGTTGGTCAGTGTGTTGGTCAATCGGTGGGTGCGTGATTCAGTCTGTCAGCCTGTCTGTCTGTCCGCCACTCATGCAGTCATCTGACCGGCCACTCATACAGTCATCTGATCTGTCACCCATGTAGTCTAGACTGTCAGTCTCTATTCCTCATGCAGTCATCTGATCTGTCACTCATGCAGTCTGTCTGTCACTCATGCAGTTATCTGATCTGTCACTCATGCAGTCATCTGATCTGTTACTCATGCAGTCACCCGATCTCACTCATGCAGTCATCCGATCTGTCACTCATGCAGTCATCTGATCTGTCACTCACGTAGTCATCCGATCTGTCACTCATGCAGTCGGTCGGTTGGTCAGTCATTTGGTTGGTCAATCGGTGTGTGTGTGTGGTTTGGTTTGTCAGTCTGTCACTTATACAGATATCTGATCTGTCACTCATGCAGTCCATCAGTCTGTCACTCATACAGTCATCCTATTCGTCACTCATGCATTCCACCAGTCTAGCACTCATGCAGTCATCTTATCTGTCACTCATGCCGTCATCTGATATGTCACTCATGCAGTTCATCAGTCTGTCACTCATGCAGTCATCATATATGTCCCTCATGCAGTCATCTTATATGTGATTCATGCATTTGGACAGTTCATCACTCATGCAGTCATCCGATCTGTCACTCATGAAGTCATCGTATCTGTTACTCATGCAGTCATCCTATCTGTCACTCATGCAGTCATCCTATCTGTCACTCATGCTGTCATCCTATCTGTCACTCATGCAGTCCACCATTCTGTCACTCATGCAGTCCATCTGATCTGGCACTCATGCAGTCGGTCACACAGACAGTTGGTTGGACAGGTAGTATGCAGGTTTGTCCTTTAGTCGGTCGAGAAGTCCATCACTCATCCGATCTGTCACTCATGCAGTTTTGTCTCTCACGATGTCCGTCACTCATGCAGTCCTCCGATCTGTCACTCATGCAGTCATCTGCTCTGTCATTCATGCGGTAAGTCGGTCTGTCGTTTGGTCGCTCATTCGATCGGTTGGTTGGCCTGTCAGCCTGTCTATAAATCCATCATGCATGCAGTCATCAAATATGTCACTCGTGCAGTCGGTCATCTGATCAGTTACTCGTGCAGTTCAATAGGTTGGTCCGATCTGTCACTCATGCAGTCGGTCAATCCGCCTGTCCGTCAGTCTGTCACTTATGCAGTCATACGATCTATCACTAATGCAATCTGTCAGTCATGCAGTTGCTTATCCGATCTGTCACTCATGCAGTCAGTCGGTCATTCGATCTGTCACTCATCTCATGCAGTCAGTTGATCAGTCAGTCAACCATTCATCATGCCCGTCATTCAACCGATCTGCCACTCATGCAATCCATCATGCATGCAGTCAGTCATCCGATCTGTCACTCATGCAGTCAGTCGGTCATTCGATCTGTCACTCATCTCATGCAGTCAGTTGATCAGTCAGTCAACCATTCATCATGCCCGTCATTCAACCGATCTGCCACTCATGCAATCCATCATGCATGCAGTCAGTCATCCGATCTGTCACTCATGCAATCATCAGATCGGTCACTCATGCAGTCTGTCAGTCCGCCACTCATGCAGTCGATCATCTGATCTTTCACTCATGCAGTCAGTTGCTCATCCGATCTATCTCTCATGCAGTCGGTCTGTCAGTCGGTCTGTTCGTCAGTCGATCACACAGCTTTCCGAGCTGTCACTCATGCAGTCTGTCAGTCCATCACTCATGCAGTTGTTTATCCGATCTATCACTCATGCAGTCGGTCGTTCGTTCGGTCGATCAGCCTGTCTGTCAGTCTGTCACTCATGCAGTCATCTGCTCTGCCTCTCATGCATCCCATCAGTCCATCACTCGTGCAGTCAGTCATCCAATCTGTCACTCATGCAGTCTGTCATTCAACTGATCTGTCACTCATGCAATCTATTACTCATGCAGTCGGTCATCCGATCTGTCACTCATGCAGTCAGTCAGCCATCTGCTCTATCACTCATGCATTAAATCGGTCAGTCGTTTGGTCGCTCATTTGGTTGGTTGGTCGCCCTCAGCCTGTCCTTCAGTCCGTCACGCATGCAGTCATCAGATATGTCACTCATGCAGTGTGTAAGTCCATCACTCATCCAGTCGGTGATCTGATCTGTTACTCATGCAGTTGGTCGGTCGGTCGGCATGACCGTCAGTCTGTCAGTCACACAGCTCTCCGAGCTGTCAATCATGCAGTCTGTCACTCATGCAGTTGGTCATCCGATCTGTCACTCATGCAGCTAGTCCTTCGGTCTGTCGGCCTATCTGTCAGTCCATCACTCGTGCAGGCATCTGATCTGTCACTCATGCACCCTGTCAGTCCATCACTCATGCAGTCAGACATCCAATCTGTCACTCATGTAGTCAGTCAGTCATCCGATCTGTCACTCATGCAGTCGGTCGGTCATCCAACTTGTCACTCATGCAATCGGTCAGTCATCCGATCTGTCACTCATGAGGTCGGTCAAAAATTGTTAAAAAGTCACCCCTCTTTGCCCTCCCATATCCATACAGCATCTATTTGTAATTTCAAGGTAGTCCAAGATGAGTTCACAAAAAATCAGGATATGATTCGGTCAGTTGGTCGGCTTGCCAGCCTGTCCATCAGTCCATCATGCATGCAGTCATCAGATATGTCACTCATGCAGTCTGTCAGTCCATCACTCATCCAGTCGGTCATCTGATCTGTTACTCATGCAGTTGGTCGGTCGGTCGGCATGACCGTCAGTCTGTCAGTCACACAGCTCTCCGAGCTGTCAATCATGCAGTCTGTCAGTCTGTCACTCATGCAGTTGGTCATCCGATCTGTCACTCATGCAGCCAGTCCTTCGGTCTGTCGGCCTATCTGTCAGTCCATCACTCATGCAGGCATCTGATCTGTCACTCATGCACCCTGTCAGTCCATCACTCATGCAGTCAGACATCCAATCTGTCACTCATGCAGTCAGTCAGTTATCCGATCTGTCCATCATGCAGTCGGTCGGTCATCCAACCTGTCACTCATGCAATCGGTCACTCATCCGATCTGTCACTCATCCGATCGGTCAGAAATTGTTAAAAGTCACCCCTCTCTTTCCTCTCCCATATCCATACAGCATATATTTGTAATTTCAAGCTAGTCTGAGATGAGTTCACCAAAAATCAGGATATGATTCGGTCAGTTGGTCGGCCTGCCAGCCTGTCCATCAGTCATCAGATATGTCACTCATGCAGTCTGTCAGTCCATCACTCATCCAGTCGGTCATCTGATTTGTTATTCATGCAGTTGGTTGGTCGGCATGACTGTCAGTCACACAGCTCTCTGAGCTATCAATCATGCAGTCTGTCAGTCCGTCACTCATGCAGTTGGTCATCCGATCTGTCACTCATACAGTCAGTCGGTCGGTCTGTCAGCCTATCTGTCAGTCCATCACTCATTCAGGCATCTAACCTGTCACTCATGCACCCCATCAGTCCATCACTCATGCAGTCAGACCTCCAATCTGTCACTCATGCAGTGAGTCGGTCATCCGATCTGTCACTCATATAGTCCGCTGGTTATCTGATCTGTCACTCATGCAATTGGTTGGTCATCCGATCTGTCACTCATGCGGTCGGTCGAAAATTGTCAAAAAGTCACCCCTCTCCCCTCCCATATCCATACCGCATCTATTTGTAATTTCAAGGTAGTCCGAGATGAGTTCACGAAAAATCAGGATATGATTCGGTCAGTTGGTCGGCCTGCCAGCCTGTCCATCAGTCCGTCATGCATGCAGTCATCAGATATGTCACTCATGCAGTCTGTCAGTCCATCACTCATCCAGTCGGTCATCTGATTTGTTACTCATGCAGTTGGTCAGTCGGCATGCCCGTCAGTCCCACAGCTCTCCGAGTTGTCAAGCATGCAGTCTGTCAGTCCATCACTCATGCAGTTGATCATCCGATCTGTCACTCATGCAGTCAGTCGTTCGGTCGGTCAGTCCATCACTCATGCAGGCATCCAATCGGTCACTCATGCGGCTGGTCGAAAATTGTCAAAAGTCACCCCTCTCTTTCCCCTTCCGTATCCCACGGGAGTCTACCATCTTAGATATGAAAACGCGAAATCAAAAATATGAAAACACGGTAGCACTATATACTACTATAATTATATAATATAGACAAATATATTAGTAGTATATAGAGCTACCATGTTTTCACATTTTTGATTTCGCATTTTCATATCTAAGATGGTAGACTCCCGTGGGACTAAAACGAGACTGCTGTGCATATCCATACCGCATCTATTTGTAATTTCAAAGTAGTCAGATGAGTTCACGAAAAATCAGGATATTATTGCTTTTTCATAATGAAAGTCCCATAACGAAAATACCACAATACTGGTAAGACACACTTATGAATGAACGTGGGTTGCGCTGCCCATTTTCATAATAACTGCAATAGTTTACAAACTATTGTGAAAGCGTTACGAAAACTGATAACGCAAGCCACCTTCGGCGTATACGCGGTGCGCGTTACCAGTATTGCTGGCCTGTTTACAGCTAATCCGCCCTATTTTAGTCGAGCCTATCATTTAATTCAGTCGTTAATAGTATTTACTGATGATGCAGCCATCTAATAACAATAGCCGATTGACACAAGTTGAAACCGAAACAAAAAATGTGTCACATGATAAGAGGGATTTCCCTGTATGAATATTTATGAGATGCCCACTGAATACAATATAAACTAGATGGATAAGATCAGAAATGGCTGTAAAAATGCGCTATTTGAAGATCGTGGTAACGGTGGATTTAAATTGATTTATTGGCGGCATTGTGCAAATATGAACTCCTGACACAATGAGATGATGTATAAAGCCTAGAAACTGATTTGCAATAATGAAATAGTGTAACATAGCAGCTTTAATTGACAATAAAATATGTTTAAAACAAAAACATGAATATTTGTAGTGACCATGGTCAAACATATGATGTCATGGTCAGTTTGGATACTGACTATGATATCATTGTCAATAGTAATAACGTAGTAAACATGGTCAAACATGTTATATCATGGTCATTTTGGACATGAACTGACCATAATATTATTGGCAATAGTAATAATATTAAATTTTGTTGAGACCATGGTCAACCACTTTATGCCATTGACCATGGTCAAACATGTTATACCATGGTCAGTCTGACCATGAATATTTTTAAAATGTGACCATGTTCACATGGTCATTCAACATCATGCTCAACTGAGAAGAAAATAATGGGTGTCCATAGGCTTGCGCGATTATGCGATTAAATCGAAAATCATGATTATGTTTTAAATCGTGAATTTATATGATTAAAAATTAGATAATCGAATAATCGTGAATATTTTCTATTGCATAAAATATTTCAAAACCTAACTTTCAATTACTTTTTAATGCGCTCGGTCATGAAAGATGGCATTTTGCTTAGTGAATGTATGTCCATTTTTAGGACAAGAGAAGACTATTTTTGAAAATGAGAATCGAGCCAGGAATTCTAGTGATACATTTTCAAAAATAGTCTTCTCTTGCCATGCAAATGGACTTCTAAACACCATTGCAATTTTCGTCATTGATATTCTTTTGTCGCTATCGCTTGGCAATTTGTATCTAAGCTGATTAATCGAGTAATCACGATTATTTTTTAATAATCGATCGCGATCACTCAACGCAATAATCGCACAAGCTTAGGTGTCCACGGTCGACTGCGATATCATGGTCAGCAGTAAAGCAGGGTAATGTTCCAGTTGAGCGGTACATGTCCCTTAGAAATCTTATTACACAGTTCAGCCTTTAATGTGGCTCCACTCAAATGTAGATGCCGTCATTCTGGATACACAGATAGACATGCTTTTGAGTTTTCGTTTAGTTATTTAGCCAGTCACTAGTTATACATCCTCAAAAATAGTTCACTCTTCGTCTGCAAATGGACTTCTCAAGACATCTGTAGAACCATGTTTTTGCTGGCTTGACCATTAACCACTTAATGGTCATACCGGCCGAAAACCGGCCTCTGTTATGGCCTTTTGGAATGTCCATTTACAGGCCGAGAGAATACAATTTTTTGAAAATTTACCACTAGAATGACTGGCTCGATAACCGAGCCAGTCATTCTAGTGATAAAGTTTCAAAAATTGTATTCTCTCGGCCTGTAAATGGACATTCAATAAGAAAATATTAACATTTTATGGACCAAATCTGACCATTAAATGGTTAAAGCCTTAATAATACTGAGTCAATCAGCCCAAGTAGAGAGATTCTTGAAGGATCCATGTGTCAGTCGGGTATCTGACATCATAACGTCACTACTTAGCTGACATCACAATCAAGATGAGTTAGCTCTCAGTCTGTCACGAAACTTGAAATGTCTTTCAAAACTTATTAAGCATTTTGTTGAATATTTTGGAACTAATATACTGGGAGCTGTTGCTGCTACAGAAACAACTAGTCAAGTTAGGTTCAAAATATTCAATAGCTTACATGTATAGTTACCTTGAAATTGGGATTTTTTGGAAATCGGGGTTCAAGGTATATTTTTGTCGTAATTCTAACAATGTTATTGCTACCTCAGTCCGCAATAACTTTCAGTCAAACTACGTCTAAGATATTGTGCAGGTTTCAAGGTCACATCTTTCACATCTAGTCAGTGTCTGAGTTTCTGTCATGCGTACATGTTTGCAAAGCAGAATTGATAAAAACATGAAGCTAATGTCTAAAGAGACAAGAAAATATTTGCTAGATAAACATTTGGTGAGTGTTATAAACTGATTGGTGTCTACAGGACAATAGTTAAAAATCTAGAACCTGTGCTCTATTAACCCTTTAACACTCATCGGACAAAAACAGCTTCTGCAGTGCGCCTGAGAAATGTCAATTTGCAGACCAAGAGAAGACTATTTTTACCACTGGAATGACTGGCTCGATAACCGAGCCAATCATTCCAGTGGTAAACTTTCAAAAATAGTCTTCTCTTGGTCTGGAAATGGACATTTCCTATGAGTAAATTGAAATTTTCTGGAACAAAGCGTTAAAGAGTTAAGATTCACACAGTTAACCCATTGAACACCACATTCCGGAATGCTCAATTTCCAAATAACTACTCAGGGAAGCTGTTAAATATTTTGAATCTAGCGTGACAGTAACATGTTGCTGCCATTCAAAATATTCAACAGAATGTTTATTAAAATGTAATCGATTTTGATCTTTTGGTATTTTGGGTTCAAAGAGTTAAACTAGTATTATGATCTCAGCTGATTTGTCAGTCAGCTGAGAAATAACAATCAAGCCCCACCGCCCCCCCCCCCCCCCTCCCCACCGCCCCATTTAACTGCCTGCTCATGCATCTTCAACAACGGTGGGACACGGTGTTATTTATTGAAGGATTGACACCAAATTTTAATTGTGAAATTTAAGTTTATTTGAGGGCAAACATGGGAATTCATCGGTGAAAGGGTTTAACTTATGTATGGTTCACGAACCACACAAATCCCATGTAAGTGAGCTGAATCATGGTTCTTCTTCCCTTGGTTTGCGGTTTTCCGAGCCAATGAATGTTTGTTACATTCCTAGTTATTAGCCCTTAATGGTTCAGCTTGTGAAAAACTGCTTCTATGGACTTGAGCAATCTCCGTTCTGCTTCTATGGACTTGAGCAATCTCCGTTCTGCTTCTATGGACTTGAGCAATCTCCGTTCTGCTTCTATGGACTTGAGCAATCTCCGTTCTGCTTCTATGGACTTGAGCAATCTCCGTTCTGCTTCTATGGACTTGAGCAATCTCCGTTCTGCTTCTATGGACTTGAGCAATCTCCGTTCTGCTTCTATGGACTTGAGCAATCTCCGTTCTGCTTCTATGGACTTGAGCAATCTCCGTTCTGCTTCTATGGACTTGAGCAATCTCCGTTCTGCTTCTATGGACTTGAGCAATCTCCGTTCTGCTTCTATGGACTTGAGCAATCTCCGTTCTGCTTCTATGGACTTGAGCAATCTCCGTTCTGCTTCTATGGACTTGAGCAATCTCCGTTCTGCTTCTATGGACTTGAGCAATCTCCGTTCTGCTTCTATGGACTTGAGCAATCTCCATTTGCAGATCACGAGATTGTTTTTAAATATTTAGTTTTAATAATAAAATTTCAAAATTAGTTTTCTTGACCACAAATAGCCACTCGGAAGCAAAGTTCTTGATTTTCTTGACCAGCCCGGCTAGTCAAGGTTTGAATAAGCTGTACCTGAAAGAAATTTATCCTTTGGTAACTTAACAGATCTGAATGGCTCGAAAAGAACAGTAATCAACGAGTGTTAAAAAAAATATACCACACATGTGACCTAGATAAAGGGTTAAAAAACAATGGAGGAATTCAGTTTTAGCTATTCCCCGCCCATCTCTATCTAAGCTCAACCCACGCCTTGCCCGTGTTGGGATCAATCTAGGGCTGCGCGATATACCGATACCATATTTAAAACCGATATCTTGCACTGACGGTTTCATAACCGATTATAAAAAATAAATATCGAAAAACCGAATATGAACATATTTTCGGTTTTTCGTATCAGGATTGTTAAAAATAAAAGATACTAACGAGCATGAAAAGTGTAATGAATAATAATGATCATACTTTCCATTAAGCTACGTTCGGGGCAACTAATAATTCAACGTGGCCCCAATTGCGCATATTGTGTAACTCCATGTAACTCGATGTACGCCGAGAGAAATCAAGCAGCGAATTAATTAAATAAATATCCACTCGTCTTTTCTCTGGTAGTCTCCGATAAATTTGCAATATAAAACACAATACTAATGCGGGAATTTGTCATTGAAATTTGTATCGGGGAAAACATTTCTAAACAACGGCATCCATTTTATTTACGTCACCGGCTAATTAACATAATGCAAAGTCGTCCCAAAACTAAATCGCCCGAATGCATAAAAATCTTGCCAATAAATATAATGCTGAATACATTTTGCCGATTAGGATATAATTTTAAATAAAATTATTCCTCAAACCATTTTTAAAACGTTATCTTCTATACACAATATCATATTAACTTATGAAATTCGCGTTCGCACTATTACAGTTAATATTTTCTTCAAGGCATGATTTCATCCTCGGACCGAATTGGAAATGAAAGAAGAAAGGGAGATAATTACATCATAATTAATTACAATCACGTAATTTACGTCTTTTCGCAACGTGTTTTGATGATTTATGATTAATTTTGGCAAAATAAACGATGTTTATTTAACTGTGCGTAATATTTAGGCGGTCTAATTAATAATTTCACTCCCGCGATGATGGATATTATAAGGTATATTAAGCTTTAAAGGCGTAAAACGTTACGAATGTATCAAGGCGTGAAAATACATTCTGTTTTCGTGCTATTTTTTATTATTTAAATTTTTTGTTTCATGTCCATAAAACCGATATTATTTAAAACCAATATGAAAAGTCATATCGAAACCGATATGGCTGTAAGCCAAACCGCGCAGCCCTTAGATCAATCCGGAAAACTACAGGTAAGGTGTTGAATATTTTGGAACTTACAGCAATGGCACCCAATCAGATTATTTTCAAACTAATCAATGGCATGTTTATTAAATAGTAAAGATAGTGAGGTATGGTGTTATTCCCGATTAACTCTCTAGTGAGAACATGTCCTTAAACTCTTAATTATTAAGAGTTTAAGACAGACTATTAAGCGTTTAAGACAGATTAAATTGAATCATTCTTGTCACAATGATGTCATCCTACATGTTGATTATGACATCATATGATTGATGAAAAAACTGGATTCCTCCATTGTGACCTTTTTGTAAACTACTAAATTCACATTCACTAGGCGTCTTCAACATCAAGTTGTTGATAATGACCTTGTCTTAAGTCAAACATCAGCAATGATTTGTAAACAAATATGAAGTTTATTCAAAGCCCTTTGGGAATAAGCAAGAATTTCTGCTATCTGTGTGGATGTATGTTCATTTGTTTACGGGTCAACATCCATGAGTCACCATCGCTCATATTAACCATTTAACCCTTTGGTTGTCACGCCCGCCAAAACCGGCCGCTGAAGTAATCTTGCGGAATGGATATTTGCAGGGCAAGAGGAGACTATTTTTGAAAATTTACAATGGCCATGACTGGCTTAGTAACCGATCCAGTTATTCCAGTGGTAAATTCTCCGCTTTACCTGCAAATGGACATTCAAAAGGGAAATATTTAGATTTTCTGGACAAAATTGTACCACTAAAGGGTTAACCATCAAATCTTTTGTTCAAAAAATTTCAATCTTATAGAAAATGTCCATAAACAGACCAAGAAAATACTATTTTTGAATGTATGCTGCTGTAATGTACTAATTTGACTTGAAGCTGTTGCTGCTAATCTAACTGGAAGCTGTTGCAGCTGATTTGACTTGATGGTGGTGCTGCTGCTCTAACTGAAAGTGGTTGCAGCTAATTTGCCTTGAAGGTGTTGCTTGTTGCTGCTAATTTAACTGGAAGCTGTTGGTGCTAATGTGACTGGAAGCTGTTGCTGTTACTCTGACTCGAAGCTGTTGCTGTTACTCTGACTTTAAGCTGTTGCTGTTCTCGTCTTTAAGCTGTTGCTGCTAATCTAATAGTAAGCTGTTGCCGCTAATCTGACTTGAAGCTGTTGCTGTTACTCTGACTTGAAGCTGTTGCTGCTAATCTGAATTGAAGCTGTTGCCGGGATCGGGACTGGAATCTGTTGCTGCTAATCTGATAGTAAGCTGTTGCTGTCACTCTGACTAGAAGCTGTTGCCTTTACCCTAACTTGAAGCTGTTGCTGGGAGATGGACTGGAAGCTGTTGCCACTAATTTGATAGTAAGCTATTGCAGTTACTCTGACTAGAAGCTGTTGCTGCCCTATTCAATAGCTTCTGGTCGGTTGTGGTTTGAAGTTGTGGTACCAGGATTTCAAATTTGAAAGTGCATATATAATGAACATATTTTATAAGCATTTTTGCAAGTTAATAAGTTCATAAAATTTGTAAATGGAATGTAGACAGGTTAGCTAATTAATTGCCTTCAAAGCGTGCACCCAACAGCTGTTCCAAAGCTGTGCTCTATATGTAACCATTTAAGCTTTACTGACCTGAAGTGAGAAATTCTTTGTGATGTCTGCTTTGACTGGGAGTATAGGCAGCAACAACTTAGTTTCAAAATAACTGAAAGCTTACTGTGTCTTATGTTTGATACGCTGGAATTTCATTGATTAAAGAGGTATTTTGTAACCTTGAAATTTAGACACTGAATTGTTGGGCATGAAAAGGTAATTAAATGTTGCACTGAAGAGAATTTGACTTTTAAATTAATTTTTTTCCTTCAAAATGTTCTCTGTTCAATGTACCTGCTTTCTATTTAACCATGTAGCGTTACGATCGTAGGCACCAGGATAAGAGTCTAGCATTATTAACCTTTGCTCATGTTACACCCGGAGACAGACCGTGTCACTAGTGGAGACAGTCGTGTCACTTTACAGAAAAAAAACTACTATATTTTCTAGCATAAACATAGTTTGATTATTCGCAACACATTGATCGAAATGACCAGGAAGTGTGACCATATTAAATCAACAACATAAGTCTACATAGTGGCAAGTTTTTGTCTCCGTTTAGCGCACAGAAATCATGATAAAGACCTCTGATTTTTGTCCTGGCTTGTGCCCTGATTTAGGCGATGCAAAATGACATTGTGTACGTGCCATTTTATTCACTTCACTAATGAAGCTTATTTTATGACAATGGACACCTATCAAGATAATTTGGAGGTCACAAAAATAACCATCTAACAGCAAAAAGGGAGACTGTTTTTAGCCGTCTTACTGCTGAGTTTTTGCAGACGACATATTCCAGAGGTTATATCTCTGGACTGCCTAAATATTTTGAAAACTCACTGAAAGTTGTTGGTGGCTAAGCCACCAACAACTTTCAGTCAAATTGTTTTCAAAATAATCAACGAGTCAAGAGTTTTTGCTCGTTGAAATTATTGTCTGGCCGCGTGAAGCAGTGAGACAGTTAAAACTACATTTCTGATTGATGTAGGCTTCAGATTTAGAGAGCTTAATGCTGATGAGCCACCAGCAAAAAGATGGAAATGGACATGAACCTATTACTATCCCAAAGGATTACATTTATTACCATGATCTTATATTATAAAGGTACCCCCTACCCTTGCAGTTACGTCCTTTGAAACTAATTTGAATGAACAATTCCAGGCAAATTAGTTTCAAATTATTCAACAGATGTCAAGTATGCATGCTTTTAAATTTGGATACTTGCATATAATTGTTTAAAGGCGTAATATAGTGTTAGGGTATTTTTTCTGACTGATGATGAGAATTATTTAAACTACTTACAAGTATTTCATAATGGGAGACAAACTATTGAAGTCTTGGAAGGTGCTATGCCTGGGTGTGAGTGTGCATGTACTAACTGAATGGAGAGAAGCAGCAGCAGCAGCAGCAGCAGCGGCATACAGAGCATTAAATTTAGGTCACAGACTTACAAACTGCATGACTGAGGCTCTATAGGGACAGCTATGTGTACTTTATTATAGTAATTGGATATTTTTGCAATCTCTGTATCTCCGCCGTGTCCACTTACACACCACGCAGAGCGGAGACACGTGAGAGAATCACAGGAAAACGCCAGTTTCATGGGCTATCAACTTGTGTGGGCGTACCACCCACACCCGTTGCATGCGCCTGAAACATGCGTATGCCCAGTGATATAAAAAGGTCCAGGGTAGAATGGAGGGGGACGCGATGCACAGAGCTTGCTGTATATAGCTATACATACATGTAAAGTAAACTGCACTACCAATATAGAAATTAGTCAAGTACAGAATTCATTTCAATTCTGTTGTTTTGTTTTAAACTGTTTGTGCTCCTTGAAGTTAGACCAAGAACCCAACACTGGTGACAGCGGCGTGATAAGAACTTATACATGTGCCTAGTGTAAGTAGAGAATGAAAAGTTTGAAGTAATTGTTTTAATGTGAAATTTGTTAAAACTTCAGTAAATTATAATTGTGAAGTTAAGTTTTGTTAAACAAGTACATTGTGAAGGTAAAATGGTTAAAAACACTAAAAGTTAAAATCAAAGAAGTGATCATAGTGAACCTGATGAAACAGTAGTAACGGAGGGTGCTACAGGTGGAAGTAATGGGCGTGTCTTTGGAGAAAGAGGTAGCTGAACTCCGTCTGCAGATGGAAACAGCTTCGAAAATGGTGGCAGAATCAAATGAGCATGCCATGTGGGCTGAAAGAGAAAAACATGAACTCGAGAAGCAATTGAATGTCCACACGGTACCAGAGCAAAGTTTTGACCATACAGGAAATGAAGATCCATCTGCAGCAGTGATAAATTTGATCGATCAGAGGAACTATATGCACTTGTCACGGTATGTTGCACAAAAATGTCCTTTGTTAAATCAACAGTCCACTCGTAATACGAACCTCGTCACAGATATGACATCCCATTATCCTGATCTGGTGTATTTGACGGGAATACTTCGTGGGACAGTTTTTACTAGCCATTCAGTTCTCTTGCAAATGCATGTTTCTGGAGTGATGATGAAAAATTGTTTCGATTGACAAGCAGCTTGAGAGGTGAAGCGGCTGAATTTGCTTTCAACCAGCTTGCTCCTGATATGCTGAACTCATATGACTCACTAGTTTGTGTTGTTGAGAGTAGATTCAAAGAAATTAGCAGTGACATCTTACCTGGCAAAGTTAGAAACTAGGAAATTGAGTAGTAGAGAAAAACTGACTTGAGTATATTGCGGATATTCAGGAGCTGGTAATAAAAAGTTATCCATCTGCTGATATGAACACCAGAGAGACAATTATCATGAGACATTTTATAAAGGGATTGTGTGATCCAAATGCAATTCTGGCGGGTAGAATGAAAAAGCCAAAGACAGTGGATGAGGCACGGGATGCTTATGAAACATAAATGAGCCTGCGAGATGACCTTGCCAAGGTACCACAATAGCGAATCCGTGCAGTTCAAAATACAGACTGTTATGTCACTGAAGCGAGACTCCAGGAGTTTGGGCAGGAACTAATGTCATCAATTGAACTTAATTTTAGCAAGATAAGACAACTCCTGGATGTAGAGAAGAACAAGTATGCATCAAAGAACAATGGTGAACACAAATCTCGCAAACCAACAGTTTGAAAGGTGTCAGTAGAGTGCTAATATAACTGTCATGGGCTAGGACATAATATTCTCGACAGTATCCAAGATGAAGTGGTCATACTGCTAGCAGACAAGATGACTGTACAAACAAAGATGAACAATCGGAAAACTAAAGTGGACCGGTTCCAACAGCCTGGCACTGGTCTCAACAGAGAACTATTCACGTATTACAGGCATAATAAGTAAAATGGTGGATAAAGATGTTTTCTTTCTTCTGCCTGTGGAACTGAATGGAGTGAAAGCAAACTTTCTTATCGATACAGGAGCAGAGGTATCAATAATCTCCAAGTCAGTGTTTGAGAGTATGCCCTCTAGTTTGAAACCTGTTCTAAATCCTTGGTCTTTGGTACCTTTGCATTTAAAAACTGCAGACAATGGTACTATTGATGTCATAGGAATAATTGACACAGTGTTACAAATAAATGGATGTAGTTTTAATTGGCATTTCTATGTGGCACCAGTTCTTGATGATGGTCTGTTGTAAGGTAACTGGCTCATCAGCTAATGTGTCACGAGTAATTCTTAAGAGAAACACCCTAGTGAAGGCGAACAGTGAAAGCATTGTTGAAGGAATACATTGCTTCTCATAAGGGTCCTTTTAAGGTATAGCCCCCCAAAATATAACTGGGGACCCCCAAAAGTTGTGGTAGTGGGTCCCATGGACCCCTGAAAATCTTGCATGATAGTTAAATATTAATTAGATTTATAGATCTTTGCACAAAGACACCCACAAAATCTAGCAATCTACCATAATTCATCCATGATGCTCTCTAATTTTAGCATGGATGAGAAAAACTTGATGAGAATCCTAAATTTCAGTTTGGTACCCCCAGATTTCAGGTTGGTACCCTTAGTTTTCTAGGTATGGGGTCCCTGGGACCTCCAAAATTTAGATGCCATGAGAAACACTGAAGGAATAGTTGGTCCAAATAACTTTAAATATAGATGTGCCTTAGTCGAACCTGTATCTGTTGATTTTGTTTCACAAAGCCTCTTGCTGGGTAGTTCATTAGTTGATCACATCGCTCAGACATAGGAATACCTATAAGAATAGCAAATCTTTCTTCCGAGGATGTTATGTTGCATAAAGGCTTGACAATAGGTCATATATAAGAAATCGATAATGTTAATGTTCTTGTAGAACGTGAAAGTAGAGAAGCACATAATAACGGATTAGGTGCATCTGTAAATAGTGTCAGAAATCACGGCAAGCATGGCATTAACCGTGAATATGGCAAATGGTCACAAACCCTCCAGGAGTTATTTAGCTGGAGCCGTAATAATTTAAGCAAAACTCAACAAAGCAATTTAGCCAAGTTATTATCTAAGCATCTAGAGGTGCTTTAAAAATGTTATGATAATCTTGGCCGTACATCTGTTACTTAGGCTTGCGCAATTTTTCGATTTAATCGTAGTTTGATTTATTTTTAAAATCACGATATTTACGATGTAATTGAGTAAAAATCAGAAAATCATCAAAAATTTCATGTTTTTTTTTAAATCTGAAGTGTGTACTTTTCCATCGCATTTTGTCAGTACATGAGCACAATTATACTCAATTCATGCCTGTGTTCATTGTGTTTATATCCCTCCGTGTCATGCACATGTCGAATAATTACTAATCACAATACAAAGCGCTACAATAAACAAGCTAACAATAGAGAGGTAACACCTTTGTCATTGAGAAAACAAGTTAGTTACTCCGTCGAATTGCCATATAATTTTCTTTCTTTCGCTGCAGACCCCGAGTCTGTCGTGAAATGCCAAATATATACTTATCCGTGAATCCACTTCAGAATGGGCTTCTCCATTAGTTTTTGTCAGAAAGAAAGACGGATCAGTGAGGCCATGTGTGGATTACAGAAAATTAAATGAAAGTTGTGTCAAGGATTCCTAACCATTGCCACTTATGGACTCGTGCATTGACTGTTTTGGTGGAGCAAGAGTTCTCCACCCTCGATCTACAATCCAGGTATTGGCAAATTGAGTTAAAAGAGCAAGATAAACACAAGACAGCATTCATCACAAGAAGTAGACTTTTTGAGTACAATGCTTTACCTTTTGGCCTTTCGAATGGACCTAGTACATTTCAGAGGTGCATGGAGTTGATTATGCGCAGACTTCAGTGGAAAAGTTTGCTAATTTATCTGGATGACATAATTATTTTCAGTGCCACGGTCGAAGAACATTTAACTAGACTTGGTGAAGTTTTTACACGACTCGGTAAAGCTGGTCTGAAGCTAAAGCCAGCTAAATGCGAACTCTTTCAAACAGAAGTGACATTATTGGGCCACGTTGTAACCCCAGGAGTTAAGAAAGATCCAAAGAAAATTCAAACCATTAAAGACTGGCCTGTGCCAACAAATATTACATAATTGAGAAGTGTGATCCGATTTTGTTCTTATTGTAGAAAGTTCATCACGGGGTTTTCTACAATAGCCAAGCCATTGAATCAACTGTTGGAGGCCGGACAGCGATTCATATGGTCAGACGGTTGTGAGAAAGCTTTAAATAAGTTAGTCGGCTATTATCGAGGATGTTACCTTCGTATATCCAAACATGGATGGACTATTCATTTTGGACACTGATGCCTCTGGCACTGGTATTGTTGCCACTCTCTCAGTAGCAATGGTGTGAGAAAGCAGGGAAAGAAGTAGAACGTCCAGTGGCCTTTGTAAGCAAGTCATTAAGCAAGACACAAAGGTGATATTGTGTCACAAGACGTGAACTCCTTGCTGTGGTGACATTCGCACATCATTTTCGATAATATTTATTAGGAACAAAGTTTGTGATTAGAACAGATCATAGTGTGCTTTGGTGGGTAATGTCATTTCGTGAGCCCACTGACCAAATGGGTAGATGGATTGAACTTTTGTCAGATTTCAATTTCAAAATTATCATCGAGCTGTAACGCATTAGGTGGGGGATTATTTGGGATACCTGGTGATCAGGAAGAATGCGTTCATGCATCGGGAAGGAAAAGACGGCATGATGCAATCTTAGAGCAGTCACCAGGAGGAGATAATCTTTAGTCAGCTAATTTTGATATGCTGTGCCAAGACGATGTTTCTGGGACATGGATTGGTGGTTACTCATATGAAGAGGTTGCTGCCAGGCAAAGCGTGGATCCAGATTTGAAGAATCTGAAATGGTGGCTAACTGAATCATCTGAGAGACCCTCAAGGGATTTAGTGACAGCTGAAAGCCAAGTTTTGCGAAATCTGTGGTTGCATTGGGATTTACTGCTATTGAAGAATGGGGTGCTGTGTAAAATATGGTTCTGTCCCGATAAAGTGCAGTCTCATCTACAGCTTGTTGTCCCCAGCTCTTCAAAACACAGTAATGGAACAAATGCATGACAACATCTTATCTGGTCACATTGGATTCAAGAAAACTATTGGTAAAGTCCAGCGACAGTTTTACTGGTACAGGATGAAGGAATCAGTTCGTAACTGGATACGGAAATGTGTCAAGTGTGGTGCTAGGAAGCATCCACAAAGGAAACCTAGGGCTGCACTTAAGGATTATCGTGACGGTGCTCCTATAGACAGGATTGTTACAGATATTCTTGGGCCTTTTCCTGTTACTGAAACAGGAAATCGTTATGTGTTAGTTATTTCTGATTATTTCAGTCGATGGGTTGAAACATATGGTATTCCAGACTTTACTGCTGCAACTGTTGCTAACAATAGAGTATATGATTTCCATGCCAAATTTGAATGTCCACTGGAAATTATTTCTGATCAGGGAAGGAATTATGAATCAGAGCTGTTCAAGGAAGTCTGCAAGTGTCTACAGATTCACAAAACTCGTACATCTCCATATCATCCCTCAGCAAATGGACTAGTAGAGCAATTCAATCGAAAATTGGTAGATATGATTGCAATTTATGTTGCTGACAATCAGCGAAATTGGGATATCCTTCTGCCACTGTTACCGTCTGCTTATAGATGTTGTCACCACGAAAGTACTGGCTACTTACCTAACTTCTAATGTTAGGACATGAAGTGAATTTACCAATATGCATTCTGCTTGGTGATACATCTAATCACCAAGATTCAAGTGACTATTGTGATTATGTAGCGACATTACAGGACAGTATGGTAAAAGTACATGAATTTGTTCGGAAACAACTAAAGAAAACTGCAGAATGACAGAAACAGGATTATTACACACGAATTGCTATGAATAATTATAAAGTTGGGGAAACCAAGTATACCACTGTGACAGTACTAAAACTCTAGGATTAAGTCCAAAACTGAAAGCATAAAATTGGAAGAGACCGTGTATTATTTTAAGAAAGATATCTGACGTGTTGTTTGAAATAAAACCACAAGCTAGGGCAAAACCTAAAGTGTTGCATCATGACAGACTTAAGCCATATCTTGATGATCCTGTTCCAGAGTGGATTATTAAATTTCAAAATGCAATGGTGAAGGAGAAAGGCTCTGAAACAATCGCTAAAGAAAATGTGGAAACTTGTCATAACAGTGTTATTCCTGAATGTAAAGCTAGGTTACCAGAGTCAGTTTCAAAGCAGGAAACTACTATGACAAAAGGAACAGAGTACTCACATAGAGGATTTGTTCCACGTTATACAAAGGATATGCAACTTACTCATAATTTGAAGTGAACCCTGCAGTGAGAATTCTAATTTTAATGTGTATGCGTGTAATAATTCATTGTATTTGTATGGTCTTTACTGGTAACTATATTTTGAGTTAAAAAGTGAATGTCTGCCTTTAAATATTCCACTCTGATATCAAAGATTAACTGTTACGGTGTTAATAGAAGCAAGGCTGGTGTCAATCTTTAGAACCATGTTTCTGAAAGTTGTTGCTGTCGTCAACAGGAACTGTTTACAACAAAATTGTTTTCAAATTAAGCATGGACTAATCTCATGAAAGGGAATGGAATCAGGAATCAGTGGTTTATTCTTAAGCCTGTGATGGATCTGAGTACTTACAATACTGTAATTAATATCAAACTTGGCTCAGAGAGTTTGGCTCACTAGGCTCTTGATATACTATCAGGATATGCTAGTCAAGTTGGCCTAGTTATTCTTGCAGCTTGCTTATCACACTGGGTCAATGGTACACTCTACCCAGTTTCCCAAGTTCATTGAACATCAAATACACCCGGCGTGTCTCTATGCCTTACATTCAATATCAGTAAATGTAATCAGACCTAACCGGCTTTGTCCGTGACCTAGAATCAAGATCAGCAACTGTATCCTTAACTACCCGCCGTGTCTCTGTGGAAAACCCTGTCATAGTCACACCAAATGTCTATTAAGGATGCATTGCTATTTCATTTTCTAAGATGGAGAGTCAATCCCAGTTTGTGTGTGTTCAGTGTAATACTGTTCTTTCATCTAGGCCTGCTTTAAGAAGACATTCTGCTTCAAGGCATTTGCCTTGGTATTTTGGAGCCTACCATTGTGATGTGTGCCATATTAACTGTGAAACTAGAACTAGATTAGAGTACCACATTTTAGGAAAGTTACATAAGCAAAAAGTAAAGAATAAATATAAGAATTTAATTGTGACTGATATATTTACTTTAAGAAATAATTTCATTGATCAGTGGAAAAGTAACATTTATAGTGGTGAAAGACTGCAATCTTTAGCAAAATTCCGTTTACAAATACCTCTAATATCAAAATGGATTTTATGGACAGTGGCGAGTATGAAGCAATCACTCTAACACAAGATGAAATACCAGGACCATCAGGTGTGTTATTCTCTGTTTCAAATCATTCTGCAGATATTAGCAATGAATCAACACAATTGACTGATTCATCAGGATTAAATGTTTTCTTTGCGGATGTGACTGGAGATGTTCCTCAGCATGCAGGCAAAAGAAAAATAGCTTCAGGTTCTTAATCTGCAACACCATCCTTGCCAGCTGTCACAACTTCCTGTGAACCTAAATCTAGCGTGTCAATAAATAACATTTCTTTTAATTGTCTTCCATCACCATCCTTTGTAGAATCATAAAGTCTGTGTGATTCTGGTAGCCTGAATACTGTGGTACCACCAGCAAAAAGAGTTTGCCAAGATAATGAACCTCTGTCAGAATGTCAGCAATCTAGTCAATTTATAGAACTGATTCACTCATTGGAAAATCAAATTAAAAGTTTGGACAAACATATTGACTTTAAAATTGTAGACAGCGAGAAGAAAATGTGAAAAGGAAGTACTATCACTAGGGAATGCATTTGAAAGGAATACCAGACAGATTTTAGAGTACCAACGTCTCGTTGCTAGCAACCTGCAAGATAGTCTTAAAAACATGGCTCAGCAGGTACGCGTAACACAGCCCGCACCAACAAATCCAGCAATGATTCAGGCAATATGGAGCCTAGTTGCAGAAACTGTTAAAACGCTATATGTAGTGTCTTCATCTCCTAGCAGTTCTAACAATCCTGAGGTGCAGAATATCAACAGTGACTCTCTTCAAACGAAACATCTTCTTTAAGGGTTAACCCTTAGCACACCGAGGTAAAAAACCCTGTTAAATGTCAATAAAATAAGGATTGGTGTACATTTGAGTGTCAATGTTACTGAAAGCTATTGTTGTCTTAGACAGTAACAGCTTTCAATGGCATTGTTTCTAAAATGAATACCAATTGTCATGGGAATTGAGAAATCTAAAAATTCAGTGCTCTAAGAGTGTAAGTTTAATTTTGAAACTCTGACATTTCTAGGGATTATTCCTGCATAGAACATTTGAACTGCATACCACAACCACGAGGACGTGATAGTAACCAGGTGGGGGATAGTGTTAGGGTATTTTTCTGACTGATGATGAGAATTATCTCTTGATTCCTTGGAAGCTGCTATGCCTGGGTGTGAGTGTGCATGTACTAACTGAATGGAGGGAAGCACAGACTTACAGACTGCATGACTGAGGCTCTATAGCGACAGCTATAGGTGTATTCTATTATAGTAACTGGATATTTCTCCAATCTCTGTATCTCCGCAGTGTCCAGTGATATGCCATGCAGAAATACGCAGAGCGGAGACACGCGAGAGAATCACAGGAATGTGCCAGTTTCATGGGCTATCAACTTGTGTGGGCATACCACCCCCCCCCCCACCCCCAGCCGTTGCATGCGCCTGAAACATGCGTATGCCCAGTCATATAAAAAGGTCCCGGGTAGAATGGAGGGGGACGCGATGCACAGAGCTTGCTGTATATAGCTGTACATACATGTAAAGTAAACTGCACTACCAATATAGAAATTAGTAAAGTATAGAATTCATTTCAATTCTGTTGTTTTGTTTTAAACTGTTAGTGTTCCTTGAATTTAGACCAAGAACCCAACAATAGGTATTACATGTAATTAAGCGTCTCGTCAATTGTGTTATATTCGCTTATGGAGCATCTAAGACATCTTAGGAATGGCCAGGTATTCATGGTCCCTCTAGAGGCTGGCCCAGTCACCCACTCGTATCAGCCAAAAATGGCTTCTGCAGTGGTCTTGATAAATGTCCATTTGCAGACCAATTGAAGACTATCTTCGAAAATTTACCACTGGAATAACTGGCTCGATAACTGAGCCTGTCATTCCAGTGTCCAATTTTCAAAACTGGTCTTCACTTGATCTGCAAATGGACATTTCTCAAGACCACTGCAGCAGAAATGGACATTTTCTATAAGAAAATTGAAATGTCGTTGAACAATTTTGACCCTTAATTGCCAGATTTGTCACTTTTAGCGCTTTAATCCTAAAAGTTGTTAAGAAAATGCTCATTTGCACACACAGATTATTTTAGAAATTTATCATTGGGATTACTGGCTCGGTTATCGAGTCAGAGCCATTCCAGTGGTAAATTGTCAAAAATAGTTTTCTCTTGTCCAATGCACATGAACATTTCTCAAGAAATGGTCTGATTAATAATTTGAACATAATGGAGAATTCCAGTTTATCCATCAATCATATGACTTCGTCATCATCTACATGGAATGTAGGCTGATGTCATAATCAATTATGTCATGAATGGGGTAACTAAGTTCTTCACAAAAGCTTAATCTGTGACAGACTAAGAGTTGTTGTACAAATTGTATGACTTTAATATTTAATAAACATTCTGTTGGATATTTTGAAACTAATTTGACTGGATTGCCATAGTCAGCAACAGCACCAGTCAAATTGGTTTCAAAATATTCAACAGCTTACCTGTATAGTTTTCTGGAAATTAAGATTCAGAGTTCATGGATCGATTGATCCCAACATGGGCAAAGCGTGGGTGGAGTTTAGCTAAAGATGGGCGGGGCGGGGCATAGTTAAAACTGGATTCCTACATTGAATTGTAAGACGTTTCTGAGCTGTGGTATAGTGTAAGATCTGTACAGTAAGATTCTAGCTTATTTTACAATAGGATGAGTTAACCGTTTATCACTGAAATTTGGTCAGGAAAATTTCAATTTTCTCATAGAAAATGTCCATTTACAGACCAAGAGAAGACTATTTTTGAAAATTTACCACGGGAATGTCATTTCAGTGGTAAAATTTTCAAAAATAGTCTTCTTGGTTTGCATATGACATGTCTCAAGACCACTACAGAAGCCGCTGTTGGCTGATATGAGTGTTAAAGGGTTAGGGAGCTGTGTTGGCCGATGGAATCGGAATTCACCGATGCCAAGACAGCAACAAGCTTCAGTATCTTGCTTTCAAAAAAATATGAATGAGTACCCTTGAATCCAACCAGGTGAGCTACCACCATATTGTTTGCGTTTTGTCTTCTGTGGCCATTTCTAACACACCGCCGCGCGTGCTATAAAGGATGCCCCCAGGTTCTATTTCTTCAAAATGATATACCTATACCTATGTATTTACCTTCTTGTCACTCAACATTTGCACGGACTACATCATTACGTCATTGAACGGAGTCACCTTTTGTAGGGGAGTTTGGGATAAATTTATACAAATGCTAATATTGCTCGGTTGTCAATAGATGACTGGGTGGGTGGGTGAGTGGGCGAGCGAGCGAGATGATTGAATGAGTGGATGGATGGATGGATTGGCACCTTATGTTTTATGGAGCACCACAAACACCACCAACACGATGCCACAAACCACAGCCATCAACACCGTCACAACCAATAGGGCAACCACCACAAAAACCATCACATGACTGTACCACTGCCACTACTGGTGCCAACACTATGAAGCCACCTCAACAACCACCACCACCACCACCACCACGACTGCCGGTACAACCATGAAACAATAATAGTAGTAGTGGTAGTAGTAGTAGTAGTAGTAGTAGTAGTAGTAGTATTAGTAGTAGCAGTAGTAGTAGTAGTAGCAGTAGTAGCAGTAGTAGTAGTAGCGGTAGTAGTAGTAACATTGTTGTTACCACCACCACCGCTACCACTACTACTACTACTACTACTACTACTACTACTACTACTACTACTACTACTACTACTAGTACTGCTATGTTCCTACAAAAGCAAATTCCGGTTAATGGCGTAGTCTGCCTAAACAGCCTGACAAGTAGGTATATTATCTTGAAGGAATAGGACCCGCTTTTTATTAGTTTTTGAATAAATATTTGCCACATATGGCGTTGAGTGTGTGCATAAACATATCTTTATCATTCTTACGTCTTCAGTGGTGGAATCCATTTCCGTTTCGTAAAATGAATAACTGATATAATTTTCAGTCGGCGTGTTTTTCGTGTGTACGGACAATGAAATGACTGCCGCAATTTCAGAATTTGGGAACATCCTTTGTAATAAATAATAGTTGTCCTTTCCCAACCAACCCTAAATAAAACCAGTCGACTCAAAATCTTTTTATAGTTTCCTGTGAAGAATTTTTTTCATTTTCTAATAATGTAAGATCATTGGGGAGATTTAATTGACTCCATTCGTCAAAATGGACTCACATAATCTTTAGAAAATGTTTACTTTAAAATTCAAATAAAATCCATCAAGTTTTGTTCTTTAAATTCAATTTTGTAAAGTTATATTTCAGCAGGTAAAAAAAAAGAATTTCTACCTACCCACCCTACTCCAAACCACCAGGGTCGGGAGAGGACAACCAAAAAATCTTAAGGATGGCCTAAGCGACGGCCTACCTGCCGGAAATGGCAAACAATATGGTGCTAGCTCACCTGGTTAGATTTAAGGGTACTCAATCATATATTTTTTTGCAGTCGCTGTTATTTTTGTGACATCATGACAGCTTTAAGGCAGCGATGCATTCCAATCCAATTATGTTCAAAATAGTCAACAGTACATTTTATTTTGCTTTGGAAACTTTCTGTGTTATTTCAGAGCTGTGCTGTAACCCATTTCTGTCTGTCCAGTGCAGTTACCGCGAAAGTGAATTTCTGGACTTTGGTCATGATCCGGATTAACCCTTACCACTCTGGTGTCAAAATGGTGTACATTTTTCAACAAATTTGGTAGGAGATGGCGCTGTCTTAGATTGTTGAAAAAGGTAGACTAGTTTTTTGGCCATTGACACAGTAAAAGATATAATATTGACATCCGAGTGGTAAGGGTTAAAGAATGCAGATCCTGATTGGATCAGATCAATTTTTTGGATCCATTTTTCGGATCTATTGTCTTGAAAACTACTATTCCGATTTAACTCACGAAAGTGTGACTGTACCCTGGTATTCCACAATGGTATGAGCGATCTATAGATGAAATTCGAACAAATTCAGTAAATTCCGGAAAATCAAAATTAAAAATATGAAATGTGACAAAAAGCAGGATGCTGATGGTCTTCAATCTCTGAGTGTTCTTAGTATACATGTACATTAGTCATTATATCTTGTATTTTGATAACCATTTAAATCTCAATGATACACACACATTCTCGACGCTGTCATGACTAAATAAACACTATATTGAATAATTTTAGATTTGTTTGAACGATGACATTATACTACATTGAACCCATTAATGGTTCAACTGGCCAAAATCAGGCTTTGCAATTGTCTTGAAGAATGTCCATTTGCAGGACAAGACTATTTTTGAAAATTTACCACTGAAATGACTGGCTCAATAACCGAGACAGTCATTTCAGTGTTAAATTTTCAAAATATGGACATTCAATGAGGGAATAATTTTATTTACTTGACAAAATTTGAGCATTAAGTGCTCAACACAGCAAAAGCAAAGAAATGAGATTATTACCAGCCTTTCTCCTTGATCTGAATTTAAAGACCTAGAAACTGTTGAACTGATTTGTTTCAAATTTTAATACAAAATGCGTTGACCCATACACTAGGATTTCCCAACATGTGTTATGAACATAAGAACAATGTGAAGTTAAAAAACAATGTGATAAGAAACAGGAGGGTGAGGATCTGCTACCTCAAAGGCCCCCTCTGTAGTGTGTTTGAGAATCGTAAATTTTGAATGACACGAAAAAACTATTTTTAAAGATATACCGCTGGATTAGCTGTCAGTCACTTAAATGCCCAATTGCAGGCCAAAAGAAGACTATTTTAGACAATTTACCACTGGAATAATTGGCTCGGTTATCGAGCCAGTCATTCCAGTCATAAATTTTCTAAAATTCTATCCTAGCAAATGGACATTTCTAAAGACCATTACAGAGGCTTGGTTTTGGCCAGATTTATCATTGTAGGGTTAAAGAAAGATTGTGTTTAAATATTTGACCAATGCTGACCATTAAATGATTAAAACAAGACTTGGAAAATGTTACTTTTCTTATTCCAAACATGTCTATGAACCATATTATAGAGTAGATGGGACTCTGTGTATTATAAGTATTATGTAAGAAATTATGTTTACTGGTATATTCCCTTCATATTAATTTGACAACAGCTTTTAATCAAATGTTATGGGTCCGGTATGTCAGTCTGTCCATTCAGTTTGCCTGGTCTGGTCCGTTTCAGCCCGGTCTGGTTGGGCGTTTCTGATTTCGGACAATGCAAGCTGCATTGTAACTATAACATGTCAAACTTGTTTTAGCCGCGACTATCAGTAAGTATTGATCTAGTCCTTTACTGGTCACCTAACACCTATCACTGAAATGGTCTCGAGAAATGTCCATCGGCAGGTAAAGAGAAGAGTATTTTTGAAAATTTAGCACCTGGAATGGTTGACTCGAAAATTTTGCCAGTCTTTCCAGTGGTAAATTTTCAAAAATAGTCTGCTCTTGCCCTTCAAATGGAGGTTCAAAAGGGGAATATTTCGATTTACTTGACCAAATTTAACCATTAAAGGGCTAGTCTATCTGTATGTCATTTTTGCATAAGGCACAGCTATGGGCACCTCCAGACTTGTTAAGCATTCAACGGCTTTCCAGTATCATTCTTTTGTAATGGAGCAACAGGGACTTCATGATTTAAATCTATACAAATGGAATGTTTAGTTGAAGCAGCTGTCACATCCAAACTTATCAGGTAAAAAGTGTTTGAAAATAATAAAGATCACTTGCTTCTATTCTAGGAAATGATCCTGAAGCAGTCGCCTCTGACGGGAATACGCACACCTCGCAAGGAGAAGAGCTTCCCATTCATACCCACGGTTAAAGCTGCACCAGTAGACGTCGTAGCTACAGTAAGTAACCCAGTAATTATTACTTCAAGAAAATTAGATTTTCTCATAGAAAATGCCCATTTGCAGATCAAGAGAAAAGTATTTTTGAAAATTTACCACTGGAATGACTGGCTCGATTATCGAGCCAGTCATTCCAGTGGTAAATTTTCAAAAATACTTTTATCTTGGTTTACAAATGGACATTTTTCAACACCAGTGCTGAAGCCATTTTTGGCCGATGTGAGTGTTAAAAGGGTTAATGGTCAATCCGTCCAAAAATGACCTCTGCACTAGTTTTGAGGAATGTTCATTTGCAGGCCAAGAGAGGACTTTTGCAAATTTACCTCTAGAATGACTTCCTCAAAAACCGAGCTAAGTCATTTCAGTGGTAAATTTTCAAAAAAAATCCTTTCTTTTAGCGTGCACATGGATATTTCTCAAGAGAATTAACTGGTTAACTGAAATGTGTTCAGTAGGACTGGTGTTAACCCGGATAAAAATTAAAGTCTGTAAATATAGTTTTCAGTCTGAAAGCAGTTCAAGAAAATTTCAGTTTTTTTTAATAGAAAATGTCCATTTGCAGATCAATAGAAAATTTTTGAAAATTTATCACTGGAATGACTAGTTTGGTTATCGAGCCAGTCATTCCAGTGGTAAATGGTCAAAAATAGTCTTCTTGGTCTGCAAATTGACATCTCAAGACCATGGCAGAAGACATTTTTTGCTGACATGAGTTAAAAGGTTAACCTATTATATGCCTGAAGGCTGTCTACATTATTCATGTTAAATCAGCCATTGATGAAGTGCTGAGATCACATCTTCATAACAAACATGTCTAGCTACATGTACGTGCTGCAAATTGAATATTTTACACCTATTTGAATGGAAGCTGTTAAAATTTGTTTTTGAATATTTGATAGATCGTTTGTTACATCAAAAAGCCCTTGTACTGTTTATGATTTTGCGGTTGGTTGTGTTGAAAGGGTTACTCTACTTCATTTGAGATAATATTGATCAGTGACCCGATTAGTGTGATAGTTGTCATGCGTTGCTGAGACTCGCTTCCCTCCCCCCCCTGAAATAAGTAAGGAGGATGTCTATTGTCTTAAAATTTGCTTTGTGTGTCTTTTGACAATGTGTGCACGTTTACTACTTTAACATTTTAATGGTCAAATTTGGTCAAGAAAATTTAAAGATCAGCCTATTGAATGTCCATTTACAATCCAAAAGAATACAATTTTTAAAGATTTACCACTGGAATGACTGGCGCGGTTATCGAGCCAGTCATTCCAGTGGTAAATTTTCAAAAGTTGTTTTCTTGGCCTGTAAAGAACATTTCACAAGACCATAACAGAGGCCAGTTTTGGCCGGCATGGCCATTAAAGGGTTAAAATGGGTTTATATCTATATCTGGAGTGTGTATCAAACATGCATACATATACATGTGTTTTTGTGTCTCACATGCACATGTATCAGTTGTGTGTCTCAAATATGCATGTGTATGTACAGGATGCATGCTTCTATTCTCATACATGCGTGCATGCACACGCATGCTTGTGTATCTCAAACATGTATATGTGTGTACACTTATGCATGTTTCTGTCTCAAAGTACACGCATATATACCTACATGTACATGGTTTAGCTCGCCTGGCCAAAATGACTAAGTGAGCTTAAATGCCATGGCAACCTTTCATCATCTGTGTGTCTGTCCATCAACTTTTTCTTTAAACAACTTCTCAAGAACCGCTTGGATGATTTCAATTGTATTTGGTAGGACATATCCTTAGGACAAGTTTGTTCAAACGCAGTCGATTGGCCATCTTGGAATTAGGCCAAGGTTAAGAAACGCGAGTAAAAAATTTTTTCTCCGAAGTCACTGTGGGGATCGATTCAAAACTCATGAAATATCATCTACGGCAAATGCTGCAACAAGTTTGTTTAAGGGAACTTGATTGGCCAAATAGTTTGCCAGCCATCTTGGATGACCAAGTTTTCGTGAAACCCGACTTCTCCAGAACTGCGTAACGGATTGGGCCAAAATTTGGGAGATTTGATTAGTGACTACGGGTCATTAAAGTTTCTTCGGGGCAAATCGATGCATAAAAAACATGGCCGCCATGAACCAATCAAAATGTAGTGTTTGGTGGCCATGTTGGATTTTTCATTGATGGATTTTGAAGCTTCAATTGTTTTTGTATATAGGCTTATGGGTATGCTGATTTCAAAATTTGAAACTGTCCGATCACGATGAATGGGTTGGCAGCCATCTTGGATCTTTTTCCCGTCCAAAACTTGCATACTAAAGGAATAGGAAATTTAAAATGTCTTCTCACGAACCACTGGGGTGATTTTAATTGTATTTGGTGGGAAAAATCCTCAAATGAAGCGGAGATTTGGACAAAGGGACATTAAGGAAGTTGATACATTAAATAACATGGTCACCATGGACTAAGCAAAATGTAACGTGTTTGGCGGTCATATTGGATTTTTTTATTTTGATGTGTTTATAAGCCGATAGTGGGTTTATATAAGTTTTCGGTCATGCAGATTTCAAATTTCCACTTGCGAAAATCGGATAAACGGTAAGGCGACCTTCTTGGATGTTTTTCCCGCCAAAAAGTCCTATACTAAAGCAATAGGTAATTAAGAATGTCTTGAGAAACCACTGGGCCGATTTTAATTATATTTTACTGGAAGAATCCTTATGGCATAGAGATCCAAGTTTGTTCAAAGGAAGTTCAAAGGAGGCCGATCTTGGATTTTGGCTGATTTTTAAAAATGTCTTTAAAAATCTCTGAAACCGCTTGGGTGATCGATTCTAAACTCATGAAACCTCATCTAGGGACACAATTGAACCATCTTTGTTCAAGGGAACTTTGTTGGCCTAATTCTTCTACGGCCATCTTGGATAAGCTAATTTTCATGAAAACGAGTTCTCCCCCAGAACAGCTGAAGTGATCGGGCCAAAACTTAGTATGTATTGTTATGCACTAAGGGCCAGTCTAGTTTATTCAAGGTAAGATAGTAAGTTAGAATAAATGGCCGCCATCGACCAATCAGATTTTAGCATTTTGAAGGCGAGAATAAAATTTTTGTATTTTGATGAATTGTCAGGCCGAAATTGATTTTGTTTATGTTTTGTTGTATGATTTCAAATTTTCCACTTTTGAATCTGTAACTGATTGATTTTTCCCGCCAACATCTCCCATAGTAAAATCATTGGAAATTTAAACTGTCTGGTAGGACGCATCCTCTTGTAATTTTGACCCAACCCTTAGGTTCTACTTAAATAGCCTATGGCCTTTCTAGTTGAAATGCCTATCATCCAGGTGCGCGATACAATCCCCTTGTGCCTCTTGTTAGTGTTCAACTTGAAAGTGGAATCGTGGCTGGTGGTTGAATATGAGCTGGTGCTAGGGTGGGATGGCTGTCCAACAAGTAGTTTTGATGTACTTTAATCAGCGTATTGATTGGTAACTCTATTCAGCTGTTAGCGACAACAAACAATACCAAGCCAGGCATGGGCTGCGAGCCAGCGGACTTATAAGTTACCTGGCTAGTATACGCTAAGTTACATCATTTCTGCGTTCGTGAGCGCATGCACGTGCGCGCGGTCCACATTTTTGTAAAATTTATCATGAAAATATCTGTCATCTATTGGTGGATGGCGATCTTGATTTTAGCTAATAAATGTTAAGAAGGACTGAAATCTGTAATGTTGTCAGTAATTCTCGTCTAGGTCAATATTATTCTTTTGATTTTCTTGGAATTTTTTTTTGGGGAAGAAATACTACCAGCCATTTTGTAATCCATGTTCAACTAAGGCTGGGCGGGAAAAGTGATGATAAGAATAACTGTCACGTAGTTACCCTTAGAGGCAAGATTGGATAAGCCTTTGATCGATGAATTCCATATCTCAATTTCAAGACATTAATACAGGAAATCTGTTGTATATTTTGAAATTAATATTATTGGAACCTGTTGCCTTAGGCAGCAATGGCGTCCAGTCAAATTAACTTCAAAATATTCAACAGAATATACTATGAATCAGAAAGAAAATACTTTTTTCAGGGATTTGTCGATGAAAGGGTTAACCCTTTAAGGCTTGAATTTGTTCAATAAAATATCAATTTTCACAAAGAAAATGTGAATTTGCAGACCAAGAGAAGACTATTTTTTAAATTTGCCACTGGTGTGACTGGCTCGATAATCAAGCCAGTCACACCAGTGTAAATTTAAAAAAATATTCTTCTCTTGCTCTGTAAATTAACATTTCTCAAGACCGCTGTAGAAGGCGTTTTGGCTGATATGAGTGTTAAAGGGTTAAGACTCATTTACATGTAACTGTGTAAATCGATTAAAGTCAGTAGTGCACATCGGTAAACTTTGGTTTCAGAAGCTCCTGGCAAGTCAAACAATTTAAACAATTCCAAGAATGTGATCCCACATTAAGCATTATTAGTCCTAGGCTCGTTCCAGGCAGTCTGGTTGAAATCGCCCTAGTAGTTAATGAGTAGACAATTTTCAGCCATTTTTCGGAAAATTCACGATGGCTACCAAACAAATTGACCAATCAAAATTCTGTACACAAACTCTGAAGCATACCACTTTAGGGTCCTTCGAGCCGATTTTACTTGAACTCTTTCAAGCGGTTAATGAGCAGTAGCTTTTTAACTGATTTCCCAAAATCTTTAGAAAATACAAAATGGCCACCGGAAAAATTGACCAATCAAAATTCTGTATGCAAGTTCTGAAGCCTACTGCCCTAGGCTCGTTCCAGCCAGTCTGGTTGAAATCGTCTAAGTAGTTAATGAGTCTTTAAGCAAAAGTTGACGGATGGACAGACGAATGACAAGACGGACAGACGGATGGTTGCCATGGCATAAGCTGACTTATGGCCAGGTGAGCTAATAATGCTTAATGTGGCATCACATTCTTGGAATTGTTTAAATTGTTTGACTTATTCGTAATAATTCATTTTGGATCATTTAATGTTGATCGGCGTTACAAAATTGATGCGCAATACTGCTTGTTTGGTACATTTTGGTCTTAAAATATATTTATAAGGAAGGTATTTGATCATGCCAAGACTGTTTTACGCACATTTTGACTACAAAAGTGTGGAATAAACTTTGTTATATCTTGAACATATGTGGCCTACTATTAGTATTAATCTAATAGGTGATCGAGATTTACAAATCCGAGGCTTGTATTGACTATTAGAGGGGCTGGAAATGTATCAGGGCAGAGATCGGTGTGAAGTAGACACACCCTGTGACATGATTGTTATACACGCTATTCTTACAAATTTGCTCTTAAAAAAAATTTTCCTATTCAATCTGAAGAGTTAGGAGGTGGGCTTCTAATACAGAGTTTTTCCATTTTTGAAACTGCTAAGAAATCATTGGAGCTCATATGTCAAAGTTAGGGGGTGGGCTTCTATTAGAGCATAGGCTTCAACTAGGCAAAATATGGTACTACTCATTAACCACTTGGCCGATTTCAACCAAACTCAGCTGGAAGAACCCTAGGCCGGTACGCTTCAGAACTTGTATACAGAATTTTTACGGCTAATTTTGCTGGTGGCCATCTTGCATTTTCCAAAAAAGGGGAATTCCTATAAAATGCTACTCCTCATTAATCGCTTGGGTAATTTTAACCAAATTTGGCTGGAAGGATCCTATGGTCGTAGCCTCTAGAAACTCTATTCAGAATTTTGATAGGTCACTGTTTTGGCAGCCATCTCTGATTTTCTGAAAGTTTCCCGGAATCATTTAAAAATTGTACTCCTTCAATCAATAGCCCGATTTCAACAAAACTTGGGTGGAACGGACCTATGACGGTAGGCTTCAACATATCATAGTAGAGTCTTGATTAGTCAATTTTTTGGTGCCCATCTTGGATTTTCCAAAAATCATCCATCGTCTATTTAAATACAAATAGTTTAAATGCTGATCATCCAGGTAAACGCCACAGACCCTTGGGCAGGCCTTTTGTATTGCTAGAAATTCTCTCCCTTTGGTTAATCCGCAATTTTCGCTGCATGTAGTGTGAATTTTGGTGTATCGCCTGTAGCCTGGAATGTAACAGTTATTGACCGGCGCTCATATACTGCATGTAATGTCAAATAAAAGCAGAGAGAATTTAAACAAAATGTTTCTTTGCGCGTAAATAGAAGATTTGCAGCGCACACATGCTTTTCTGGCAGTCGACTTCATGGATGTGTTTAGCCGCCCCATTATGTTTGGAACCAGCCCCAATACAACATTATATATATATATATATATATATATATATATATATATATATATTCCTTTAGCCATATCCCAGCTTCATTACATGGAGAACTGAATATTTAAAAAATCAGTCAAACCATCTTTGTCGACAGACCACCTGGCTTTTGTGGCCAAAATATGGGGGTTTATTAAAACTTGTGTTCATACGAGTCCTTACCACTTTAATGGTCATGCTGACTAAAACCAACCTCCAGCAATGACATTGAGGTCATTATGTTATGGTCAAGGTCATTTTAGCATAACCATTTTAACACTCATCAGCCAAATCGGCTTCTTACCACTGGAAATTAACCGAGCCAGTCATTCCAGTTATAATTTTTCAAAAATAGTCTTCTCTTGGTCTGCAAATGGACACTTTCTTGAACGAATTCGAGGATTAAATGGTTAAATAAAAGTAGTATCTTAATTAACAACCGAAGGAAAACTTCCTGTTTATTCTGCTCAGTGTTAAAGAATTTAGCGTGAGCTCTGGTACTAACCCTTTAACACTCATTTCAGCCAAAAACAGCTTCTGTAGTGGTCTGGAGAAATGTCCATTTGCAGACCAAAAGAAGACTAGTTTTTTAAAATTTCCCACTTGAATGACTGGCTCGATAAAAATAGTCTTATTGGTCTTCAAGTGGACGTTTTCTGAGGGAAAAAACCAAATTCGCGGTTTAAAGGCTTAATATTGACAAAGAGGAGTACAGGCAAGATATTTAATTCCATGGAATCAGGCATAAATGGTTACCAGTGTACAAATTACCTGCACATGCAAACACACACGCAAACACACATGCACGCACGCACAAACACTAACAGTTGATAAATAAATTGGTCAAATGTTAAACAAATGTGTGCCTTATAACTATCATAATAACGATTATTTAGATTATCAATTAAATCATTTAAGGCTTACTTATTATTAGTTCACCTGGCCTGAAGGGCTGAGTGAGCTTATGTTGTGGCGACCATCCATCGTGTGTCCGTCCATCATCCATTAACTTTTATTTTAAACAACTTGTTGTCAAGAACTGCTGGGCAGATTGTGATTATATTTGGCAGGAAGCATCCTTAGGGCATAGGGATCCAAGTTTGTTCAAAGGAAGCCAATTGGTCAATTTGGCCAGTGGCCATCTTGGATTTTGGCTGATTTTTAGAAACGTCTTTAAAGATCTCCAAAACCACTTGGAGTATTGAAGCAAACCTCATGGCACGAGTAATGGCAAAAGCTGAATCAACTTTGTTCAAGGGAAGTTGATTGGTCAAATGGTTCGGTGGCCATCTTGGTTGACCTAGTTTTAGCGAAAACGACTTCTCCAGAACCGCTGAAGGCATCAGGCCTAAGGGCCATTAAAGTTTGTTCAAGGGAAGTTAGTCCGTCCAAAAACATGGCCACCACTAAATATAGTGTGTTTGGTGACCTTATTAGATTTTTAGCTCACCTGGCCTTGAAGGGCCACATGAGCTTATGCCTTGGCGACCGTCCGTCATATGTCCATCCGTCATACGGTGTCAACTTTTGCTTTAGAACACTACTCATTTACCATTTGGGCGATTTCAACCAAATTTGGCTGGAAGTACCATGTGGTCATAGGCTCCAGAACTTCCATTCAGAATTTTTATTCCTCAATTTTTTGTGTCAAAATCTGAGATTTTATTAAAAATCTACCGGAACCATCTTAACTGATTTCAACCAAGACTACCCAATGGTCATAGGCTCCAGAAATTTGATTCTGAAAACTTAGATATTATGAAAAATGTGCCAGAAATTGTCAAATTGCTTCTCCTTACCATTCTGAGCGATTTCAACCAAATTTGCCTTAACGGCCCCAATCGTCATAGGCTCCAGAACTTCCATTCAGAATTTTGATCAATTTTTGGGGTAAAAATCATAGATTTTATGGAAAATGTACTGGAAAGTGTCGAAATGCTTCTTACCATTTTGAGTGATTTCAACTAAATTTGGCTGAAAGACCCTATGGTTGTAGGCTCCAGAACATCCATTTGGAATTTTGATTCATCAATTATTTGGGTGAAAATCTGAGATTTTATGAAAAATGTACTGGAAATAGTCAAATTGCTTCTTACCATCTTGAGCGGTTTAGACCAAATTAGGCTGAAAGCATCCTATGGCCATAGGCTCTATCTAGACTATCCATTCAGAATTTTGATTCATCATTTTTTTGTATGAAAATCTGAGACTTTATGAAAAATGTACCGGAAATTGTCAAATTGCTACGCCTACTTAGTTGCTTGACATATTTCAACCAAATTTCACTAATGGATTCTATGGTGGTAGGCACTAGAAATTCTAATCAGAATTTTGATTGATTAATTTTTGGGGTGAAAATCTTAGATTTTATGAAAAATTTACCAGAAATTGTCAAAACGCTGCTTCTCCTTAGTTGCGTGACTATTTCAGACAAATTTGGCTAATGTGACACTGTCAAGGTAGACTAGAATTTCTATTCAGAATTTTGATTGGTAAATTTTTTGGGTGGCCATCTTGGATTTTCCGAAAATTATCCATCGTATCTATTTAAATGCAAATGGTTCAAATGCTAATGGTCCAGGTGAGCGCCACAGACCCTTAGGCCTCTTGTTTTATTTGATGTATTTTGAGCCAAAATTGGTTTTATGTGTTTTTGGGTATTCTGATCTCAAATTTGCAATTTTCGAAACTGTCGGATAAACGGTTTGGCAGCCATCTTGGATCATTTTCTTGCCCATCATAGCTCCAATACTAAATCAATGGGAAATTTAAAATGTCTTCTCAAGAACTGTTGGGCTGATTTCAATTATATTTGGCAGGAAGCTTCCTTAGGGCATAGAAATTCAAGTTTGTTCAAATGGAGCTGATCGTCCAATTGGGCTGGTGGCCATCTTAGAAAGTTTGTTCAAGAGAAGTTGATACGTCAAAAAACATGGCCACCCTGGACCAATCGAAATGTACCACATTTGGCAGCCATTTTGAATTCTTTTATTTGATGGATTTTGAAGCAGAAATTGGTTTTATATATATTGTTGAGTATGCTGATTTCAAATTTGCCACTTGAAACTTGGATAAACGGTTTGGTGGCCATCTTGAATCGTTTTCCCGCTGAAACTCCCATGCAATTGGAAAGTTAAAATGTCTTCTCAAGAACCACTCGGTCGATTGCAAGTATATTTGAAGGCATCATCCATAGGGCATAGGGATCCAAGTTTGTTCAAACGAAGCCGATCGGCCAATTTGCCGGTGGCCATCTTGGGTTTTGGCCTATTTTGAGAAATGTCTTTAAAAATCTCCGAAACCGCTTGGGTCATCAATTCAAAGCTCATGAAATATGATCGAGGCGAATAACTGAACCAAGTTTGTTTAATGGAAGTTGATTGGCTAAATAGCCGGGCAGCCATCTTGGATGACCTAATTTTCGCGAAAATGTCTCCAGAACCGCTGACCGGATCGAGCCAAAAAATTGTCTATGGAATGTTGATATGTAATAAAAACCATGTCCGCCATGAATCAATCGAAATATAACGTTTTTTGCAGACATCTGGTATTTTCTGCAAATTTCTGATAAAAAGACTTAATTATTAAGCACTGGGCCAAGTTTAATAAAACTTGGCTAAACTTCCTTCACAGAAATTTGATTGGTAAATTTTTACAGTAGTCATCTCATTTTGTTCGTTTGTGCCAGTCGCCAATAATTCAGTCAAATTATTGTCAAAATATTTAGCAGGTCCAGAGATATTACTAATGATCAGCTTGAAAACCACAAACACATTTCACCCTTTGCATTGAATGACCGGCTCAGTAATCTTTGCTAGTAATTAACCCGTTAATAGGTCAAATTAGTTCAAGAAAATTCAAATATTTGCTCAATATCAATTTGCAGTCCAAGAGAGGACTATTGTTGAAAATTAACTGCTGGAATGACTCTCGGTTATCAAGCCAGACATTCCAGTGGTAAATTTTCAACAATATTCCTCTTGGCCTGTAAATGGACATTCCTCAAGACCACTGCATAGCCCGGTTTTGGCCAGCTTGACCATTAAAGGGTTAAGTGGTCATGCCAACCAAAACCAGCGATTGCAGTGATCATAGGGACTGTCCATTCGCATGTGAATAAAAAATTATTAGTTCACCTGGCCAGAATGGCCCACCTGACCAGAATGGCCAAGTGAGCTTATAGCATGGTGACCGTCCATCGTCCATCCATTAAAACGCTACTCCTCATTAACCACTTGGCGGATTTCAACTTGTAATTATGTCATGGCGCCATCCTTCCGGGTGGGCATGCGGGCGGGCGGCAGAGTGGTTTCTGTATGATAACTCACTTACTGTTTGTCAGATCGCATTGAAACTTGATAGGGTGGTTGGACTAGGTCTTGGGAAGAAACTTATCGAAATCGACAATGATCCAAAATCCAAGATGGCCGCCAGGCACCGGTGGCCCTCTTGAAAATTGGTTTCCGAATGATAACTCAGTTACCGTTTATCGGATCGCTTTGAAACTCCATGGAATGGTTGGACTCGGTCTGGGGAAGAAACCTATCGAAATTGACAATGATCCGGAATCCAAGATGGTCGCCAGCTACCAGTGACCATCTTGAAAATTGGTTTCCAGATGATAACTCCGTTATCGTTTATCTGATCGCTATGAAACTTCATAGGGTGGTTCGACTACCTCTGGGGAAGACACCTATCGAATTTAACAATGATCCGATATCCAAGATGGCTGCCAGCCACCGGTGGGCATCTTGAAAATTGGTTTCCAGATGATAACTCTGTTACCGTTTGTCGGATCGCTTTGAAACTTCATAGGGTGCTTGGACTAGGTGTGGAGAGGAAACCTATCAAAATTGAAAATGATCTGAAATTCAAGATGACCACCAGCCACCATCTTGAAAATTGGTTTCCGTATGATAACTCTGTTCCCATTTATGGGATCGCTTTGAAACTTCATAGGGTTGTTGGACTAGAACAAATTCGATGGTTAACAGGTTAAATAAAGCATTTTTGAACAGTAAGTATCTGCTGAGATAATATTTAGTACAGTGCAGCTCAGTTGAGGCTTAAAATGTTGCCAAAACAATACAGGAGCTACCAGAGATTGCACACACTCGCCCTCCAGTTTTTATCATGTAAAATGTTTGTGGATTTTCCTGATTTTTTTTATATTCCAGATTTCTTCAGGTTTTCTTAAAAAAAATCCAGATCATGCCAAAATTTGTGGCGTCCTAGTACATGGCTATGCCCTTTCTAGTGTAAAGTTTTATCCATATATCCATAATTTGATCTGACTCTCCTTTATCCAGATGAAAATAATTGGATTGGAAGGCATTCCTGTTTTCCAATCCAATTATGTTCAAAATATTCAGCAGCACATTTCTTACGTTATGATCAAAAGTTTCTCTTCTCATTTTGGAAGCATGTTAACCCTTTAATGAATAAATTTGTTCAGAATATCAAAATATTTGCTGGCTAAATGTCCATTTGCAGTCCAAGAGTATACTATTTTTGAAAATTGACCACTGGTCCAATCCAGTGGTAAATTTTCAAAAATAATATTCTCTTGGCCGGCAAATGGACATTCCTCAAGACCACTACAAAGGCTGACTTCGTCGTAAAAGGGTTGCATTATTTATTATCTGTATCGTGCATCAGTAAACTCTTACTGAATAATTTATGGCTACTAACTGAATGTCATTCATGCTGCCATTTAACCCTGTCACCGAGAAATCCCTGAAAAAAGTATATTCTTTACACTATAAAGGGTTTATTCGGTTGAACTACATGTATGGAGAATGTTTTGTACCACGGTTATGTAATATATTAATCCGTTGATGGTTAAGCCAGCCTAAACTGTCCGCTGTAATTATCTTGCGGAATACCCTTTTGCCAGACAAAAATGGTTTTTTGAGATTTTACCTCTGGAATGACTGGCTCGATGACCAAGTCAATGGTAAATTGTCAAAAATAGCCTCTTGCCTTGCAAATGGACATTCACTAAGCAAAAGTTGTAATTTTCTTGACAAAATTTGACCATTGAAGTGTTGATTACCCCTCCCCTGCCCTGGCAGTGGGGTGTGGTGGGGTGGGGGGGGGTGGTACATGGTGGTGTAATTAACACTTTAATGGTAAAATTTTGTCAAGAAAATTAATTTTGTGTAATGTATCCAACCACTACATGTTTTCACCCTATGTGTCTGTCCATATTTCATTCTTATCATTGCTATTCCTACAGTTTGAGAGAGAATTGGATGAAACTTGACAGCATGATTGTACACCACCATAAGATGTGTCTAGTTTTTGCATCAGTCATGCATGAATGATTAGAAGGGAGTTTGGGGGGTGGGGTTTGGGGCCTCCAAACAATATGGATTTCAGTGCGCCGTAACTCCTACAGTTTGAGGGAGAATTGGATGAAACTTGACAGGTTGATTCAGATTGTATACCACCCAAAGAAGTGCCTTATCAATGGTAAAATTCTTGCATTGGTCATGAATGACTGATTTGAGGGTAGGAGTGGGGATGGACAGGCAAAAACATGGAATTCCAGTATGTACTTCCCACATTTTATTTCTTGGTATTCCAGGGAAGCACTCACGTTGGGGATGTACTCATGTGGGTGTGTGGTGTGGAGCGGGGTTGTATGCCAACTTCCTGCTCACTTTCGCTTGTTGCCAATAAATTATACTTTTATCTTATTTCAGGACAAGAACCATGTGAAAGAATTACTCAATAAAGGTAGGTAGAGACTAATCTTATATAGAAAAAATGGTATGCAAACATTCTTGTCTCATCCTAAGCAAAGCAGAGGATGGATTATAATGGCGTGCGGATGTCCAGTCTGTATAATGGTAAAGTTTTTCATGATCTTTTAATTCACCAAACACCCGATTTCGATAAAACTTGTTCTTTGGCACAATTGCCTCATGATGAGATTTCTTTCTCTATACTGTTAGGACAGTTATTGACCTGTATTAAGTTCGAAAGCTCTAGAGGGGTGACATTGTAAAACCATGGAATCGATTCAGCCATTGTATAGAGCAAATCCATTTCACTTTCTTTAAAACGCTATAAAATACTAAAATGAAAAATTGATTATAACATATCTTTAGCGCTGTGAACCCACTTGACCAGCATTCAGGCCCCAGTGAGAAAGTCAAATAACCCGAAAGTTTATAATTCTAGCCTGCATGTACCTAATGTTTATTGGCTGACAGCTCAGAAAAGCATAAGCCTATGTACATATGCAGGGCCATTTCTCTGCGCTTCCGGGTGATTGTACACACTCCGTGATTGACGCCATAATCATTATGTACAGTACAACATTTGAGATCAGCGAAATCTCCCATTAATCTTCAAATTATTTGTTTTTAAAAAAAAAATTTCATAGAAAATGTCCATTTGCAGACCAAGAAGGTTGCCTTTGGAGTACATGGTGATTTATCACTGCATTCTTTAAGACTAACCCTCGAATTTGTTTTAAAAATTTCAAGTTTTTCATAGAAAGTGTCCATCTGCAGACCAAGAGAATACTATTTTTGAAAATTTACCATTGGAATGACTGGCTCAATTATCGAGCCAGTCATTCCAGTGGTAAATTTTCAAAAATAGTCTTCTCTTGGTCTGCAAATGGTCATTTCTCAAGACCACTGCAGAAGCTGTTTTTGGCTGATATGGGTGTTAAAAGGTTAACCCTTTAAGGGCCAGGCAGGCCAGAACCACCATCTGCAACTTAAGGTCTTAAGGATTGTTTATTTACATGCCAAGAGAAGGTTAATTTTGAAAATTTCTTACTGGAATGATTTGTTCGGTTATCGGGAAAACTAAAAAAAATTGTCTTCTTGGACTGCAACTGGGCATTCACTAATTAAAAGTTCAATTTTTTTAAATGAATCTTGACGATTAAATGCTTAAATGAAGTTCTACTAATGTTCAAGTAAATTCTTATACATAATATATTTATAGGCTTAGCAAATGCACATTAGGCTGTTGTTCATCCATCTGTTGCGTAATGCTGTTAATTCTGTAGCGCTCAATCCACCCAAAAATGCCTTCTGTAGTCGGCCATTATATCCAAACGAAGAGAATATGTTTAAAATTTTATCGCTCTAATGACTGGCTCGATAACCGAGTCAGTCATTCCAGTGATAAATTTAAAGAAATTAAAACTTGGTCTGCAAATCTTCTATGAGAAAATTAAATTTTTTAAAACAAATAATTTGCGGCTTAATGAGAGATTTCGCTCGTCTCAAATGTTGTATTGTACTGATTGATTGCGGCATAAAAATTCAACATCAATCATTTTCAAACACATTCCGTTAGTAGCTCACCAGGCTTTCATGCGGGCGTATACAAACACATTTCGTTATTAGCTCACCTGGGCTTTCATGTGGGCGTGTTGGCGACTCCATTGTCCCATCCATCCATTGTTCACCAAGTTTTTTTATCTCTGCGAAGCAGAGCATGGATCGACAGTAATCCAAATGGTGTGCCGCGGTGTGCACCAAGAATTAGGTAAATGTTACAGATTTTCAATGCACATTTAATTCTTCAAGCGCTTACCCAATCTCAATAAGACTACATCATTGCATCCAGTCTCCTTCATAATGAAAGGATGGTTTTCAAATCTTTTCCATAGTTTACGTAGTTGGGTTTGTTTCTGTGTCCACCAAGAATCTTTGTTTTTCACTAGATACTTAAATCATTATGGGCTTCTCCAATCTCAATAAAAATGCCTGGTGGCCTATGTGATGCCATGCTATACCACGAGCTATGCTATAGCAATTGAGTTTTAGCTATACCCCGCCCATCTCTAGCTAAGCTCTACCAACACTTCACCCATGTTGGGATCAATCGATCCCTGCACTATCTCAATCTCAATTTCCAGAAAACAATACAGATAAGCTGTTCAATATTTTGAAACTAATCTGACTGGGTAGTGTTGCTGCCTACGGTGGCAGCAGCACCCAGTCAAATTACTTTCAAAATATTCAACAATGTTTATTAAATAGTAAAGCCATACAATTTGTACAACTTGACGGACTATTACATGTAAGCATTCATGACGGACTAAATTGCATCATTCATGAGGTAATTGATTATGATGACGTCAGCCTGCATGTGATGTAATTGATTCCGATGTCATGTGATTGACTGAGAAACTGGATTCATCAATCGATACCATACCATAGCGATCCTTGTTTCCCGACACCGACACATACATGTATGCTCTGTGATATGTAGAAAAACAATGGGCTTAACACCAAGGACACTGCTAGAACTTATGAATCAGTGGACTGATTTCAACCAACCTTGACTGGAAGCATTCTTGGATCATAGAAATTCAATTTTGTTCAAGCAATGGCAATTGGTGATTTGGCCTATGGCGTCCTTTGATTTTAAGCTATTTTTGGAAATGCCTCTAAATCAGATTCTCATAAAACACTTGTCATATTAATGTGAAGTACAAGAAACCATCTTTCTTTCACAAGAGGTTGTTGATTGGTTGATTTATTTGATGATCATCTTGGATGACCTAATGGACCTTGCCAGTTTTAGCTATGCCCCCGCCCATCTCTATCTAAGCTCCACCCACACTTCGCCGGCCCAATAATTTGTCTGTTCATAGGAAGAAGATATGAGCGTAAACATGGATGCATCTGACGAATTAAAATTAAGTTTTTGTTACTTTATGGATTTCAACAGCGAAAATGATGATTTATGTATGTTTTCATAATTTGTAATTTGGTGAATGTGAATTTGATGTATGAATCTCATTAGTCGATCTTGTTTGTGGTCATCTTGAATTAATGTCACTTTTTCAAATTTTAGGCTCTGGCCCATGTTTTCATGATTCTGAATAACATATTTGTATTTTGCTCACACCTTTTCATTTTCCTCTCAAAGGCTATGTGTTTAGAACTAAATTCGCATGGTGTCAGGTTTTATTGTCACATTTTTCGACTAAATTTTCATATTTTTAGTCCAGACTGCCATTCAGATCAAAACTTCAGATTTACCATCAAAACTTTAATATTTCTTGTATGCACAATCACTAGATATATATATATATATAACTTGTGATTTTACTGACAAATACCAGCATCGCCTGCTCAATTGTCTAGCATCTCCTACTCAATTGTCTATCATCTAACTCGATTGTCCAGTATCTCCTACTTAATTGTCCAGCATCTACTCAATTGTCCATCCTCTCCTACTCGATTGTCCAGCCTCTCCTCAATTGTTCAGCATCTACTCAATTGTCTAGCATCTCAATTGTCCATCCTCTCCTACTCAATTGTCCATCCTCGCCTACTCAATTGTCCAGCATCTCAATTGTACAGCATCTACTGAATTGTCCATCCTCTCCTACTCAATTGTCCAGTATCTACTCAATTGTCCATCCTCCTCAATTGTCCGGCATCTACTCAATTGTCCAGCATCTACTCAATTGTCCATCCTCACCTACTCAATCGTCGAGCATCTACTCAATTGTCCATCCTCTCCTACTCAATTGTCCATCCTCCTCAATTGTCCATCCTCTCCTACTCAATTGTCTATCCTCTCCTACTCAATTGTCTATCCTCTCCTACTCAATTGTCCATCCTCTCCTACTCAATTGTCCATCCTCTCCTACTCAATTGTCCTTCCTCTCCTACTCAATTGTCTATCCTCCTACTCAATTGTCCATCCTCTCCTACTCAATTGTCCTTCCTCTCCTACTCAATTGTCTATCCTCTCCTACTCAATTGTCCATCCTCTCCTACTCAATTGTCCATCCTCTCCTACTCAATTGTCCTTCCTCTCCTACTCAATTGTCCTTCCTCTCCTACTCAATTGTCTATCCTCTCCTACTCAATTGTCCATCCTCTCCTACTCAATTGTCCTTCCTCTCCTACTCAATTGTCCATCCTCTCTTACTCAATTGTCCATCCTCTCTTACTCAATTGTCCATCCTCTCTTACTCAATTGTCCATCCTCTCAATTGTCCATCCTCTCCTACTCAATTGTCTAGCATCTCCTACTCAATTGTCCAGCATCTCCTACTCAGTTGTCCAGGATCTACTCAAATTTCCAGCATCTGAATTATCCAGCCTCTCCTACTCAATTGTCCAATTCTATTTAATTGAACAGCATCTACTCAATTGCCCAGGATCTACTCAAATTTCCAGCATCTTCTGAATTGTCCATCCTCTCATACTCAATTGTCCAGCATCTACTCAATTGTCCACCCTCTCCTACTCAATTGTCCAGCATCTACTCAATTGTCCAGCCTCTCCTACTCAATTGTCCAGCATCTACTCAATTGTCCAGCCTCTCCTACTCAATTGTCCAGCTTCTCCTACTCAATCGTCCAGCATCTACTCGATTGTCTAGCATCTACTCAATTGTCTAGCATCTCCTACTCAATTGTCCAATTCTATTTAATTGAACAGCATCTACTCAATTGCCCAGGATCTACTCAAATTTCCAGCATCTTCTGAATTGTCCATCCTCTCATACTCAATTGTCCACCCTCTCCTACTCAATTGTCCAGCATCTACTCAATTGTCCAGCCTCCTACTCAATTGTCCAGCTTCTCCTACTCAATCGGCCAGCATCTACTCGATTGTCTAGCATCTACTCAATTGTATAGCATCTCCTACTCAATTGTCCAGCTTCTCCTACTCAATCGTCCAGCATCTACTCGATTGTCTAGCATCTACTCAATTGTCTAGCATCTCCTACTCAATTGTCCGACATTTCAATTGTCTAGCATCTACTCAATTGTCCATCCTCTCCTACTCAATTGTCCATCCTCTCATACTCAATTGTTCATCCGCTCCTACTTAATTGTCCAGCATCTCAATTGTCCAGCATCTACTCAATTGTCCAGCATAGCCTACTGAATTGTTTGCATTGCCAACCCAGTTTCCATATTTGTTTGGAATGTAATTTTCTATGCTTCTGATTTAGATACTGATGTTTCAGGTGTGTGATAGAGGCCTCTTGATTCATTAACCCTTTAACACTCAAGTTGCTCAAAAACGGCTTCTTCAGTGGTCTTGACAAATGTCCATTTGCAGGCAAGAGATTATTTGTGAAAGTTTACCACTGGCTCAGTAACTCAGCCAGTCATTCCAGTAGTAAATCTTCACAATTAATCGTCTTAGTCTGCAACTGGATATTTTCTATGAGAAAATTGAAATCATGAATAAATTTGATCGTTAACGGCTTAAGCGATAGATCGTTATGTCCTGTAATAATGCATAATTAATATTATTAATGCCAATTTATTGATTTTGTTCATTGGGCGTTGTCAACATGGCTTCGTCTGGAGTGCAACCATGATGAACACACCTGAACGGATACGACAAATGATCAAAGAGCGGTGTCTTTATGTTCATCCTCTTATATTTTCTCTTCTCTCTCTCGCTCAGGGCCTATGGAAGACCAGGCCGCTAGATCAAAGAAGAAAATGGTGTCAGCACATAGGTAAGTTATTGATTGATATCTGGTTTTCCTTTGCTCTGAATCGTTCTATTTTTGGAGTGTGGTTTATGTGGTATTTTAATGCAGGTTAATCTGATGCTGGTATGTGCTAACAGTTTCATCGACCTATTCTAAGTTTTTGACCATTTAACCCTTTCACGACGAAGCCAGCCGAAACCGGCCTCTACCGATGTCTTGAGAAATGTCCATTTGCATGCCAAGAGAAGACAATTTTTGAAAATTTACCACTGGAATGACTGGCTCGATAACCGAGCCAGTCATTCCAGTGGTAAATTCTCTAAAATAGTTTTTCTTTTGGACTGCAAACGGGCATTCAATAAGTAAATATTTGAATTCTTTGAAGAAATTTGTTGATTAAAGGGTTAATGGCCGAGCAGGCCACAATAGCTTCTAATTGTGGTCTTGAGAAATGACCATTAATTGCAGACCAAGGGATGACTATTCTTTTTCAAATTTATTATAGGAATGACTGGCTCGATAAACGATAATCCAGCAACTAATGCAACAGCATAAAGTTGTTGCATTTAGCAAAGCATCTGCACTTATGTTTCAGCATTATGTTGAAACTTAAGCTTGGATATCTGGTTGCCTACGCTGTTAGGAATTATCATGATAATGTCACGAGATCAAATGTCAAGGGCACTGTGAGCTTGTTTTAAAAATCGGCGTGTTCAAATTAATTTTTTTTGTGTTTAGCATCATATCACATACACCTTGTGCTCAAGGATTGGTCAGTATTTAAGAACTAAGCTTGAATGACTTGATTGACGCAGGTTAAAGAGTCATGAATTGATGGTTACGGTCAAAGGTTGAACTTGTTACTTGAATTATTTTTCGATTGCATCCACACAATTTGCACAATTGCTTTGAAACTTCATAAGTAGATATAACCTTCGGGGAGATGGTCGACCTTTAGCTTTAGTGGTTCTGGGTCAAATGATAAAATTGTATAGAGCAATCTGCTACAAAAATCTCCATGAACATCATGTTTTATATTATATTTTGGGTAACATATTGAAAGTAAATTAAACATTCTATTTATTCTGCCAAAGTTGGTGTGAGCTCTGATGTGTATTGACAATGAATAGGACAGGATAGACAGTTAATTCATCAGAACTCTTGTTTTTGTTTTTATTATAGAAATCATGTATTGTACAGGTTGGAATCTCCACCACATCTACCTCTTCCCCCCCCCCACCCCGACCCCACCTCTTTGAAATTTTATGTTCTTCATGCTAGTCTATGGATTGAATTTAACATAAATAATGTCACATATAATGTACTTTTGAATATTTTTAAGTTAATTTGATTGGAAGCCATTGCTGCCCTTTGGTTTAACCTTTTAAGGACTAAGCCGGCCAAAACCGGCCTCTGCAGTGGTCACGGAGAACGTCCATTTGCAGGCCAAGAGAAGACTATTTTTTAACCGAGCCAGTCATTCCAGTGGTGAATTTTCAAAAATGGGTTTCTCTTGGCCTGCAAATGGACATACAATAAGTAAATATTTTAATTTTTTCAACAAATTTAGACATTAAAGGGTTAAAAGGGCCTATATCAGGTCACATGTTTTCATCCTTTAACACGAAGGCGGCCAAAAACGGCTTCTGCAGTGGTCTTTAGAAATGCCCATTGCGGATCAAGAGAATATTATTTTTGAAAATTTATCACTGGAACGACTGGCCAGTCATTCCATTGATAAATTTTCAAAAATACTCAGCAAATGGACATTTTCTATGAGAGAATTTAAATTTTATTGAGCAATTTAACGATGACCTGTCTATAGTAAGTAGTGACTAATGGAAGATTCCAGTTTCTCTGTCAATCATATGATATCACTACATGACTTAGGAGATCGTCGTAATCAATTATATCATGATGTAGATAATTTTGTCATAAACGCTTAATTGATGACTGACTAAGCGTTGTTGTACGAATTGTATGTCTACTATTTAATAAACATTCTGTTGAATATTTTGAAACTATTTTGACTGGGCTCTGTTGTTGCCAACACCACCTAGGCAAATTAGTTAAAAAATATTCAACAGCTTGCCTGTATTGTTTTCCCGGAAACTGAGATGCAGAGAATTCGGGGGGATCAATCGATGCCAACACGAGCGAGGTGTGTGTGGGGCTTAGGTAGAAATAGGTGGGGCATAGCTAAAACCGGATTCCTCCATTGTTTGACCTCCATAACGTGCCCCATTAATCCAGGCGTTACTCTATATTGATCATCTCGTCGCATGAATAGACAAATCTGTCATTTCTTGTTTGTGCCACTGCTCCGTGACCAGCCGCTGTGTGCTTTAGCGAAGATGATGTCGAAACAATCTGAATCTCAGTTATATCAATCATGCCAATGAATTCATTAGCATAGGTGTGTACGTGTGTGTATGTATGTCTGTGTATGATAAGAGTTGTTATTCAAGTACCAGTAGTACCTCGTATACTAATACAGTATTCATACATTGCGCCTTGCTGATTATCAAGATCTGTCTGTCTGTCTGTCTGTCTCTATATGTCTGCCTGCCTGCCTACCTACCTCTCACCTCTCCCTCTACATCTTTCTCAGTATCCGCTCTCCATCCCTCCCTATCACTCCCTTACTTTCTTATCTGCAAAATCATGGCATAAAGTAATTAATTAATTAATGCACCAATAACATTAGATGCAGTGTTTTTTAATATTGATAGTATGTTCAGTATTGGCAAAAATATTGATACAATGAAGACGACAATGACAATGAAGACGACAATGACAATGAAGCAATGAAAATATATCATTGATATTAAAATATATACTAGTGGCCATGGATTCTTGATTTCAACGTGATCATTTTATTTGGCATGATCCTCTGCATTCCTGAATTGAATCAATTCATTAACCCTTTAACTATCAAATTTCGTAAAAAAAACAACAACTTAATTTCTAATATGTCCATTTGCAGGCCAAGAAAAAGCTATTTTTCAAATTTTACCACTTGAATGACTTGCGTGAATATACTGTTTCATTGATAAATTTTTTTTACTAGTTTTCTCTTGCTCTGCAAATGGATATTTCTCAAGACTGCTGCAGAAGGCGTTTTTGAGCAGCTTAAGTGTTAAAGAGTTCAGATAGTGTATTGGATGTGCATCCGACCATTCACCCCTGCTTGTTTATGATACCATTAACCCTTTAACACTCGAATTTGTTCAAGTAAATTTCAATTTTCATGTCCATTTGCAGAGTAAGAGAAAACAATTTTTTTGAAAATTTGCCACTGGGATGACTGGCTCGTTAACCGAGCCAGTCATCCCAGTGGCAAATTTTCACAAAAATTGTTTTCTCTTACTCTGCAAATGGGACACTTCATGACCACTGCAGAAGCCGTTTTTTTTATAAAGAACCTTTTATTAATATATTTATGAAAATAGATTTGGAGTATAAGTATATAGTTTAATTTAATCTCATCTTTTCAAGTGACCAATACAGGTAATCTATCATCAGACCTTTTGCGTAAGAGATACTTGAGACTTTCTTCTTCTTCTTTTTCTTTTCGTTCGCTAATCATACCGCCAGTCCTGTAAGTGACTATCGACATGATCATAAGCGTTAAGTGCGTGGATCCATGGTTTATTAGAGTGCGCCGTGTGGCCTGGAACCTCTGTCTTCAGCACTCAAGGTTTCTGTCAGGGTTACCTCACCCTTACCTCCTTTAGTCGCCTCGTACGACATGCAGAGGATACGGAAGGTGTATTCTAAGCCCCACCTACAGGGCAGCTTGAGACTTTAAAACCCTTTAAAACTCATATCAGCCAAGAGGAGACTATTTAAAAAAATTTACCACTGAAATGACTGGCTCGATAACCGAGCCAGTTATTTCAATAGTAAATTTTCAAAAATAGTCTTCTTGGCCTGCAAATGGACATTTTCTATGAGAAAATTGAAATTTTCCTGAATATATTCGAGGGTTAAAGGTTTAAACATCGTGCACTACTTAAATGCAATGAATATGATGAGCCCTGCAAGCCTGCGTGGTAACCATTTACTCTTTAAGCTAGCCAAAAATAGCCTCTACCATGGTCTTGACCTGTGCCCATTTGTACTTGAGCCAGTCATTCTAGTGTTTAATTTTTTTTAAATTGTTTTCATTTGACCTGCAAGTCACGGGACATTGACTAAGCAAAACTTTTGATTTTCTTTTGCAATCTTTACCATTAAAGGGTTAAAGACCGGCTTTTCTTACATATTTGTGAATCCACTTTTAGCTATGCCCCACCCATCTCTAGCTATGCCCCACCCATCTCTAACTATGCCCCACCCATCTCTAGCTATGCCCCACCCATCTCTAGCTATGCCCCACCCATCTCTAGCTAAGCCCCACCCATCTCTAGCTATGCCCCACCCATCTCTAGCTAAGCTCCACCCATCTCTAGATATGCCCCACCCATCTCTAGATATGCCCCACCCATCTCTAGCTATGCCCCACCCATCTCTAGCTATACCCCACCCATCTCTAGCTATGCCTCACCCATCTCTAGCTATGCCCCACCCATCTCTAGCTATGCCCCACCCATCTCTAGCTATGGCCCACCCATCTCTAGCTATGGCCCACCCATCTCTAGCTATGCCCCACCCATCTCTAGCTATGCCTCACCCATCTCTAGCTATGCCCCACCCATCTCTAGCTATGCCCCACCCATCTCTAGCTAAGCCCCACCCATCTCTAGATATGCCCCACCCATCTCTAGCTATGCCCCACCCATCTCTAGCTATGCCCCACCCATCTCTAGCTAAGCTCCAGCCACACTTTTCATGTGCTAGGAATATGTCATACATGGTGTATCTAAGTCCGTCAGACACCATTAAATAGTTAAGAACTCCTGAACTATTTAATGGTTTCTGACGGACTTAGATACGCCATTTATGACATATTTTAATTGTGACGTCGGTCTACCTATGATGTATGTGATTTTCATGTCATCCACACTGACTGGATTCCTCAATTGCGTTACAAGATCTTAACAAACAAGCAGGATATTAGACCAAGTTAGACCCTTAATGATCGAGATGTGTCAAGAAATTTAATTTTTTGCTTAGTCAATGGCTATTGTGAATTTTAATAAATATTCTTCTCATGTCCAGCAAATGGACTATTCATGAGCAATTCATGACCAATGCAGAAACTGTTTTTGGCCAGCCTGACCATTACTGAGTTGACAAAAAAAAAAAAGACAGCAACAGCTGCCATTTAATATAGTTTCTGAATATCCACGATTTTAAACTTGCAACATGCTTAAAGCTGATATTATATGCAATAATTATGCATGAATTGAGAATCATACAAACTCTCATTTGTATCATTAAATTTCATTCAGACCCTCAATATCATCTGTATCTATTGTCCTGTAGACCCAGTGGTGTAACGAGGCTTTTTTCACAGGCATGCTGTATCCGCAGTGAAAATGGCTAATGCAGGTAAATTTGTTACCTCCGGGTGACGGGGCATGCACATTTTTGTTTTGGTTATTAGCTCACCTGGCCTGAAAGGTGAGCATCCGTCCGTCCAGCGTCGGTCTGTCAACTTTTTCTTTAAACGACTTCTCAAGAACCGCTGGACAGATTTCAATTGTGTTTGGCATGAATCATCCCTAGAGCATAGCATAGAGATTGAAGTTTGTTCAAACAAAATCAGCCAATTTAGCCGCCAACCATCTTGTGTTATTTTTATTATCGGGTTAGGTGCATGCAGATTATTTTGGTGTGTTGGTAAAATCCCAATGTTAAACAGAGTTCCTGATAAGAATTTATCATTTGAATATCTGTAGTTTATGGACTCACATGTACTTTGAAGGTCAGACTCACATGTATGTGTACTTTGAAGGTCAGACTCACATGTATGTGTACTTTGAAGGTCAGACTCACATGTATGTGTACTTTGAAGGTCAGACTCACATGTATGTGTACTTTGAAGGTCAGACTCACATGTATGTGTACTTTGAAGGTCAGACTCACATGTATGTGTACTTTGAAGGTCAGACTCACATGTATGTGTACTTTGAAGGTCAGACTCACATGTATGTGTACTTTGAAGGTCAGACTCACATGTATGTGTACTTTGAAGGTCAGACTCACATGTATGTGTACTTTGAAGGTCAGACTCACATGTATGTGTACTTTGAAGGTCAGACTCACATGTATGTGTACTTTGAAGGACAAATTTGGCTTACTATTGTGATTTATGACAGGTACCCTAACTAATATAATAAATCAACAGAAAAATTATTTGAAATGCATTTATGAGGGTTATTAGAATGCAAACACATTAGAACAAAGACAAATTTGTTGATTACCCATGTCGTTGATATATTTTTCAATCAGGTCGCCGTGATGTCAAATGTGTCTATTTCTTTAAAACAATATTGCTGAAAGCTGTAGCTGTTGCAAATGGCATCCATTAAATTTACTTCGCTAAGTCGCCATCTGATTATCATAATGTAACCAAGTCGTCCCAAACTAAATCGACCAAATGAACAAAAATCTTGCCAATAAATATAATGCCAGATGCATTTGCTGATTATGATATATTGAAATTATTACTCAGTTTTTAAAAAACATCTGTACATAATATCACATTAATTTGCGATATTGTTGTTTGCAACATTACGTATCTGTTCATATTTCGGAGCCCCGCCCTGTATATAGTTCACCTGTATATATTTCATGGCACTATCAAATCTAGGCTTGACTTGTTTGCTTGTGTGTAATTGGTAATTGCAATTTAGTATACATTTAAAGAGACAATGCCTCGTAGGTATAAATAAATTTGGAAATACTCAGTATTTTTCTTGTAATGTAATGATGACCAGCATTGGTGCCCCATGATTACTGCATATTAATTTTGATGCACGTATTCCCACTCAGCCACCCATATTTCTTATTATTAGTTTTTGTGGAGTCTCATTTGAGCATAAGTTTCTAAAGTTTAGGAAAGTATTATATTTGGGGAAAAAAACTATTGGAAAGAACTACAATATTTCTAGGCAGTTTGCCGGCCAGCCTCAAACAAAATACTAGATCTACAACACTGCTAAAACATCAAAGCCACCACAACAAAATTATAAAAATTATAGATCAAAGAACTAGGTTACACATTAATATTTGTTAGATACACTGCATTCTGTGTGAAACAGTGATATATTAAATCATCAGATGTTTGTTGGCATTTGTAATATTTGTGCAATCTGTATTTGGCATTGACTGTATACTATAACAATCAATGTTAATATGCTAGTATTGACCGAAAGGAAGCATTTTATGGAGATGTTTCCGTATATTTAATTTTTAGATCTACCTGCTGATTCCGTATCTTGATGATGTGACTTAAATTGGGTTTTTTAGCTCGACTTAAGAAGTAGTAGGAGCTATTGTGACATACCCTGCACGTTGTTCGGCGCCGTCGCCGTCCAATTTGCGTTTAGCTCAACATCAGTTATCTCTTGTTTGGTTAAGCATGCTTCAACCAATGTTTGACACAGCCTTCCTTATAATATCAGGGTATTGAGCAATGGTGTTAGGGTCAAAGGGCAAGGTCACCGACCTTGGTTAAAAACTAAATTTATTCTGGGCGGATCAACTTAAAGGTTCATATCTCATCCTTGGTTATGCATACTGGACCCAACCTTGGGCACTTACTTCCTTCTGCTCACAGGACATTACAAAATTACCTTGGGGTCCAAGGTCACAGTTACATTGATAAAAACTTAGAAAGCTACACATAGGGATCACTAATTCCGGCGACGGCGTTGGAGGCGACATCACCATCATCGTCCATCATTGGTGCAGTGTTAGTTAAGGTTTTTTAATCAACTTATTTTTCAATACTGGCTCATCCACTCTCAATGAAACTTTACAGAAGTGATATATGCTATACAGGGATGTGATCTACATAACAATAGATTTAATTTTGAGGCATTTTAACTATTTTTTCATGGTTTTGGACTTCAAACCTTTTTCATGTTTTTCTGTTTAGGTTTTTTTATGAACCATTCTTTTTAAACAATGGATATCAAGAAAATTTTAATGCAGCGTTATATACTATGCAGGGGTACTATCCCCATCATTACCCATTTCATTTTGGGAAATTTCTCTTGCTTTTTCACAGTTTTTGGAATTTGAGTTCTTTTCATGTTTTTTTGTGTTACGGTTTATTTAAACACAATTTAAGACAAAAGACAATTAAAGTGACCCAGCCTGCAGTGTGGACATAACAAATTACAGTATTCCAAGACATGTATATACTGAACTTTTATATATAATAACATACTTATGAAAATACATGTTTATAATAGGGCTGTGCAGTTATCCAGATTTTTAACCGTCTCCGGATTTTTAAGCATGACGGTTCGAAAACCGGTGACATAATTTGACAACCGTACAACCGTGTATGTTTAAAAATCTGGTTTTATAATAATTTTTTTACGGATATATCATAATATATTACATTGATTGTATAAATTTGCTTTAATTTTATCTATTTGAAATAAAACAATATCTACGCAGTATCGTAACAGGAGAATGTTGCTAGATCGTATTGCTACATGTACATACGTTCAGAAATTATAATCTGCTAGCGTTTTATTAAATTCTATAATACACGCTTGAAATCGTATCATAAGCAATCTAGTGTTTCTGATATCTATGTCTATTATGAATTCTGAACGCGCATCCAGGACTCTAAACCCGGGACGTGATCTAACCCGCCAAAGTAAGTTGAGATCGAATTTGTCTAATCGCTCGGGCGATCAAGAGTAATTTCTCGTGAATGTTCAGGAGCTGGCCCAACGTATGTTGGACGATATAATTAACACTTGACGCAGGTCGATATACATTATTAGCGCCGGAAAACAACTTTTACAGCTTACAACTGATACAGTTTTAAACCAAGTCCTTCCAAATCACGCTTATGATCTATATTAAAATACGTATGAATTCCTTTTTTGCCGAAACTATGCTAGTAAATAGTATAATACGGCCGAGTTTGATTACACGTGTCCGATTAATTAAATCAATAAATTTGATTTACTACGCATGTTCAGGCATATACGATATGCAGATTTGTACCACGTGGCAGTATTACGACATCTAACTAAATTCAACATAAGCGTGTGTTAGCGTAGGCTATCGGGAACTAGTGTTTACATTATATACATTTGCATAATGCTTCTCATGAATCTCACTGGTTTCCAAAATGGAGGCTGTGTAACAGTCTAATTAGGTCTGCCATCTTTCAGAATTTATCACCGGCTCGGTGTTTCCAAGACCTGAAATACCTAACTATCGAGTAGTATCTTTAGCGAATGCTCTACAAATTTTCTAACTAGTTTAGTCATCCAAAAACATATTTTCTCCTCCATGAACCGCTTGAATTGGTCACTAAAAGCCACAGTAAATTTGGCAATGTATCTCTACGCGTTATCCTAGAGGGGGGTATAAGAATTGCTAATTGTCTAGGAATCCAATATATGACAGATTGTGCAAGAACTCGAAATGACATATCGCGATGAATTTAAAAGTGCAAAATCTAATGTTTAAAGCAGTTTAAGTAAAGATTTCACCATATCCTCTAAAATTGCATCAGATACTATACATGTAGCTACAGATTTAAGTCTACCACTAAAAACATTCTATTTTCGTGGTATTGCAAATTTTCACGAAAACTGAAAATATTTTCAGCCAATAAACCAGATATCCGGTTAAAACCAGATTTATGGCCAACACCGTCACCGGTTGTGTTCTTACGAAAAACTGCACAGCCCTAGTTTATAATCAGAAAACCTTTTTCATTCGGAATCCCCACAAACATTATTTCAAGACATTGGCATAAGAAACCTGCATATTATTTTGGAAATGATTTGACTGAATGTTGTTACTGCATCAAGCAACACCACTTTCTTTTTATTTTTTTCCCTTGAAAATGTTGATCCCGATCTCGGGATGATTCATAATAAAGAAATATTTGTTACATCTCCGGGATGTAGAAATTGTCTGAGTGTAGCTTTCCTGACCATCTCGGTCACGTCAGCTATTGCTGACGGTCAAATAGCTGACGGTCAGTCGCTTGCAACATTAAACAAAGTATTAACCCTTTAACCCTTGAATTTATTCAAGAAAATTTCTATTTTCTTCTAGAAAATGTCAATTTGCAGACCAAGAGAAGACTATTTTTGAAACTTTACGACTGGAATGACTGGCTCGGTTATCGAGCCAGTCATTCCAGTGGTAAATTTTCAACAATAGTCTTCTTGGTCTGCAAATGGACATTTCTCAAGACCACTACAGAAACCATTTTTGGCTGATAGGAGTGTTAAACGGTTAATGGTTTCAGACATGGTCTGAATTTATCTTGAACATGTCTCTTGACTACTTGTCTGTTTACTTTAACTACCACTAGCTATAAAATGTAAACGAATATAGTAGACAGATAGAATTAGCTATAGATATAGATTTATAGTCAGAGATTGATTGTGAGATATATTATACAGAGTCAGACAGATGTATGATTACTGTATTCTGCGGCTGTAGTAGTAGAAACATCCTACAGCTGCAATCAGTCCTCCGCTTTTGCCCACTGTGTCTTGTCCTCAGCCGAAATCCTTAGCTTCCTTAGGTCCATTCTTGAACAGTTTCATGCATTGTCGATAGGTATATGTGGGTGAACTCTGTTTTGGATTCATTCATAGAGATTCTCAATTTTTAGTTTGCTTGCAGCTATTGGGAGAAGTTCGTCAAGGAGTTTCTTTTCCTCGTCTATGAAGTCCACATCATCGGCATATTCCATCTCTAGCGGCATGCTATCAGACAGATAGATATAGAGATTCATAGAGTTAGTGATAAATCGCTACAGATAGATAATTAGTGTTTGTAACGGTTAATATCACCAGTATATCTTTTGAAGTAAAGTTTAGAATCAGTAAAAGTTTAATATCCGTAATATTTGAAGAACGATCTTGCTTATTATTTATTAAAGTGTCTTCACCCGTCGTCTCATCCTGAAGTGTAACAAAGCTATTTCCACCCAGCTAATGTCCTTGTAACACGTGCTTAAATTAGCTTTTATATTTAGCAATGTGTATCCTAATAAATAGTTTGTATGTCCTGATTAGCCCTAGCTCCTAAGTATTTTGAAGGTAATTAGACTGGAAATTGTTGCTTCCTTTTGCTCATCTCAAACTATTAAACCGAATATTTCTCTTAATTGTTACAGATTTATGATCATATGATCGTTGTATGGGTAGAATTAGGGTTACTGTACTAAGTACTCACTTAAATTAAAACTGTACTTAATTGTATGATGGCTGCAGGCCGGCAGACAATCATATCAATGAGCAATAACTAGATCGGCTGAATATTTTGAAAACGATTTGATTGAAAGTTGTTGGTGGCTTAGCCACCAACAACTTTCAGTCAAATTGTTGTCAAAATATTCAGCGTATCCAGAGTTAAACCGCAGATATTCAGTAGGCAGACAATTAAATGTCACCAGTGTTCTATAATCATGATATTTTTTATGACACAAATATTACTTGCATACCAGTACATATATGTATATGTATTTAGGGCAATTTGTTGGTCGTTTTGTCGAGCAAGTTTTTTTCTCAAGCAGTTTTGCTTAAATAAATATATCCGTATATTATGCATATATGTTAGTGAGAGCATTTATATAGCCTGCTCATATTGAAGTTTTAACAGTTATTGGGATGTTAATGTAGGTTTAAAGCATTTCTGGTGCTTATAATGTTCACATGTAATATCTGTTCTGAGAAGTTTTTATATAAGTCAGTACTAAGTCACCATAGATTAAGTGAGCATCGGAGAGAAAGATCATGGCGGTGTGTCCCATGTAATATTTATATGGAGCGTACTGAAAGCATCCGAGCGCACCTTGCAAAGATACATAGCATCAGCCGAAGCCAGGCCATGCTTCTTACCAGGACAACCAACAGGCGAGGACGGGTAATTCTGGCGGGGGAAATCACACTGCCCTTCCAGGAGATTGCGGCATCATTCCAATGTCAACCACACAATGCAACTATTCGAGATCCGTTGAATTTAAGTGAAAAGGCCTCCCTATATTGCAGGCCAGAGGGATTCCTAGAAACACTCACTAGTTCAAGAAGTTGGCTAACTGGGGAGTCGTCCATTGGATCAACTGTAGAAGCTGATTATTCTTGCAGCCTTCATACTTCGTCCAACAACTTGCAAAGACCAGCTATCTTTGAGGAGAATTCCATTCTCAAGGAAGTGGACACTGGTGCATTTATATCGTCATTGGATGATCAGCTGTGTATCATAACTGATCTTGAATCAAGGATTGACTCTCTCTTAGAGAGAATGGACTCCTGTTTAAAACGTGTATGAAGAACCTCTTCACGTCAAACTGTTCAGTGAGCCATGATGGAAGGTGAGTTATAATTACCCCAACCAAGTCTGATGCCTGAGATCATGGATAATGGCAAAATTATGTTCACAGGGTATGATCAAGTTGTCTCTGGATAGGGGTCAAAATGTCGGAAAATTTTAGGCCATCCTTTCATAATAAGCAATGCAAATTTCCAGGATTTGAATTCATCCATGGATGACCTCGTCTAAAATTTAGGTCATCTATAACAATTTGAGGTTTTAAAAATGAGTGGAAGAGTGAACATTTTGACCCCTGTCTCTGGATATGGTGCTCACGTACCCCACCCCACCCCGCCACCATATATGTCCGGGATGAGGGTTGTCTCGTCTCTTCTTCCCACCCACCCAAATTTATTGACCAAACTTAAACCTTTGACCCTCAGATTCTATCATTCCACTGGTAAATCTAAAAAAATAATCTTGCTCTAGAAATGGATATTTTCTATGACAAAATTTGAATTTTTTTTTAATTCGAGGGTAAAAGGGTTTAAAAGTGAGATTTAAATTTGCCATTATGATGTAATTGCGATTTGTTCATTTTGAGATCATTGAAGCGTTATGAAAGCTAACGACACATATATGTATACATATGCGCAAACTCGCATGTACGTGCATAATGAACCTTTTCAGTTTTAGCTATGCCCCACCCATCTCTAGCTAAGCTCCACCCACACCTCGCTTGTGTTGGGATCGATCGATCTCTGAACACCCTGATTATCAATTTCCAAAAAAACTACACAGGTAAGCTGTTGAATATTTTGAAACTAATTTGACTGGGTGCTGTTGCTGCCTAAGGCAGCAACAGCGCCCAGTCAAATTAGTTTCAAAATATTCAATGGCATGTTTACTAAATAGCAAAGAATTACAAAGACATGCAATTCATACAACGTGTCGGACCATTTGAGATTTGGTGACGGTCTATATGGAACCCATTGTGACGTAATGAGTGTGATGTCATCATACACGCGCTGAGCTGATTATGACATCATACCAGGTCAGATGATGGATGGATACTCTGGAAAGATGGATTACAGGTGCATATTAATTAGGTTTCAGTTTAGTTCATGTGACACTTAGATATTTAACCCCCCTAGACAGTGGCACTAATCCAAACTAACTCTTTAATACGTTACCCCTTGCCACTCTGATGTCAGAATTTTAAATTTTCAAATTAAATTAAAAGATGAACTGGTGTAAATTTTTCAACAAATTCGGTGGAAGATGGTGCTGTCGAAGACAGCAACATCGTCCACCAAAATTGTTGGAAAATGTTACACCAGTTTCTTTGTTAAAGACAGGGTAAAAGAATGAACATTGAGATCAGACTGGTATGGGTTAACCCTCCAATTTGTTTTAAAAAATCCTATTTTCCAATTTAAAAAATGTCCATTTGCAGACCAAGAGAAGACTACATTTGAAAATTTACTACTGGATAATGATTGGCTCGGTTATCGAGCTAGTCATTCGTGGTAAGTTTTTAAAAATGGTCGTCTCTTGGTCTGCAAATGGACATTTATCGTGACCACTGCAGAAGCCGCTTTTGGCTGATATTAGTGTTAAAGCGTTAAGTAGCTCGTGAATAACTTGACATTGTTCCAAAATTAAATAAAATGTAATTGTGAATATTAGGCATCGATGGCTTCCAAATCAAATTAAGTCCAAAATATTCAACAAAACATGGTGTTCAAAACTGTACTAACTAACATGTTTCTGGTTTTTGTTTCAGAAATATGTTAATTTATTTATGAACTGTACTGTAAGTGTCCTCATCCTGTAGATGTAGGGTAAATATAAGATGTGTGGGCAGTTGTCTGGAGGCAATATTCTCTAATAAACCCTTTCAACACCACAGATCTGACACAATGTTATAAGAATGAAATATTGTGACTCGGAGCTGGTGATCTAAAAGGCAGCTAGATTTTTAACACGACGCTAAGCCAGTCATAGTAGTTTCAGATTATTAAATAATCTTCCTGCATAATTGTCTTATGACTTGGCTACATTTTAGAAACAAGGTTGCTGAACCCTGTCATAAACAACATCAGCTTCAAGCGACATTCTGTATGTATAAGATTTATCCATTATGAAATTTAGCCGGATATATTTTATCATATTTGTGTGCGAGCGTGTGTGTGTGTTCGTGTGTGTGCTCGTCGGTATGCGTGCGTGCATGCGCGTGTCCATTCTGGATATTGTCAAATGCCAGGGAAACTTCCTTCAAGGCAGCAGAACATTTTCTCAACTGCTAATCAACTGAGCAGCAGTAAATTAGCTCTAGCTGTGCCACCATTGCTTTCTGTACAAAAGCTGCAGTGTGAGCAGTTGATCAACTGTTATTCAACTGCTTGACCATAGAAGATTTAATTAAGCCACTGCCATACCACTGCTCTGACTTTGAACCCTTTAACCCTGAAGTCGGCACAAACAGCTTCAGCAGTGGTCTTGATAAATGTCCAAGAGGAGAGTATTTTTGAAAATTTGTCACTGGAATGACGGCTCGGTTATCGAGCCAGTCATTCCAGTGATAAGTTTTCAAAAATAACCTCTCGTTCTGCAAATGGACATTTTCTATGAGAAAATTAAAATGTTCTTGAAGAAATTTGAGGGTTAAAAAAGCTGCTGCCATACAACTGCTGTGTCTCATACAACCTGATAATCAACAGCCAAAGCGCTACTTTGGCATCATACTGATACATTTAATAAATACAGTGACTCATGTAGAGATGAACCTGACTGGGTAAATTGGCGGAAAAATTTCACACAATTTTTCATTGTATTGATAATTTGAATGTCTTATCAACAAGGGATCTAGGATTACCGTATTTTCCCTATTTTAACCGCCCCTCCAAATTATACCGCCCCTTCCCCCCCCCCCCCCCCCCTTGTTTTTGAGAACTGAAGAAAGAAAACTAAGCTCCATATACATTATATACATTCTGCAAGACATTGGACCTATCGTATACCAGCAGCCGCTTTGCAGCGGTGGTGCTTTGCCGCTGCTAAATCAACCGATTGCAGCTGTGTTTCTGCTGCTGTACGCCACTGCACTACATTTGGTGGTCTACTTGAGCGTTTTTCACCAAACTTTGCTTGGAGGTTTGTCCTGTGGATTGAAAAATCATCTTTATGTTTTGGCTAATAGATCATGGTCATGATGACACAATGAACCCTTTAACACTCGAGCCAGCAAAAAACAGCAGCCAAAAATGGCTTGTGCAGTGGTCTTGAGAAATATCAAGTCTATTTCTGAAAATTTAGCACTGGAATGACGGGCTCGGTCGCCGAGCCAGTCATTCCAGTGCTAAATTTTCAAGAACGGCCTTCTTAGTCTGTTAATTGACATTTCCTAATAGCTTGGCCGGTACGCTTGCCTTGGAGCTCTAACCATGATGATTTTGGTGTCAAAAGATAATGTTTAAGGGCATGGTGACTCAATTTTAAAGAAAATGGCGTCAGTGATTTATTTCATCATATTTATGATTGTCTTGTTTGTCATACCTTTGATTCTTTTTTTATTACATTGATGTTAATTTAAATAATTAAATAACTTCTTCATCATTATAGAATAATAGGAGAGTTATTTCTGTTCCACTATATAATTCTAGTAACAGTCCCATTACATTGCACCAAGTTGATTATAATATGTAGCTAAACTGTTTAATTCACCTTTCTGTTCAGTGCATTTTTGCTATTACATCTGGTCATTAACAAAGCCATTTTGCCAATCATTCAAGCCACCCACCCACCAGTGATGTCTGTTTACCAATCAACCACGGATCAGCCAAGCAGGAAAATGATGCTTTGAGCAGCATTGGCCTAGTAAAACAATTCAATCTTCGTAGAGGTGATTTTGTCGCTGGGCTCCAATTATGACACCCACTAGTTCCGGGTGCTCGGAGAAGTTTTTGTCCTATTGTTGCTTGGTTATGACTGTGAACTGTTGTACTGAACCATATGCTGCAGGCATTGATGGCTTAGTTGCCAAATCGGGACGAATAAAATTATTTCTAACCTTTCAATTCATATGTAATTATTACTCTGCGCCTGCCTTCCTGCCAACCAAATATAGAATGGGTTGATTACATGTACTTTAAAAATAGTTTGACTGAAAGTTATTGCTCTTCAGTCAAATTGCATTAAAATGTTCAGTAGTTATGTGACTATAGCACAGATTTATTAACTAAATGTCATTTATGATATTTGTGGTGAAATGCGTTGACAAGCTATATTTGGAATCATTTGCCACCTAATGACCAGAGTTGGCAGCAGATGGATGAAGTTGTAGCATAAAGTGTGGGAGGAGAAAGGGATATTTTTAGAAACACTCCTTGTCTGTCTAATTCAAACTGTCAGGATCATGTTATCGGTCAGATTATCAGAAATAAATGCCAGGATTGGCATTTTCTTTGATTGCCGTTTAAGTGAGTTGCTTAGACTGGTCCAGATGATTGCTAGCTGGGGGTAAATGTGTACAAAGTGGTAATAGAAACAGCTTTTAGCAACATCATTCAGAAAAGTAGTATGCTGATAACGAGGGTCACACTTTATTTTTTTCAAATTTTTTCAGATCAAAGATGGAAAGTCCTATTTTTGGAGGAATGCTCTTTGTTGCTTTGAAATTCCAGACAATTAAATCAGATCTAGTAATACCAGGGTGTCATTGGACCATGATCACCCATAGACTACCATGGTTTTCCATGGTAGTTCAGTCGTCTCTGACTCAAAACTACGATGGTAAACAATACTTGTCTATGGTTTGTTAATTGCCCATTGATCATGGTTAGCATAACCATGGGCAAAACAACCATGGTTATTTAAAGGGATATTCCACTGGGGGATTTTATGCGTCTGACGTAAAGTATTAATTTTCCGCATTAATTTGAGACCAAGAGCACAATTTTATGCCAACAAATAAAAAAGATATTCTCAATTTAAATTGCTAAAGTAACCAGTAGATAGAGGCGCCATTTTGGACAAGCAGCTGACGTCACCGACACACCTACTCTGTTTGCCCGATCGAGGATAGCCGTAACCAGGGGAGGTAAATCTTGCATCTAGTGGATAATTAGCATACTGGCTAAACAACTGACACTGCCACAGTGTTTGGAGGAAATTAAAGTGCAATTAGTGTCCCGATGATCGCGCCAGTCATTGTAGTGCTAAATTGTCAAAAATTGTTTTCTTATGGGCAATTTCTGGGTTTTTTAAAAACATTGAAAGGTTATGCCAGGAGCGTGTTTGCAATCAACCAGCTACAACACATTCTTGAAAATATGTTAGTTGAATAAATGTTGAATGTAATTTCTCTGAAAACTGTTGCTATTTCAACTTCTGCTTCCAGTCAAATTCCAGTTTCAAAATATTCAACAGGCAGTAAATATGGGTCAACATTAAAAAATTTGGGATCAATTAGTTAACTCTTTCAAGGACAGAAAAGCAGAAAGCTTAAAATTTACCCTTCATAGGCCTATTGTGTGAAACTAATTAGTTTGGAAGCTACTGCAACATAATTCCAGGAAAATTTAATTCAGAATATTCAACACTCTGCATAGTTATTTTAAAATTGGGAGTAAACGTAAATGATTAATAGCGCTGGATTTCAATAGTGTGAAAGCACTAAACTACTAATTATGTCCAGCGTACACTTGTCATTATTTAGTAGCTGTCACCTCCTATCGTCTACGAAGTAAGCCGCTAAGCGGTTGCCTATAATTGACCGACCGGACAATCAGCGACATCGTTTCATTTTGGTTTGCAAATCCCGTTTTACAATTGATGCAAGAAAATACGACGTTAATTGTCGAGTTTGATTCTATTATATTAAAATTAAGTACTGCGCCTTTTGTTTTGAAATGCTTGACACATTATTTTAAAATTATACAGACTATATGTTCTAAACTTGTGTCTTCCAAATTTAAATGTGGAAGATATCCATCCAGTGCCGATGTTATGAAACCATCTTTCAGTTAGCCCCTTTTCATGCGGATGCTTCTGTGGATCCGGTATCTGAAAATGTGAATTGCCGTACCCTTTCCATGCTCGTTTCTATTACTGCAAGCCCATGGTTGACATGCGGACATGATGCGATTTAACCATTTCATACCAGCACTGGCCTCTGCAATCGTCAAGTTGAGGACGCAGGTCAAAAGAAGGCTATTTTGTGAATTTACAACTAAAACGACTGTCTCAGTAACAGAACCAGCCATTCCAGTGGTCAGTTTTCAAAAATAGTCTTCGCTTGGCCTGCAAATGGCCATTCAATAAGGAAATCTGATTTTCCTAACTGAATTTGGTCATTAAAGGGTTAATTAATATTCGGCCTTCATAACGCGAAGTAAACAGGTAAATCTAAAAGCGCTGGCGATATTTTGCTGGTGTGTCATTGACGTCATAATCTCGCGGTTTCTCGCTCTCGTTGCGAGAAAATGGATGCGCCCAGGAGTCACGTTTTCGAGCGTTTTGGGCATATTCATTTTATTATTTCTCGGCAATGGAACAGTGTATTTTATATTTTTTTGCGGCAACTATTTCGGATTATAGTATATTTTTAGTTGACTTATTCCCGATTTTCACTGGAATTTCTCTTTAATCCTTTATTAGCACACCTGGCTTGAAACGCCAAGTGAGCTTATGTCGTGGCGACCGTCCGTCATCCATCCGTCAACTTTTCCTTTAAATGACTTCTCAAGAACTGCTGTGCCAATTTCAATTATATTTGGGAGGAAGCATCCTTAGGGCATAGGGATCCAAGTTTGTTCAAAGGAAGCCGATCGGCCAATTAGGCTGGCGCCCATCATAGATTTTGGCCGATTTTTAGAAACGTCTTTAAAAATCTTCTCCGAAACCGCTTGAGGGATTGAAGGAAACCAAATTTGTTGAACTTAATTGGTCAAATAGTTTGGCGGCCATCATGGTTGACCTAGTTTTAGCGAAAATAACTTCTCCAGAATCCGAAGGGATCAAGCCGAAATTTGGCAGATATGATTAGGGACTAAGGGCCAGTAAAGGTTGTTCAAGAGAAATTGATTCGTCAAAAAACATGGCCGCCGTGGGCCAATCAAAATATAGCATGTTTGGCGGACATATTGGATTTATTTATTTGATGGATTTTGGATCATTTTCCCGCCAAAAGCTCCATACTAAAGCAATGGGAAATTTAAAATATCTTCTCGAGAACTGCTGGGCCGCAGAAAGCCGATTGGCCAATTTGGCCAGTGGCCATCTTGGATTTTGGTCGATTTTTAGAAATGTCTTTAAAAATCTGGTTCTCCGAAACGGCTTGGGGAATCGATTTGAAACTTATGAAACCTCATCTAGGCAAAGAGGTAAGCCAAGTTTGTTCAAGACGACTTGATTGACCGAATGGTTTGGTAGCCATCTTGGATAACCTAGTTTTCCCGAAAACGACTTCTCCAGAACCGCTTAAGGGATTGGGCCGAAATTTAGGAGAGATGATTAGGGGCTAAGGGCCATTAAACTTTGTTCACGGGAAGTTGCTCCGTCAAAAAACATGGCCGCCGTGGGCCAGTCAAAATGTAGTGTGTTTGGTGGACATATTGGATTTTATTATTTGATGGATTTTGAGGCCAAAATTGGTTCTATGTGTTTTTGGGTATTCTGAGCTCAAATTTGCAATTTTCAAAACTGTCGGATAAACGGTTTGGTGGCCATCTTGGATAATTTTCTCGTCAAAAGCTCCCATGCTAAAGCAATGGGAAATTTAAAATGTCTTCTCGAGAACTACCAGGCCGATTTCAATTATATATGGCAGGAAGCATCCTTAGGGCATAAGGATCCAAGTTTGGTCAAATGAACCCGATCGGCCATTTTGGATTTCGGGCAATTTCAGGAAATGTCTTAAAATCTCCAAAACCACTTGGGGAATCTTCATCTAGGCCAAGAGGTAAGCCAAGTTTGTTCAAGAGGACTTGATTGACCAAATGGTTCAGCGACCATCTTGGATGACCTGACTTTCACGAAAATTACTCCTCCAGAGCCGCTGAAGGGATCAGGCCGAAATTTGGGCCATTAAAATTTGTTCACGGGAAGTTGATCCATTAAAAAAACATGGGCACCGTGGAGCAATCAAAATGTAGTGTGTTTGGCGACCATATTGCACTTGCAAAAATGTCCACAAACTCATTAAAAAGACTGCTAAACCACCCACCAACAACTTTGACAAAAATTGATGGTGCTCCAGGTGAGTGACACAGGCCCCTTGGGCCTCTTGTTACCATGGTTGTGTTGACCATGCATGATTGACCGTCAATTAACAAAAAATGTATTAAAATGGTTGACCATGGCAGTTTGCTGCTCCGAAAAAGGTTAACTACCATGGAAAATCATGGTGTTCATGATTGACCATTGTCCGATGTTAGTGGGGTACCATGATTGACCACCGATTAGCAAAACTTTGAATATCATGGTCAATAAGCATGCTCTATCAAACCATTAGATACCCAGAACCGGGTGCTTAGTGCAATACCAGCCGGGGGGGTGGGGGTGTTAGGCAATCATGGTCTGATTAACCGGATCATGAATGGTCTACCCAGGTTAGTCATGGTCGACCATGGTCTAACTTTAGGTCTTAATCATGGTCAACCACAAATACACAAACAGACACCTATAGCTCAATGTTAAAAAAAACATTCTACTTAGTATAATGGGAGCTGTTAAAATCAGCCATACAAGGATAAAAATATGTGAGTGTTTCATATCGTTCTGCTCAATCGCTGTTTGCTCTGCCTGCAAATGGTAATTTCTCAAACTATCTAGTGAATAATATCTCAAGTGAAACCTATCCTTATGCCATTCATTCACATACACAGATGGAATCTATAATCTTACTAAATGAAGATTATTCATATTTTGAGAAGACCTGCACCCCAGTATATCTTAACAGAATTACTTCTTGTGATTCCCTTTAACAATTAAGCCGGCCGAAAACAGCTTCTGCACTGTCTTGAGAAATGCCCATTTGCGGACCAAGACAAGACTATTTTGGAAAATTTACTACTGAATGACTGGATCAATAACCAAAATATATTCTTTAATGATCAAACCAGCCAGAAGCGGCCTCCAGTGGCCTTGAGAAATGTCCATCTGCAAGCTAAGAAACCACTTTTGAAAACTTAAAACAGGAATGACTGGGTCGATAAAATTGTAACTTTAAAAAAATAGTCCTATGTTGTTATGTCAGTGAGAAGTAACTAAGCAAAAATATAGATTTGCTTAACAAAATCTTGAACGAATAATTAGCTTTCCATGAATGCTCTCCTGCATTAGAAACGGCGCGTGTCATGAGTCGAACAGCAAATAGATTTCAATTGTGCAATGAAAATATTAGGTGCCAATACAAGCATTTTAACTAGGTTTGATTTCAGTCTTTAAAGACAGTATAATTTGTTGACAATGCATGGACAGACATATAAGTGGATAGACAGATAGGCTGATGGGGTGGGCTGGTAAGTAGTGATGGGGTCAGCTAGAGCTATAAGCTTACTGACCAGTCAGCTGAGCTGAAAAAAACCCTGCGACCACGTTCAATTGATGAATCTGATCTGTCAGTCAAGTATATGATGTCATCAATTATCTTACATGTAGGCTGATGTCACAATCATAATTGACAGAAATACTCCGTCATGAACCGCGAATAGTCGGTCAGTAGTACTAATTGTATGTCTTTATTATTTAATAAACAATCGGTTGAATATTTTGAAAGTAATTTGACCGAGCGCTGTTGCTGTCTGCAATCGGTTGAATATTCTAAAAGTAATTTGACCGGGCGCTGTTGCTGCCATAGGCAGCAACAACCCCCGGTCAAATTAGTTTTAAAATATCCAACAGGTTAGCTATTTAGTTACCATGAAATGAGGATTCTGGGAATTCACTATTCAAAGTATAGAGATCGATCCCAACATGCGCAAAGCATGGGTGGAGCTTAGCTAGAGATGAGCGGGGCAAAGTTAGAAATGGATTTATTCATTTAGCTGCCTAATTAAATCACATCAAACAGCATTTTTTTCTGTCTTCCCAAATAATTTCTATGTAAATTGCGATTGTCGATTTCATCCGCTTGTACTTGTTCAAGATCAATCAAACATGACAGTAGGTGGACAGGTCATATGACCTTATCCAGCACAGGAAAACAACATGGAGGTTGAGATTATGTAAATAGCACATATGTCGCGACAATAACGTGGATGTAAGGAATTAAAGAAGATTTCACGAATGAAATCAAAGTCACAAGCAAACGTAGGTATAGCGCAAACCTGGTTCAACTCACAACACAATATGATCAAGAAATTCTTTACAGAATGTTAGAAATATTCTATTTATTTGGAAATTAATTTAACTGGAAACGGTTGGCACCTTAAGTAATAAAATTAATTTGTCTTGAAATTGTGGTTTCAAAAATTAAACTGTTTATGTCACACATGTGAATGTTTCAACAACTTTCAATCAAATTACTATGAAATGCAGATCAGTAACGAAGTACTATGAAGTTAACCACCTACATGTGACGATCATTTACCAGCTTAAGCGCGATCATGGCCACATTATATAACGTTCAGATGTGACACCTGTCTGCAAGACATGCCATTTTGAATGAACAATGAGCTAGATACCTTACTCAGAAGCTCATTAGATGACGATTTCCCAGACAGCACCATCAATCATGATGCCATCGATCTGACTTCAGCAGAAAACATGCTTTCAGATCTGGTGATGCTAACACTTTAATGGTAAAATTGTGTGAAGAAAATATAAATATTTGGTTATCGATTGTCTATTTTCAGGTCAGGAAGACCATTTTTGAAATCTTAACCACTGCAATGACTGGCTCGTTTATGTAGTCAGTCATTGAGGTTGTAAATTTTCAAAAATAGTCTTCCTTTGGCCTACAAATTGGCATTCCTCAAGACCACAGCAGAGGCTAGTTTTGGATGGTTCGACCATCAAAGTGTTAAACGATCCGTCATTTCTAGGTCCTATGTGGTGACACAAGCTTGAGAAAAACAACTGCAGTCTATATATATCACTTGCATTAATGCATCGATTCACTTTTGTGATTTAACTATCTGTTAGACATGGTTGCTAGATCGAATTTGAATCAGTTAGAACTTTGCATAGGTTTGACTTTTTAGACGCGAACCCAACTAGTATAAGTCGGTCAGTTGGTCAGTCTGTCAAATTTTTGACAATTTTGGTGAAGTTGAGTATCCCCTGCAAAGAAATTACCTGGAATGACAGGGATATACTAGGATTTCCATAGACAAATTTGCATAGAAAGTCCTGGGATATCCTAGGATTTCCGGGGGTTTTGAGCCCGGAAAAGCTGGGATGAAAATTGGAATAGTTGTCCGCGATTGTCTGAGCTTGGTATGAACCCGGACAATCCCGGTCAGCCTCAGACTTTTGCATTGAAAGTCTAGGGATATTCTAGGATTTCCGAGATCCATTCACAAATGTCCGGAATTGCTCACACTTGTGCATAGGTCCGTGAATATCCTAGGGTTTCTGAGGTTCATTGTCCGGGCTAGGAACGAGTCTGGCAATCCTAGACAACCTCAGACTTTTGCATAGGAAGTCTGGGGATATCCTAGGAAATGTTAGGATGTCATATCTATGAACATAGATTGTGTAGTGTGATATATGCTGACATAATAAGTAGTCAAATGTTCTATAATGGACCTCTGCTTTCAGGCCTAAGATTAGAGATAGTAATATTAGGTGACGGATGAGCTAATAACAGATAACAAATATAACTTCAGCAAAACATTAACACTATGATACAATGTAGCATGTTTGATATGTTTGCTATAACCAGAGATTGTTAACGTATTATACATGTATTAGAATGACTGTAGAGCTTAAGAACCAAAACCGATAAATATCAGCAAATCAATAAACTACATACCTTTCAATACACCTGTTTCCATTATACGGTTACTAGATGTAGTGCCAAGTATTTTATTTAACAGCTGGGTCAGCACAGGGCTCAAAATAAACCAAGGCAATTGCCTTGATTGCCCCTCCATTTTGCTATCTTTTTAAGGTAACAATTGCCTTAGGTGCCCTCCTCTATTGCCTTGGTGCCCATCGTGTAGACTGCTAAATAAAGTATCCAAAGTAAATGTACAGAGTCGTCCAACTGTTGACAGCAGCGTTGAACATACTCTGACTGCAGTGCGTGTACTGTAGACGGGGAATAAGGGGTTATTGATCCTGATTGCTAGAGAAGGCCCAAGTGTTGCCTTCATGCCCTTCCTCATGAGGCATAATTTGCCTTGATGTACTAAGATATCACCTTAGTGCCACTAAAATTATGAACGTTGCTGTTTTTACTGATATCTTCAAGCCCTGTCAGCATTTTCAAAGTAGTAAAGTATGTATCTATTCGCTCATAATACATTACTAATGATCACTGCACTGAATGTCGTCTGATGCCAAACACTTAAATTTCCCACCAATTTAGCCATTCAAAACGTCAACTACCTGGAAAAGTATGGAAAACCTCGGACGTTTACATGAAAGTTTTCATTGATCAACTTTTGAAAGTCCGCTATTTTCCGTGTTCATGCAAGCCCAGAAAACTTCAGACAATCTCAGACTTTTCCAGATTCTTACAAGCCCTGCAAACCGCGAACAATCTCGGACCTTTGAAAGTCTGGTATTTTGTCGGGATTTTCCCTATTCAAACAAGCTTGAAAAGCCTGGGAGATTTTCTCAGACTTTTGAATGTCCGGGATTGTCCCGGCTTTTTCCATTTTAGCCAAGCATGGACAGCACGGAATTCCTAAGATTTATGAGGTACTTTGCACTACAGACAATCCTGAGATATCCATGAATATCTTAGGATTTCCAAGCTGATGTTTAAAAGCCACGTTCAACAATATAATAAATAACATGTACCTGTACACAAGGTCGTTAGAATCTTGGTAGCTGCCGCTGAAGCATGAAAAGTAGGTCACTGCTGTATACCATATGTCTTGTTTCCCCATTATTGAGCTGCTACCCGCGGCTAAAAATAGCTACATATAAGAAACAGTGCTGAGATGAGATTATTGACCCAGCAGAAACATAATATGCTCATAATAGATATTTAAAATAATTAACACAAATTGTCTCTCCATATATCAGACAATCAGTCAGGCCAAGTGAGCTATGAAGTGTGCTGGGCATTCTATTGCTTGAGTGTTCATGCATGTTTAGCTGATCAGATATATTTTTCCAATATTCAATTCAATGTAAAGTTAGAATTGAGAGAAATCCAACTGCCACTGGATCAGACATGTTGATGAGCTTCTCCTAATACAGCACAGCTCAGAAATAAGAAAGATTGTTTCCGAAACAAAACCAGAACCATGTTCGTTCGTAAGAAATGTTCTGTTGAATATTTTGAACATAATTGGATTGAAAGTTAGTAATGTCTTCAAATCCAGTTATGTTCAAAATATTCAACAGTATGTCTTATTTTGTTTCTGTAATATGTATAAATTATACTGTATGTCTTCAAAATTAATAGTGTTCTTCAGGATCCCAAGGGCCTGAACTCCCCCGTCCAAGTTTGGTAGAAGCTTCCTATTGTGCAAGGCACACAGACAAATTAACAGATGGACAGATGAGCAGACAGATGGGCAAATACATGGACAGATGGACAAACAGACAGATGGACATACAGACAGATGAATAGTTGCAGACAAACGGACAGACACCGCAGTTACAAATGAGTCTCGCAACTATTCGTGATATGATTAATTAATCACAGACACTGCAGCCTCGACTGAAATTCATCTCAAGTAGGGAAATATAATTGTGTTAGCAGTATGTGCCATTTTGTGGAGTGCGGTTACAAATTGCGGAGGTGGATGAACACTTGGGAGGCATTAAAGCACAAATCACGCAATAATTCTGAAGATACTAGGAAACACAAGAATTCTGGAGATCAACTACCTACCGAAAGGTGTGTGTGTTTGCGGTGGTGTGTTGTTTGGGTACTTTGTACTCCATATGCTGACAAATCTCCACCAATTCATAGATTGATTTTAACCTTCTTAACCAAGGATATGATGGAAGAAATATGAATCGTGTTTAAATATTTTTCATTTTACACAAAAAGATTGTTGTTTAAGTGAGTTAAGGGGAGAATTGTTGATTAAATATTTTTTTAACCCTTTAACACTCATAGCAGCCAAAACAGCTTCTGCAGTGGCCTTGTGAAATGTCAATTTGCAGACCAAGAGAAGACTATTTTTTAAAATTTACCACTGGAATGACTGGCTTGATAACCGAGCCAATCATTCCAGTGGTAAAATTTCAAAAATAGTCTTCTCTTGGTCTGCAAATGGACATTTTCAAGTCAGAAAATTGAAATTCTCTTGAACAAATTCAAGGGTTAAAGACAATTTGATTGACAGTCTCTTTGACCAATTAGATGGAAATCCAACTTTCAGTGGATGTGTTTTCAAATAGTAAGAATTTACCAAAATATCATTTACAGAATGAAATGGGTTACTGAAAGTGCAATCTTCCAGAATTGAATAATAATAGTAATAGCCTTATGATGCCCTTACTACTCTGATGTCAAATATTCTATCTTATATTGTGTCAATAGCAAAGAAACTGGTGTACATTTCAACAATTTTGGTAGACGATGTTGCTGTCTACGACAGCACCTGATCTTCCACCAAATTTGTTGAAAAATTAACACCAATTCATCTTTTAATTTAATTAAAAAATTTTAAATTTTAAATGCTAACTAGCATCAGAGTGGTAGGAGTTAACCCGTGCCTCTCTGATGTCAATATTCTATCTTTTACTGTGTCAATAACAAAGAAACTTGGGTTCATTTTTCAACAATTTTGGTGGACGACGTTGCTGTCTACGACAGCATCATCTCCCACCAAATTTGTTGAAAAATGTGCACCAGTTCATCTTTTAATATAATTTTTGAAAAACAAAATTTTTAACATCCGAGTGGTAAGGGTTAACCATATCACAGATGAAACTACTTTACCTTGATTTATAAGTCACTTTTCTAATGTATTAAAGGCAATATGAAAAGGTATTGTTTCTGTTGCACATTTCAGTGAATCTACAGTAGTATGTGCCTAGTCATATTTTGATCTATTGGCTTCTAACTAATTTATATGTGCGAATCTTTGCCAACTTATGTTATCCTTATCGCTTGTGGCATGTAGATATCTTTGTATCCTCCAGCTATATATGCTGTTTACATTTTCACAAGTAGTCGATCATATAAAAGAGTGATTTGGCTTTCTTCCATTCTGAGTTATTCTTACATTGAGTGAGGGGACTGACACTTTCATGATGAAGCCAGCCATGACCAGCCTTGAGGAATGTCTGTTTGCAGGTCACGAGATTACGTTTGATATTTTACCACAGGAATAACTGGCTTGTCAAGCCAGTCATTCCAAGAGTAAATTTTCAGAAATCGCCTGGCCTGCATATATGTACATTCAAAAAGGAAATATATTTTTATTTTCTTAAGCATATTTAGACATTTATGTGTTAAAAGATATAGTTATTACTCTAGCCTAATTAAGTGCTGAAAGCTGTTGCATGTTCGGATAAAATAATCTTGACTCGACCCGGTAGCATCGTCAGGTTTTAGTGAAATTGCCTTCGAAATATCAAGCTCGCTTTGAAATGTGGGCATGTATTCAACAATTCACAGCTTGCAGTGTTAAGCAGGTTCCTGTAATTCTGTTACTTAACCTCATCTGATCTGTCTGGCAAATGTCTGTATATGTGTCTGACATTATATATAATCTTATATAATCCCTGACAAGCTAGGGGGAAAGGGCTATTCAGTTTTGGTGGTGTAATAACTACCGTAATCTCATGTTTATATTGCGCACTAATAGATGAAACAAATGAAGAGGCAAAATTTTACAAAATATGAGCCACAAAAGCCTTATACAGGTATATAACACGCAGTCATAGTTCAGAAAGATTGCAAAACATTTTTCCAATGAACGAAAATTGGTACCATAAAACGCTCATTAGTAACCGCAGCTTCTAATAGGACAAGGGCTGTAAATTCTTTATATCCAAACCTCTGAGAAAGGGTGGCGACTTCTATTAGGTATATTTGAAGAAAAAATTGAAAGAAAATGATACAAAAAATAATGCAAAATTAGAACACATTCTAATTTTTTCACGCTAGAAGTTCTTACCATCTTACACCTATGCCTAATGTGTACCTTATATCCATCATCTTGGGAGTGAAATTATTAATTGGAACCGCCTAAATATTGTGTATATTTTAATAAACATTGTTTATTTCATCAAAATTAATGAAAAGTTTGACATAAAATGGCGTCGCGAAAAAATAGAAATCACGTGATGTATTAGGCTATAGGATGAGTTTAGGTTGTAACCCGAGTAGTGAGAAGAGGCTAATAGTAGTACCCGGTTAGAGACTTGCGCAATCCACAAATAGGAGGGGAGCTTCGAGTAGCTATGTGAGTGACTGCATAAACTCCTCCTATAGCTGATTAATATGGCGATTAATACTCGGTAGAATGTAATGTAACCAAGTCAGCCGGGACGAAATCTCCCAAGTGAACAAAAATCTCGCCAGTAAATATACTGCCGAATACATTTACTGATTAGGTAATAGTGAATTAATTGCTCAAATTGCTTTAAAAACATTATCTTCTGTATATATTTATTATTAATTTGCGATATTGGCATTTGCGACGTTGCAAAATCTGTTTTTATTTGGGAGGTCTCCTTCTAGTCCAGATAAAGTTCAGTGGAATGCCTCCAATCATAAATGAGCTTTAATTTGGTCGTTCAACTTAAGAAGGGGTCTAATCTCATTTTTTTCTTACGTTGTTTTGGGTCATTTTGTGTTGGTTTATGATAATACATGTACAATGACTTGTCAGTTTGAGTTTTATTTCATCATTTAAGAATCATACACATAAGATTTACAAATATTACATAGAATACAATTATTACACGCAATGTAGCCCACAATATTGGTTATTGCAATCCGGCAGGCAAGAGAAAAGAGCGGTTTCACTTTGATGATATCGCATTTTTGGGCTGAGTTGTACATCGGGGAGGGCGTTCTGACCCAAAATTCTGAGCCCAAAACTGATAAAAGTTTATACTAATGCATGCCTCTTCTGGTTTGGAGCAAAATGAGCAAAAAAACTGTGCAATGTAGACACAAAATTACGGTACGTCTTCAGCTAGTGAAAAAATTAGTTGTCTTAAAAACGGCTTGGTACTGGACCTTAAGCTGACATCTGAATTATGACTCAATTGTCTGAATGCTATTGAATTTTTAGCTCACCTGACCTGAAATGCCAAGTGAGCTTATGCTATGGCGACCGTCCATCATCCATCCGTCTGTTTCCATTAAACGACTTCTCAAGAACCACTGAGCTGATTTCAATTATATTTTCCAGGAAGCATCCGGCATATGGATTTAAGTTTGTTCAAACGAAGCCGATCGGCCAATTTGGCCTGGGCATCTTGGAATTTGGTCGATTTTTAGTAACATCTTTCAAAATCTCTGAAACTGCTTGGGGATCAATGAAAAGCTCATTAAATATGATCTAGGGCAAGAGACGAACCAAGTTGTTCAAGGGAACTTGATCGGCCAAATTGTTCGGTGGCCATCTTGGATGAACTAGTCTTAGCGAAAACGACTTCTCCATAACCGCTGAACGGATCGGGCCAAAATTTGGCAGATATGGTTAGGGACTAAAGGGACATTAAAGATTGTTCAAGGGAAGTTGATACATTTAAAGAAACTTGGCCGCCATGGACCAATCAAAAGGTAGCGTGTTTGGTGACGATATTGGATATTTTTATTTGACAATTTTTAAAGCCAAAATTGGTTTTATATAGGTTTTTGGGTATTGTGATGTAAAATTTGCCATTTTCGAGGCTGTCAGTAAACGGTTTGGTGGCCATCTTCTGGGAACTTTTCCCCGCCAAAAACTGCCATACTAAAGCAATAGGAAATTTAAAATGTCTTCTCAAGAACGGCTGTGCCAATGTCAATTATAGTTGGCAGGAAGTATCTTTAGGGTATAGAATCCAAGTTTGTTGAAAGGGAGCTGATGGACAATTTGGCTGGCGGCCATCTTGTATTTTGGACTGTTTTTAGCTCACCTGGCCTATGCTGTGGTGACCATCCGTCGTGTGTCCGTTCAAAATATGATAGGGCCATTAAAGTTTGTTCAAGGGAAGTTGCTCCGTCAAAAAACTTGGCCACCGTGGGCCAATCAAAATGGAGCCTGTTTGGTGGCCATATTTGATTTTTTTATTTGATGGATTTTAAGGCCAAAATTGGTTCAATATATGTTTTTGGGTATTCTGAACTCAAATTTGCAATTTTTGAAATTGTTGGATAAACAGTTTGATGGCCATCTTCGATAATTCTCTTGTCAAAAGCTCCCATGCTAAAGCAATGGGAAATTTGTAATGTCTTCTTGAGAACTACTAGACCGATTTCAATTATGTTGGGCAGGAAGCATCCTTAGGGCATAGATATCCAAGTTTGTTCAAATGAACCCAATCGGCCAATTTGCCCGGCAGCAATTTTGGATTTTGGCCGATTTTGGGAAATGTCTTTAAAAATCTTCACCGAAACCGCTTGAGGAATCTTAATCTGGCCCAAGAGGTAAGTCAAGTTTTTTCAAGAGGACGTGATTGACCAAGTGGTTCGGCGACCATCTTGTATGACCTAGTTTTCCCGAAAACAACTCCTCCAGAACCACTGAAGGGATCGGGCCGAAATGTGGGTGGTATGATTAAGGACTAAGGGCCATTAAAGTTTGTACACGGGAAGTTGATCCGTCAAAAAAAAACCTGGGCTCCGTAGGCCAATCAAAATGTAGCATGTTTTGCGACCATATTGCACTTGTATAAATGTCCACAAACTCATTTAAACGACTACCAAACCATCCACCAACAATTGTGACAAAAATTGATGGTGCTCCAGGTGAGCTACACAGGCCCCTTGGGCCTCTTGTTAGAAATGTCTTAAAATCTTCTTGCGGGATCGATGCAAACCTCATGAAATATGATCTAGGGCAAGAGCTGAACCAAGTTTGTTCAAGGGAACTTGATTGGCCAAATGGTTTGGTGGCCATCTTGGATGACCTAGTTTTCGCAAAAACTACTTATCCAGAACCGCTGAACGGATCGGGTTGAACATTGGCAGATATGATTAGGGCCTAAATGCCATTAAAGTCTCTACATGGACAGTTGATACATAAAAAAACCATGTCTACCATTCTGATTTCAAATTTGCCATTTTCGAAACTGCCGGAAAAACGGTTTTGCGGCCATCTTGGATCTTTTTCCTGCCAAAATTTCCTATACTAAAGCAATGGGAAAGTTAAAATGTCTTCCTGAGAACCACTGGGCCGATTTCAATATATATTTGGCAGGAAGTTTCCTTAAGGCATAGGGATCCAAGTTTGTTCAAAGGAAGCTGGTCGCCAGCAGACAGCTTGGATTTTGACTCTGAAACCGCATGGGGGATCGATTAAAAACTCATGAAACATCATCTGGAGCAACAGCTGAACCAAGTTTGTTCGCGGGAACTTGAAATGACCTCCACAACCGTTGAATGGATCGGCCCGAAATTTGGGAGATATAATGGGAGATACGATTAGGGCCTAAATGGGCCTAACCGCCATTAAAGTTTGCCGTGGAAAGTTGATACGTCAAAAAAAGCATGTCCGCCATGAATCATGCAAAATTTAGCGTTTTTAGCAGGCATTTTGTATTTTCATAAAAACGACTACTTATTTAAAAACACCATTGTAGATAAGAGGACATGGTAGACCATGGTCGCTGCCGTCATAGACCATGGTAAAATACTGTGGTGCCAATTACCGTTTACCTTGAAATTCCATGTTCTACCATGACAGACCAATGTAATACCATGTTTATTTCGCAAGGGGTTGGGGGGGGGGTCTTCGGGTGGTGTTTGCAATTGGTTCTTGAGGTTTAAGTTAATATGTGAAATAATTTAAAATTGAAGAAATACTTGACTCATTTTATAAACTATTGGAATTATCAAATATGTCATATGTAGTATTTGCCGATGTCTATCCTGCCACGGGAGAATGAAATTCCATATTCCTTAATATCGATGCATTTCACATTTCTCCATTCTAAGTGAAAGCCAGCTGCCATGATGTAATTTTAACACTTAATAAGAAAAACTCTGCTTTATGCATGTAGGCCATGTTAAGCAATATGATGCAAACTGAATCTACAGTACACATAAATAAGTAAACATGTTCAGTGATATGATGCAAACTGAATCTACAGTACACATCATGAATAAGTAAACATGTTCAGTGATATGATGCAAACTGAATCTACAGTACACATCATAAATAAGGCAACATGTTCAGTGATATGATGCAAACTGAATATACAGTACACATCATAAATAAGGCAAAATTGTTTGTACACGATGTAAGGAATGTTCTGTTTAATATTTTGGACTTAATTTGATTGAAAGCCAGTGCTATCTTAGCCCATTAACACTTATATCAGCCAAAAACGGCTTCTGCAGCGGTCTTGAGAAATGTCTATTCGCAGGACAAGAGAAGACTATTTTTGAAAATTTATCACAGGAATGACTGGCTCGATAACCAAGCCAGTCATTCCAATGCTAAACTTTCAAAAATAGTTTTCTCTCGGTCAGCAAATGGACATTTTCTATGAGAAAATTAGAATATTCTTGAAAAAATGTAAGGGTTAAAGTAAATTAGCCAAAAGAAGATTTGAAAATTAGCCACTGAAATGGCTAACTCTTTACCTTGATAAAAAATTTTAAATAGTCTCTTGGCGTGCAAATGGTGATTTATTCAGCAAAATCTTTTAATTTCTTTATCAATCTCAACCATTAACTGTCTAACTAGACACAGTCATTGTCTTTAATAGGCATCACAGTCTATCGCTTAGTGTTTTAATGGCAAAGATTGGTGGACTTTTTGTTTGGTCAATGTCCATTTGCACACTGATAGAAAACTTGGCATGGACTGCACATGGACTTCTCAAGGCCACTGGAATGGACCTTTCCAGTTTTAGCTATGCTGCGCCCATATTTAGCTACGCTCCACCCACACCTCGCTCGTGTTGGGATCGAGTGATCCCTGAACTCCCTGACTATCATTTTCCAGGAAACTTTCCAGGTAAGCTGTTGAATAGTTTGAAAGTAATTTGACTGGGTACAGTTGCTGCCTATGACAGCAACAGCACCATGTCAAATTACTTTCAAACTATTCAACAGCAATGTTTACTAAATAGCAAAGACAATACAATTCATACAACATTGCATAGTCAGTCACTAATTAATATAATACTTGACATTAACTTATCTACGTCATTCTTGACATCATTGGTTAAGACGGTATCCTACATGTCACCTAGTTGATTATGATGGATTGATAAACGGGAAATGTCCATTGGCTGACTTGAGTCATCAAGGTTAAGGAGACTATGGTGGCGCCATAAGCAAAAGCAAATTATTGTGACAATGGTAAAAGGTTTTTTCGGAAAGTGATTGATATTGAATCTATTATCTACTAATAATGCCGAATTTAGTTAATTATGTCTCATTTGAGATACTATCTAATTACTGCATCCAGCCCAAAATATCACCATCAGCCCCATACTTCTGTAACTTAGCAGTTTATGTATTTGTTGAAAACTTAATTTTTAGGGAAATTTGTTTAGTGTCGGGTTATGTTGAAAATATCCAGCAGATGTACATATATAAGCCACTGAATATAATACTTAAAATAGCATTAGGTATTTAAGTACTGCTGCACATATGGCTTATCATAACCGGTTTATATCTAGCCTACTGATTGTTATGGAAAAATATTTTCATATATGCGATAAAGGTGGTTTTCATGACTGAGAATAATGAATATAAATGATAATGCACAGAGTCTAGAAATGATGACCTTGGATTTAATGAATTGCTAACTGGATTCCTCAATAGTAAGCATGAATGGCCTCAGATGATGGAATGTCTGGCTTTGTGGCTTTATTTGATTGATTGCTGCCTTGTGCCAAACATGTATCGCTTTACCCTTTAACACTCATATCAGCCAAAAACAGATTCTACAGTGGTCTTGAGAAATGTCCATTTGCAGACCAAGACAAGACTATTTTTGAAAGTTCACCACTGGAATGACTGGCTCGATAACCGAGCCAGTCATTCCAATGCTAAACTTTCAAAAATAGTCTTCTCTTGGTCTGCAAATTGACATTTTCTTTGAAAAAGATTGAAATTTTCTTGAACAAATTCAAGGCTTTAAGGGTTAAGCAATTTAATAATGGCTAACCTTGAATATGTTTCCTGTAAGTTTTGTTTCTTCATTTTATTATAGTTGCCACATTTTCGATTCCTTGGTGTCAATACTCAGTAGAACTAGAAAATAGGCTGGTGTACCATATTGACACCAAGTTGCTGAAAGTTGTTGCTGTTTATAACATCAGCAGCTTTCTACAACATCGATTCTATAAATACCATTACTGCAAGATAATGGAGGAATGCAGTTTTAGCTATGTCTCGCCCATCTTTAGCTAAGATCCACCCACACTTTGCCTGTGTTGGGATCAATTGATCCATGCACTCTGAATCGCAGTTTCCATAAAACTATACAGGTATGCTGTTGAATATTTTGAAACTAATTTGACTGGGTGAAATGAGTTTCAAAATATTCAAAAGAATGTTTATTGAATAGTAAAGACATACATGTACTAATCGTACAACAATGCTTAGTCAACAATTAAGCGTTCATAGCGCCATTCATGACGTAATTGATTATGACTTCATCATACATGTCACGTAGTTGATTATGATGTCATATGATTGATGGATAAACTGGAATCCTCCCTTAACAAATATTGTTTCCAACATGACTTAGATATAATATACATTAACCGTTTAATGGCCACATCAGCCAAAAACGGCTGCAACTTTGCTATTGAGAAATGCCCATTTCCCCCATGAAAGAACAAGGTTTCTTACCAGTTATAACTTGAATGCTTGAATTGATGACGGAGACAGTCCCATGGCGTGCAAATGGACATTCACTAATCAGAATTTAACATTTTCTTGACCCGTTGTGACGGTTAACCCTTTAATGGTCACGGCAGCTAAAACTAGCCTCTGCAGTGGTCCTGAGGAATGTCTATCGATAGGCCAAGAGAAGGCTATCGATAACCGAGCCAGTCATTACTGTGGTAAATTTTTGAAAATTGTCTTCTTGGTCTGCAAATGGACATTTTCTATGAAAAGATTGAAATTTTCTTGATCAAATTTAATTGTTGAAAGGTGAAAGAGTTGAGTTTGACCCCAGAGTGTTTACCGAGGAGTTTATAGCAGCTTTTTGTGTGATTCCATATATGTGAAGCAGTGATCCAAGCATAACACTAAAATTGGTTGACATCCCCGGTCACAGCCTCTTCCATAGTAACACTTATCATTTGTTCAGGAACAGGTATTATTATCTGAAGGCCTTATCTAATTATGCTGAAGGCCATATCTAAATATTGCATCCATCTACAAAATGGTACCCTGATAACGCAGGTTCCTGGACCGATACTGAGCCAATTCAGCTAGTACTGGCTCAGTAACATGGGCTATGATGGTACAGTATAATTAAGATAGATAAATGGCCACTTCATATATAATATATGTGATTATATAATTATATGTATAACAGCAGAATAATAATGTCATTATTTTGAGAGCATGCTACATGATAATGGGTGTTGCATAGTATTATTACTGACGATATGTATGTTATTCATCATGTAACCTGCCTGGGAAACTATTTATCCCCTACACTTTGTACTTGCACATGGCATGCGTGTGTGTTATTTTGTTTCCATTATGTATGTCCATGTGTTTTCTCAGAGGCGGATCACTAGAGAGGCAAGCCTGGAAATAAGGTGCCTGTCAAGGGCATTGTCAGCCACCAAACTATCAAATGTTAGGCACATTCCTTCCGGTTCCTGACATTTTGTCAGGTACAGATTTAAACAGTCCCAGTAGTTGCAGTGTGCAACAAGAGTCTGCACACAAGTGTTGACAAAGCCATAAAATAATCATCTACCGAAGGTGTATCATGATCATTATGACACATGTTTAGTTGCTTTTTGACAGGTTTCTAATAAGTTCAAGTAAAGAACACTGAAGTAGAATAGTGTTGACAGGCAGCACATTCTGGATGTCCGGTACTAAGTAGCTGGTGCCTGACAAAGTGCTGGATACGGTTGAAAAAGTTATTTGCAGGCGTGGAGAGGGATGGTTTGGTTGGTCCTGACTCACCTCTCGAACTCCTAAGCTATGTCAGAATCCATTAATTGGAGTTTAGAAATCTAAATTCTCCAGGGTGTTTTCCCCCAGATCTGCATAGAACTGCAGGACCATATCCTATAATACAGTACAGCTAAAAAAACAACTGTACATGTTTCCAAAAAAGAATAAACTTAACTATCTGTTGAATATTTTAAACATAATTGGACATAATCTAAGACAGCAATGGCTTCCAATACAATTATGTTCAAAATATTCAACTAAATATTTCTTACATTGCGTTAAAGACTGTATTAAGTAACATGTTTGTGATTTTGTTTTGGAGATGTTGTTTCTGAGCTGAAATATATATTGCTAGCTTTGCGTACACCTGTTCTTGGCTTTACTACAAGAATTTTGTTTTTGTTTAGCCGTATATCCACATTCGACTGATTTAAGAAAATATAAATTTTTGTACACAGAGTATCTATTTGTATGACCAAGATATGAATATTGTAGAAGCGCTAAAATTATCCATTTAATGATAAAAATGCGTAAAAACAATTGCAATTTGTGGTGCGTGAATTTGTTGATTGCAGGCTAAGAGAAGACTATTTTCAATAATAGTAGAGGAATGACATGCAAGTCATAGCAATTGTAGTTTTTTTTAATGGTTTTCTTGGTATTCTAAAGGGCATTACGTAAAACCATGCAGTGTAGAAGCTGTTTTCAGACTGACTTGACATTAAATGGTTAACAGACGCTTTGCTTGGCCGGACTTTAACCCGTAGCACACTGATCTCAGATTTTTTAAATTTCAAATTAAATTAAAAGATGAACTGGTGTACATTTTTCAACAAATTTGGTGGAAGATGGTGCTGTCGTAGACAGCAACATCTTCCACCAAAATTGTTGAAAAATGAACACCAGTTTCTTTGCTATTGACACAGAAAATTATAGAATATTGACATCGGAGTGGTAAGGGTTAACTGAGTCAATGAAACTGTGCAAAGGCTTTTCAATTAACCACCATATGTTGATTGATAATAAATATGGTGTGCCCTTACATATGCCAGTGTGTCCTCCTTGCATATACCAGTGTGTCCTTACATATACCAGTGTGTTCTTACATATACCAGAGAAAGTGTGCTTATTTTGGCGTTGATGGTTGATATATTTGTAGATGTTTATTTCGAGCTGCCATGATCGTTTAATAAAAAAAGACAGTTTGTGTGTGTCTCATCTGGACATGCGTTTGGGTATTATTAGCTCACCTGGCCAGAATGGCCAAGTGAGCTTATGCCATGGCGACCATTCGTCATCTGTCCTGCGTCTGTCCATCAACTTTTTTCTTTAAACGACTTCTTCTCAAGAACCACTGGGCCAATTTCAATTATATTTGGCAGGAAGTATCCTTAGAGCATAGGGATCCAATTTTGTTCAAACAAAGCCGATTGGCCATTTTGGCTGCTGGCTATCTTGGATTTTGGCCGATTTTAGGAAATGACTTTAAAAATCTTCTCCGAAACTGCTTGGTGGATCGATTCAAAACTCACGAAATATCATATAAGGCAAGAGCTGAACCAAGTTTGTTCGAAGGAACCTGATTGGCCAAATGGTTCGGCAGCCACCTTGGATGATATAGTTTTCGTGAAAACGACTTATTCTGCAGAACCGCTGAACGGATCGGGCTGAAATTTTGGGGATATGACTATGGACTATGGGCCATTAAAGTTTGTTCATGGGAAGTTGATCGGTAAAAAACATGGCCGCCGTGGAACAATCAAATTTTAGCGTGTTTGGCTACCATATTAAATTTTTTTTATTTGATGGATTTTGAAGCCCAAATTGGTTTTCTTAACTCCGCTTACTTGTCAGTCAGCTGTCGTATAGCGATGACCCCATCCGTCTTCTGCATGTCCGTCCATCCATCTATCTGTCTGTCTCACCAACAATGGCGGCTCATTTTGTTATTTCTTGACGTATTGACACCAAACTTGGTCACAATGTTAATGTCGGCATGTAATATCTGTGTTGTGAAAATGAAACTGATAGGACGTCAAATGCCAGAGTTACCATTCCTTAAATATTTGCAGTCTCACTTTCATAGGGCAAATATAGGTTTGTTTCCACCGTCCATTGATTTATCACTATGTCAGATTTTATTGCCAAACTAGATATTAAATTCCAATTAACTGATTAACCTTTCCAATACTGCAGAAATATTTAAGATATATATTACGTGCTCTGACATCTATGCTCTTAAAAATATTTTGAAATGTATTTGATTGAGAGTTGTTGCTGCCTTAGGCAGCAGTGAAAGTTGTTGCTGCCTAAGGCAGCAATGATTTCAGTCAAATTATTTTTTAAATCAACTCCAGCTCACCCTACCTCTGCTGCTAACTTGGTGATTCAGCCAGATACGCATGTGTTAAATGGATTGGGTGGTGGTGGGGAATAACCTGCTATAAAGACCACCTACCTGCCTTAGAGACCATTTACTTCAATTGTATTTAAACCTCTAATAACCGTCTGACTGAGTTTTTGCAGAAGACATATTCCAAAGGTTATGTCTCTGAACCTGATAAATATATTGAAAACAGTTGGACTGAAATTGTTGGTGGCTAAGCCGCCAACAACTTTCAGTCGAATTGTTTTCAAAATATTCAACAAGTGAAGAGCTTTTGAAAATTGAAATTATTGACTGCACTGGCTTGCAGCAGTGAGACAGTTAAGAAACCAGCTGTTGTTAGCACTGATATCATCTATTTTTACTTAAACATTGTTCAAAATCACCAATGAAAAAAAACCAGTCTGAGATTGTTGTCAATATCTCGAAAACTAAACCATTTGACTGAAAGTCATTGGAAGTGACACTGATGGATGTAAAACTTAAGTAAGATTAGTTGAAATGCCTATGTTCCAGGTGAGCGATACAGGCCCATTGGGCCTCTTGTCTACTCATGAGTGATGCTGATGACATTACGTCATGAGGTACTAGTAATGGGTTATTACTATATGGACTGCCATTAATTGAGCAATTGCTTCTAGGGAAAATGAATTTATTGATGGAAGTGATCATAATAAATTCATGGCAACCTTTATTAGGCCGCTTTTCACTCCGAACTCCCAGGAGTCTTGCTGCTGTAAGTACGTGATCTAATTATGAAAGGCTACAATTTGACTGAAAGTAGATGTTTTCTTGCTGGTGATAAGTGACATTGCATACTTACTAATCTACATGCATTTTATTACATATAATGTGAATGTTTACGGGTGATTTGATGTATGCAATACTGGGTGAAATAGGTTAAAATGATCATAAAATTGAAATATGGTGAGAAAATTTGCAAAATGAAAGTGAGTTGGTGTGCATGGGTACAGTAGCTTAATGTGGCATATCTGCTTCATGTTGACAATCATTAACCCTTTAATGGTCAAGATTGATCGAAAAAGCCTAAATGTTTACTCATTGGCTGTCCATTTTCAGGCCATTAGAAAACTATTTTTGAAAATTTATAACTGGATTGACTAGCTCGGGTAGGCAGCAATAGCACCCAGTCAGATTAGTTTCAAAATATTCAACAGTTTACCTGTGTAGTTGTTTCAAACTAATATCATCTATATGAAATTTTTTTGTCATTGTAAGAAAATTTTGTTGAATATTTTGAAACTAATTTGAATGGGAGCTGTTGCTACCAGTATGGATGATTTGAAATTGAGATACTAAGATGTAAATGATGCAAGTGTTAATCAGATTGTTCTGACTTGTAAGAAAGCATCAACTGTGGATATCAAAGCTCACAGTCATTGCGACATTGGTCAAAATATTTTTTTCAACATTAACATTTTGCGTTTACATGTATCGCATTGCTTTGCAGTTCATATCTCATATTTGGTTAACTATAGTACTACTAGTAACAAACCTGTACACATGTGTCCTTCTAGCGAGAGACATAACCCAGTGACCGTGTGGTCAGTAGGTAAAAAATTAAGGTCATTGTGACTTTGGTGAAAACTTTGGGGGTTTTTCAACATAACAGTATTATTTTGTGTGTAGCTCAACTTCACTATTTCTATATCATGTTTGGCTGATCATACTGGGCTGGATTCGACCATGACATATTTTTAGACAGTCAAAATATGAATGGAATGTCAATTTTGCTGATTCTACCTTCTTGTACTCCCGAGTTATGGCCGAACGTGTGCATTCATGTGACTTAAATATTTTACTCTGGGCTGCCATAATTTGAATGGGTGCACCAATATTGCTCATTCTACCTTCCTTCAGTTCCAGTAGTAAAATTCTTGAAAATTGGTCCAAAAATGGACATACAATAAACAACATGTTAATTTTTTTGACGATGTGTAAACCCCTCTATCTTCCTCTCTTCCCCCCCCACCCCACCCCACCCACCTCCCATACATACACGCATATTGCCTATTAAATATACGTGTTATTCATTGGTAAATGTGCACATACATATAAGATGGGGGAAATGGGCACATACATATAAGATGGCATCTGAGCAGTTTGATGATTCTGTCAATAATATTTCTTATTATGACTTCGCTAATATCACTAGATCAGATGCAAAAGAGGCAATATATAATACTAAATAATTCAAACTAGTATAAAAATAATTCATAAAATACTGACATACATTTCTACTTACTAAATCAATTATACATTTTTTCCGAGGACAGGCAGTATCTGTGTCAGTAATTATCTCCAAATTAATTAACTGCATTTCTTCTGAACCTCTGCCGACTATATTTTCCATGGGAATGCTGAATATTTTCAAAGCAATTTGACTGAAACTTGTTGGTGGCCATACCATCAACAACTTTCGGTCAAATTGTTTATAAAATATTCAGCAAGTGCGGAGTTATTGCATCCTATTGAAATTAATGTCTGGTGGCTTGCAGCTAGAATGAATTAGAAAGCTAGCATGCATTTCATTCTATGCAGTTTAATTATTGGTCACTAATTAATATAAAATTATTAAATTCATCTTGCTGATAATTTTGTGAATATAAATTTGTGTCAAATTGTCACCAAATGGTCTGTGGGTTTTGGCCAGAGCGTTGCGAATTAAGTGTTAATTTTTGTTGAACACGCATGAGTGATTATGTGAGTTTTACTATGCAGAATACACTAGATATATATATAACCCTATATATAGTGTTATTATTTTAAACACTAATTTGTTCAAGAAAATTTCAATTTTCTCAAAGAAAACGTCACTTTGTAGACCAACAGAAGACTATTTTTGAAAATGTACCACTGAAATAATGCTCTGTTATCGAGCCAGTCACCCCAGTGGTATATTTTCAAAAATAGTCTTCTCTAGATCTTCAAATTAACATTTCTCAAGATTGCTGTAGAAGCCGTTTTTGGCTGATATAAATGTTAAAGTGTTAAGTAGATAATCTTGGGATACGTTTTATTAAAATGATTTATGATCAGATATGATGGCTCTTTTGTTAACTAAATGTTCTTATCATGAGATTTATAGATGTAATATATTATAGAGCATCACTCATGACTATCTAACTTTCATTCTCTTAACCCTTTTAACCCTCAAATTTGTTCAAGAAAATTTCACTTTTTTTTCATAGAAAATGTCTGTTTGCAGACGAAGAGTAGACTATTTAAAAAAATTTACCACTCAAATGTCATGCGTGGTTATCGAGCCAATCATTCCAGTGGTAAAATTTCAAAGATTTTAGTATACTTGGTCTGAAAACGGACATTTTCTATGAGAAAATTTAATTTTTCTTGAACAAATTTGAGTGTTAAAGCGTTAATGTTTCTATTTTAATTTGCTTTTTATAGCATTTAAGAAAATTATTAAGTAAAAGTAATTAACATTGTGCCAATTGGTGGCTTCCATCCATTCATTTCAATGGATGATTCCAGTATTAGCTCTTCCCCGTCCATCACTATCTAAGCTCCACCCAGACCATGCTCGTGTTGTGATCGATCAATCTCTGAACTCCCTGACTCAATTTTCAGAACACTGTGCAGGTAAGCTGTTGAATATTTTGAAACTAATTCGACTGGGTGCTGTTGCTGCCTAAATATTCAACAGCATATTTATTAAATAGTAGAGACATGCAGACATAAAGTACAATGTGTCGGCATGCATGCTTATTAAATAGTAGAGACATACAAGTCCCCATGTCGCACTTTCAGAGAAATCATACAGGAAATCTGTTGAATATTTTGAAATTAATTTGACTGGAAGCCATTGGGCAGAAATGGCTTCGAGTCAAATTAATTTCAAGTGTTAAAAACGGGCCAAATAGATTCATTTATGACATATGGCAGCAACAATGCTAAGTCAAATTAGTTTCAAAATATGCAACAGCATGCTTATTAAATAGTAGAGACATACAATTCATACAATGCGTCGGACTGTTAAGGGTTAAAGACAGGCCATATAGAATCATTTATGACTTAATGATTATGACATCATCCTACACGCCTCTTAGCTGATTATGACTTCAGATGATATGTGGATACTCTGGAAAGGTGAATTTCATCCGCAGTCATATATATCACTCAGTTGTTTGCACACTTTCATTCATGCATACACGAGTGGGGTTGGGGGTGTGATGGAGAGGAGGGAGGGATAGGGGGGAATGGGAGAGAGAAAGGTGACGGGAGTATTGACAGATAGAGTTCGATGGATGGAGTGGATATTATCCTGGGAGGGCTCGTCATGAATGAATTTGTTTGTTTGGATGAATGATCCATGAATAACAGATGAATGAAGGATAATAACGATCAGTTTGTTTTTCCTGCTTGTTGAAATGGAGGGATCTGATCTGTCACTCAGCTATCTGATATCATATTCAAAACCGCCCCATGTTAGCTGACATCACAATAAAAATGGCGTAGGTATGTCACGGAAGTGGCAATAGTCCATCACAACAGGGTCTGAATTGTATGTCTTTGATTAATTTTCAATTTAATCAACCTGTAACCGTTACCTGTTACGTTTACCTTCAAATTTTGTCTGAAATTTAGATTCTGTGAATTCAGGTTTCAGTGTTTCAAATCGATTCTAACACACGTCGTAGAGTGGGTGGAACTTAGCTAGAAATAGGTGCTACATACCGAGTAATGGATCCCTCCATTGTTTTGGACATTTAAGAGATGAGTTCCCCATGTCGCACATTCAGGGAAATCATATAGGAAAACTGTTGAATATTTTGAAATTAATTTGAGTCAAATCAATTTCAAGGTATTCAACAGAGTAAGTTTTATATTGTAAAGAATATACTTTTCCAGGAATTTGTCGGTGAAACTGATCAAATAGAATTCAACAGTACATATTATATAATTTATTAGTTAAACGAGAACTTACCGGAAAGTGGAAGTTAGATGTTTGACTGTAATTCTAGCCAATCACCACGGGAAGCCGGAGTTCCACGAGAGACATGTCATGACTTGCTGAGATCAGTCTTCAAAGATAAATTGAGTGCACAGTACAGTAATCCCAAATTAGGGTGGGACAAGAAAAGTTCCCAAATGAAACGTCAAACTATGACCTCTTTTCTAGAGGTCGGCATGTAACTCCGGCTTCCAGTGGTGATTGGCTAGAATTACAGTCAAACATCTAACTTCCACTTTCAGGTAAGTTCTCGTTTAACTAATAAATTCTAGCCAATCACCACTCAGTCAGCTGGAGTTCCACGAGACTTCAAAGCTGTGGGTGCATTCAATACAATAAATTCCATGTAATGAATTGTTCACAATTATGATAACATATGAACTGAACAATTAACAGATTTGATAATCATCCTTCTGAACGCTGACATCTTTCTAATATATTCAGTAGTTTGTTATAAAACTTTAAACACTCATTATCAACCTGTTGTACAGATTTAACTTATGCAATTTTCAAACCCTCTCAATGGACAGCAAAAAATGTTCTACTGCCATTTCTGTCTACTGTATTGTCTATAGATATTTATATCAATCCATGCCAGTATCCTAGTTATTTTCAGCCTTCAATATATAGTGTCTCTACATACTGCCTTATCGTCTTCATGAAATTCATTTATATGCAAGCAAAATAGTCCTTAAAATTGTTGTGTTCTAATCATGATTGCTTAAAGTTCCTGAATTGATTCCTCAAGAGATTGCTGCATAAAGTATCAAGCATTTTACTCAAAACTTTACTGAAATGCCAAATATAATTTTATCTGGCCCTAGTTGATATTTGAACAATGATCCAATTTAAAAATCTTAATTTTAATTGATGACTCATAAATGGTTTGGTGAAGCCAATTTAAACCCAGAAAATGCAACACCGATTAGGTCATTGGTAAAAATATCAATAACCCAAAAGATTTCAAAACTTAATCCACATAGTAAGCATTATTTCTTTATTGATTCTCTCCATGAATTAATAACCAAAATTGTCCAGCCAGCAAGATCTTTATCATCCGAGACTCTCTTGTATAAGAGGCTATTAACTAACAATATTTTGCTTAGTGGATGCACACTGTCCTTATGTGTGAATGCCCCAAGATTGTCAATTCAAAAACAACATCTTATTAAATAGCAAAATCTGTTTTATGTATTTTCCAACTTGAGGCTATGTTACTGTTTCTGCTGGTTGATCCAATTCTACTCTTGTAGATTAACTCTCAGTAGAGGCAAAAAGTGTAAATGACCATGGGTTAACTTCAAACTGCTCTAATATAAAAAGCATCAATATCATAAGCTCCTGAGGTACATGTATTCAAGAAACATGTGGCTTAATCTGGAAATTAGGCCTAGAAGCGAACAAATCACAAAACTTCATTGTAAAGCTACTACAGATGTACTAATAAAACTTGATATTCAATTTGCCTCATCGTCAAATACCCTAGATTTTTTATTTGCTATACAATTCATCTGACCAGTTGAATGAGCAAAAGTAATTCATAAATTTAATTCTCTAAATCATAGCCAAACATCTCTGCTAGTCCATTACAACATTGTGAGGGAAGAGATTAACACAGATATGGTTAAAGTCGCTACTATAGAAATATCCATTCAGAGCCCAAACGTAGCACGAGCAACCCTAAAGACTTTAAACACAACAATAGAGCTTTAATGCCCAGTACATTAATATGATGTTGCTTCATCTTATTTCTCCATCTACCACCTATAGAATGTGTATTCTTTTCCTGTGTGAGGTCACTACCTCCAACACCCCCCCCCCCCAAATTTAAATGAGTGTAAATGCAACCCTGCTTTTTGTCTTCGACAAATACAACAGATAAACAATCATCTGAATCTGAAGAATGACCAATGCACTTTATATTTGCTTGCTACAAGAAACACAACCTGATACTAAATGCAAGATAAAACTATCTAGCATCCATTTTGCACATAATGGTCCTTGATACCAGTGTTCAGCTTTAAATTGTTGATCATAATGATAATATTGAGACGTATCTGATACCTGTACTCTTTGCGGTCATAGCCAGCACTGTGCAAAGGCCCTTGATTTGAGAAAAGAATGCTATACATTCTTGATACCTGTACTGTTTGCAGTCATAGGCATCGCTGTAGGAAGGCCTTATTAAGAAAAGAATATGGTTTTGACACCTGGACTGTTTGCAGTCATACATATAGGCATATCTGTGGTAAGGCCTGATTTTAGGCCACTTTACCCTGAGTTCAAATGGCTTCCCCATTCAGGTGAAAAAGGGGGTCTGGTCTAAAAGACATAATTGCCTCAGTTAATCATTTCACCAGCCTTGAGGATGAAATGGTTAGAAATAGTAATCGCCAGGAGTATGAAAACCAATTTTTTGCACACCTAGGCATGGATCTGGCTATAGGTCACTGGCTACTTATTGCACTTATTTATTTCAATCTGTTACTCAGATGATCAACATAGACAATTTTTGCTGCTAGCAGCGTCACATACCTGAGCTTTTGTAAACCAGATTAGAACCAGTCTCCTGACATTCAACACCTGAATTGCGGTGTTTACCAAGCAAAACTTAACAAATGCGTTAATCATAGCTGATATTTTTGACATATTATTTATTGATAAATTCTCTCTTAGATTGTGGTGTTCTCCATAATGAGTACCATCACACTTATAACATGCGCCTAGCAAACATTAACCCTTTGCATTTCAATGCCTTTAAATAGGGCTGCGGAGAAGAGATTTACATTCTGGATTAACTTTGGTTATGACCAGCGACTCACGTATGTGACTGACATATGTGACGAGTTTCTCCTTTTATTTTTCACCTGACATTTCTACATTTACTATATATTCAATAGAATGTTGGAAAGCCAGCCATCTAACTTCTCAGTTTGACATATTATTTCAGCACCATTGAATACGTGTATGGCCAGATCCTGCATTGTAACATGATATTCACATATTCACCCCTCCTTTCGCTAGGCATTGTGTGAACAACATTAGCTAATTTATAGTACATGTTGTTATACACTCTGAACTCTCCTCTGTTGAAAAAATATCCATAAAACACTGTGTGACATTATCAGATGAAGCTTTCACTGCTGTTTACAGACCAGGAAAGCTGAACATTTACTCTGAATTATTAATGATAATGATACAGATGATATTTAAAACACTATATCCCAATTCAGCTATCACAGCTGTGGTTCAATTGTTGATAGAGATTTGCCTGTAGAAATTTAGCTTCAGAGATCATGAGGAGTTTGCTCCTTCACTCTGGCTGTGATAAGCAATGCATGTACAGTAGAGCTTGGCGGTATTGATATTTACATGACGGTACCGGTACCATCAAAAAATACTGCGGTACCACGGTATACCGTCATCTGAGCTTGAGGCATGCCACCAAATTAGAACAATTTTTTACATTTCCTTTTCACTTCCATCTCCAATCAACGGTAAATATAGGTAAAATAAATGAATCGGCTTCCTGATTTAGAGAAGAAAAACATGGCTATTGCGACTGTTTAGTTTCACGATTTTATTAGGTCACTATTTTTATTGATGTAATATCATTCACGGGAATATCGGTCAAAGGGTGTGGTCGACTCGCTAACTATAACCCGCTGTTTGAGACATCGGGGTGCACTATTTTCAATCTGGATTGTTCTTGCTATTAATGCGTGCGACCAGCAAACGGTAAATTTTATTTTGGCAGTCGAGCGCTTTGATAAACAGAGTCCAGACAAAATCCGCGAGTATTTAAACGGAGCAAGTGTTGTACGCTTTTATTTCTGTTGGAGTCGTATATTCTGTTACTCGCGAAAACAGGCCTATACACATACATATAACACGACATTGAATATGGCCGATTCCAAAGCTTCTGATAATTACCGAGTACCCGATGTGCAGACTCGTTACTCGCCATGCTTCACGTGACCAATGCGTGTAAAAAGCTATTTCCGCGAACTTCCGACGTGTAGCCAGTTGGAAAATGAATTACAAAAACTAAAACACTATAATTTTTAGGTGTCGTTGCTTAAACTGGATTTAATCCGTAAAGAAATTTCTTAAAACAAGCCAGAAAAAAATGACTTCAACGCTGCTCATTGTTAATAAATTAGCACGTGATCAAAATGACGCGAGCAAATACTACGTTTTAGTAAATTTTCATTGATAAATTCAGCATAGTAATGTATTTTCCCACGGTCTAGTTCATGAACAACCAATCAGATACGTCTGCGAGATCACTATTGTGTTTGAATAGCACGCAGTTTGTATGTTATTTTGTTATTCTAGCGTGTTTGTTCGGTGACAAAATGCTTGGAGTAATAAATTACAAATAATAGAAACGGGAATAGGGAATATATTATAGTGTAATATACCGGCGGACGGCCAGAGAATGAGTTTAGATGTTTTAAATAAAGCAATTTTACAGTGAGACTTTCAAGACGTACGTTTGACATACAATTCTGCCTGTCATTATTTTGTAATTGACGTCTTGACGTTTGTTTTTACAACAACCCTTTCACCTGAACTCGGCTAATAGTTAGGGATGCCTGTATTTTTGGCACTATTAGCACTTATTTGCCCTTGGTCAAGTCAGATTTTATGAATATATTTCTCAAATATTGCTCAAACATTATGGACGGTATTCACGGTATTTGGAAATGCCAATGGTCACGGTATCGGTTCGCGGTATACCGCGATCCTCACGGTACTACCGTCAGACCACCCAGCTCTAATGTACAGAGGCCACCAGGATCATTGGAATTTGTTCCTCGCCCATGCTCTGAAAAGGTCTGTGTACAGATTGTACTGGGCTCATAGGAAGTTTACTTCATAGCCCTTGCACTGATAAGCTGGGTCAGCAATTTATTGCCCACATATGACCCAAATCACTCTTGTTTCTGCTGCTCTGCATCTAAAATGGCAGCTAGTTCTTGTCTATATCAGGCATGTGCTAAAACTTAATTTACTCGAAAACACTTCCAATCACACAAAGCACTTAAAGCTTTTGATTTTAATTAACAACTTTCACAACTTGTTATCACTATCTTATTATATAACACAAATTAATAACAGAAAATGCAAATTTTTCAGATTAATAGGCATTTTGTTAACAAATAACTGATCTGGTTAAAAGCCATAAGCACAGTGATCTCAGCAAGTCATGATACGTCTCTCATGGAACTCCGGCTGACGGAGTTGTGATTGGCTAGAATGACAATTCTGCCCTGTAAAATTGTTCATAATTTACTGAAAATATAGTCTCTGACCATTCTATCTATACATGGTTTTTTAATGGAGCGCCGTATTTCTAGTCAATTATTGCTATTCCGTGACGGCTAAATTAATATATCATTTTTAAGTACCGCAGTGTAAATACCATGTAGTAAAATTGTGTATATTAGAGTTTGATTATATATTAACCAGTTAATGCTCATATCAGCCAACAACGGCTTCTGCAGTGGTCTTGAGAGATGTCTATTTGCAGACCATGAGAAGACTATTTTTGAAAATTTACCACTGGAATGACTGGCTCGATAACCGAGCCAATCATTCCAGTGTTAAATTTTCAAAAATAGTAGGTCACCCTGAGAAGCAGACAGAAGTGGCATTTAAAGACAAGTGGTCTTTCTAGGGAGAGTCATGTGTACTGTACCGTATCACTGGTTTTAGGAGTCTAACTGGCCTAAATTTATATAGAGAAGCACCCTCAATATAGCAGGTGACTTATATACAGGGGGACTAGAGAGCAGGTCATATTCATTTGGTACCAGCAGCATCAAGCCAAATTATTGCCAAAATACTCAACAGAATATTTCCTGTCTTGTAACAAATTTGCGGTTTTCTAGTGTTTACATAGCAAAGGGTTAATTTACCACCCATTAGACTTGTAGCCTAGAGTCATAATTATTTTGAAAGAAATTTGATTGAAAATTACTGACAGACTTGTAGTTGTTCTCCATTCACTCGAGCTTCAATTTTTTCTCGAACCCTTTCATGGCCAGGCCAGCCAAAACCAGCCTTTGCGGTGGTATTGAGAAATGTCTTTGGACAAAGGGAAAACTATTTTTGAAATTTATCACTTACTTACCATATACTACCTTGATAGGCCACTTAGCCTGTAGGTAGATAACACAGTAAATGCATTGCACCTTATAAGTTTCTAAGATAGGCAATGTTTACTGCAGAGCACCTGTTGTGCATAGGTTCTTGTATATACCAAAAGGTAGTCCAATATATATCTAATTGGTTTTGAAAGCTATTTAAGCTTGGGGAATTTACGACAGTTTCAGGTAACCCATTCCAGTTGTTGGTGATATGAGTTGAAAAGAAATGCTGTCTTATGGTTTTATTTGCCCGCTTTTTGGATAATTTCAGGCTATGACCACAGGTTTTGGCTTTGTTATCTAATTCAAGATACTGGCTTTGAATATTATAAATATTATGTGGATGTTTGTATGATTCAATCATATCCCCTCTTGCAAGTCGATAGTATAATGATGGAAGCTTCAAATGTTTAAATCTATCAGGTTAGCTGCGAGATCTTAAATAAGGCACCATTTTTGTTGCTCTGCCTTGTACAGATTCGAGGGTTTCACAATCTTTAATGAACATGGGGCACCATGCACCATTGCCATATTCCCGGATTGGCCTTACAAGCGAAGTATACAATTTTGCTAACGTTGGTACATCCAAATAGGTATAAGATCGTCTGATTAATCCTAAAGTTTTGTTAGCCTTATTTGCCTGTGTCTTAAAATGTTCACTAAATTTCAGCTGATTATCAATATTAATATCGAGATCCTTAATGACAATATCTTCATTTAGTTTGACTTGTGTACCCCCTTTGTTTGCATAATATGGATACTTCTTGTTATTACACTACACTTTTCTGGATTTAAAAGAATTTGCCATGTGCAACACCAATCTTCTATATTGTTCAGATCATCTTGAAGTTCTGATGCATCTGTTATGGAGCGTATTTCTCTATGAATTTTTGTATCATCTGCAAACATGTGAACGGGTGAGTTTATATTTTCATGGAGGTCGTTTACATAACAAATGAAAAGAAGTGGGCCCAGAACACTACCCTGAGGGACCCCACTGAGAACTTGCGCTACTTTAGAGTGGGTACCATTTACTACCACTAGTTGTTTTCTATTACATAAGAACCCTCTTATCCAATTTAAGACCATTCCCTGAATACCATATTTCTCAAGTTTGAGTAGAAGTCGCTTGTGTGGTACAGTGTCGAATGCCTTAGCAAAATCTAAATAGAGAACATCAATCAGCCCGTTATGATCTAAGACATCTGTCCAAATATCTAGAATGGAAATGAGTTGTGTGACACATGAGCGTCCCCTAATAAATCCATGCTGGTCTTTGGTTATCAGATTGTTAGTTTCCAAATGGGTTACTAAAATGGTCTTTTATTAGAGATTCCAGTATTTTACACACAACTGATGTCAGACTAATAGGACGATAATTGTTTGCGGAATGCCTGTCACCTTTTTTAAATAAAGGTGATACATGAGCCAGTTTCCAAACTGATGGTAAATTTCCCTGCTTCAGTGAGTTTCTAAAGACGTGAAAAAGGGGGTAGGCTATGAGGCTCTTTAGTTCTTTCAAAACACGTGGATATATCCCATCAGGGCCAGCAGATTTATTCGTATTGATACCTTCCAATTTTTTTAACACCATGTCTTCTGTAATTAAGATCTCATTTAGAATTGTGAAATATTGTCTGTAGCAAAAGCTGGGCAGATGGGACATATCCTCGTGCATAAAGACTGAAGTAAAAAATGTATTTAAGACATCAGCCTTTTCAGAATCTGAATTTGTAAGGGTTCCATTTGCTTTCTTTAGGTCACATACAGAATTTTTTGTTTTCAGTTTAGATTTAGCATAATGAAAGAAAGCTTTCGGGTTACATTTTGATTCGGTTGCTATTTTTTGTTCAAAATTTCACTTTGCTTTCCTACATTCCTTTTTTGTATGATTTCTGATTTTTTGGTAATACAAATAGTCATTATTATCACGTGATTTTTTTCCATTTTTGAAAGGCAAGTCTCTTCTGTTTTAGAGTTTCAAAGACAGTTTTGGTTAGGTAAATTGATTTTTTTCTTGCATTAGATTTAGATATTGGAACAAATGTATCAGTTAGCATTTTAATTTCATTCAATATTTCACACCAATCATGCTCAATGTCACCAGATAATTTAAATGTCCAGTCAATATTTGCAGCATCTGCACGCATACCATCATAATCACCTCTATTGAAAATGTAGTGAGGGTTTTGCAAGATGGTATTTATATAACAATTGAAAGTAAAGCTTATGCTTGCATGGTGGCTCTTTCCTATAGGTGCATTTATGATTATATTTTCTACCATATTCTCCTCATTTGATATTATCATTAACATTAAGATCTATTGATCTAATGTATCTTAACATTAAGATCTAATGTATTTGCTGTTTGATTGCCTCTAAAGTGAGTTGGCTCTTTTACATGCTGATGTCAGTATAAATCTTTAATTGATTCAAGAAAGCTTGATGCAGAGCAGAGCTGAATATTTGATGATTCAATGGTCCAGTCAATTTGACTATAATTGAAATCACCCATTATCAGAAGATGGCTAGATTTTAAGTCAGCTACATTTCTTAATAAGTCTATTAAACAGGAATGGTTTTCATGTTTACAGTTGGGCGACCTATATACACATCCAATAATAAGACTTAATTTGACACCATTTAGACTCGGCAAACTTATCATCCCCAAGTATATGAATAGGGATAGTCAGCCAGTCATTCCAGTGGTAAATATAAAAAATAGTCTTCGTGCTTCTTGAGAAGTTGTTTAACATTTAATACTCAAGATTTTTCTAGAAAATTGACGTTTTTCTTCCATTTGAACTTTCACTAAACAAAAATTAAAATTTTCTTAAAAAATCTTGACCATTAAAGGGTTTAACAACTTCTCAAGAAGCGTGTTCAAGCAAAGCTCTTGTTGGTTTGGTTGGTGGCCATCTTGGATTTTGTGCTATTTTTTAGACATATTAAAAAATATCTTACGGAAAAGAGTACCTGATTTGTCTTAGTGCCCATCTTAAATGAACCCTTGAAGGGATCAGGCCCACATTTGGCAACCTTATTAAATAATTAGGGACTAATTATCCATTCACATTTGTTCAAGGGATCTTGATGCGTGCTAAAGTGTAGATGCCATCAACCAATCAAAATTGAGATAATTTGGTTGTTAATGGATTTTGCTTGTGAAAACGATATGTTTTGGAATATTTTTGTCATGAGTGTCAATGGTAAAGTCTGGCCCAGTTTCAGCCATATCAGCCCTCAAAATTTGGCGAACGATCGTTTCGTTCGCGTGTCGGTTACGTGAAGTAAAATTACCGTGAAGGAAAAAATGTTCGCGTAAGTGACAAAGCCCAGAACGGTAGTTATCTCTGATCGTGGAAAACAGAAAAGTTTCAACAACTTTTTGATATGAAGCATGCTATTTACAATGGAATTTAGCATTTTCAAACATCTAAAAGATCGATAACATCTGTCTGTCAAATTCTATAAATAAGCGACAGCGCGCATGTGTCAGAGACAAACTTCCGTTGTATTTCCGCTAGCATTACTACATAGGCCGGGAACTAGTCTCGCTACACGTTATGCATCAACAATGGCCTGTTCAATTATAAACCGTTGCATGCAAGTACGTGCAACCGTCGGCTGGCATGTTCCCGATATATTATTTTATATACGCGATTGGATCCCGATATAACATAGGAAGACATGCATTGTTGAGTGAGTCTCACAGTATATTCTCCTTGAGTTTCAGTTGGCTTGTAGAGACAGCTGTTTAAGAATTTATCTGTTAAATTAAACTGTTACATTCATAGATCCCAGCTACTGTGTCAGTGTGTATTTGTCCATGACACACAATAATTCAGGCCTCGAAATTCGACGGGATTCTCGTAATATTCCCGAAATTGAAAAATACGGGCATCCAACTGGATTCTCGTAAATAAATGCTTCCAAAAGCGTAAACATTGCATTCTTACAGAACACCACGATCCCGGTTAGTAATTTCAACAATAAAAATTGTCGCGAATCAGCCTAGAGGGGGGTCTGCTAATACACCGGTAATGAGAAATGTCTCGCATGACTGCACAGTCGTAGTTAATAACAATCGATAATGCGCACTCGTAGTTTCTGATTGGCTCGCGGGATATCCGATTTCAATAGGCATGAATGAAAATTACTATCGTAGTAAGATTTTGATCACGTGCCTCGTTGTCATTCATAACGAATTAATCACATGGCTAATGGCGAATGAAAAATCTAGTCACTGCCGCTTTTAAACGCAGTAAAGCAATATGTTAGAGCCCACTTTGACAGGTTATATGACCCAATATATTATTATTGGAAGGTTCTGACAGGAATACCGCCCGATATTTAAGTGGTTCATTGCTTTGGAGCGACCGAGAAAACAGGACTATATGTCAGGAAAACCGGTGCGTAGTAACTCTTTTTTTCAAGTAAATCGCATTTGCACTAAATTGTCAGTTTAAAGCGTACAAGTTAAGAAGGGTCAAGCTATCTACTAAATGCCTTAGAGCTGGTTACTCTTTTTATTGTGGCGGACTTGTGGGTTATTGTTTTATATTAGAAATGTACGCTGCTTGTACAAGTACAAATATTTGGTAACAGTTACAAAAATATCTACCCGTCACAGGTACAATTTTATAAACATTTCAACCCCTGTTGTTTTTGGGGCGATTAAGACGGTAGTTCTTTGATACAGGTGGAATTCTTTACAAATTAAAGCATTTTCTTTTAAATATTTTGAAAATAATATGACTGGAAGCCATTGCTTTCAAGGTAGTGGTGGGTGGGCTGGAGAGAGCTGCTCAACTAGGTAAGCCACAACAATGTAAGATATTCAATTCTTTGTTTTTGTAGTGGGGTTTGTGGGTGTGGTGGGAGGAGGGTGTTAAGATATTTATAAATATTGGGTCATTAGTCACTAATTATTATAGTGGGTCTGGAATTTTGAAATATATGTTTGCAAAAAGTATGGAATTTTATTGTGCCCATGGTGTATGAACACTGAAATTGTTGGAAAGATGTTACCAATGAGTGTTGTCATACAAATACTGATATTTTGGCAGAGAAAATGTACATTTGCAGACCAAAGGAGTATTGTTTTTGGAGACTTAACACTGAATGACTGGCTCGGTTATCGAGCTTGTAATTTCAGGGGTAAATTTTCCAAAATATTCTTCTTGGTCTGGAAATGGAAGGAATGAATGGACATAAAACAAAAACTCAATCTGCTTTTTGACAAATTTACTTGAGAAATATTACAGTACTTATATCACAATGGATGAATCCACTTTTAGTTATTCCCCACCCATCTCTAGCTAAGCTATGCTCCAAGCGTTGTCCCAGAATCTCAATTTCATGGTAACTATACAGCTAACTTGGTGAATACTTTGAAACCAACTTCCCCTCAAAACAATCAACAGAATGTTTATTAAATTGCAAAGACATACAATTAATACTTATTGACAGACTACTATGAGAGTTAGTATTGTCTGTCAATTATAATAGTGACTGGTGACATTAACCTATATGTGATGTAATTGATTATGAGGTCAAAAGTTGAGTAACTAAACATATTTTATCTGTAAATTAGGTAATTGGTGGATAAGTCCATGCTGTAATCAATATGCTAATGATAATTCAGCAACATGCACTTTAAATTCATTATTAACTTAATATACAGATGAAATATGTTCAGATAAAGCAGGTTTAGATAAAAAATGGCGTAGCCAATTTGCGCAACCAATTGGCCAATTGGTTACGCAAACTGATTTTGCGCAACCGAACAATTGGTTACGCAGACATAAAAACATGGGACCCAAAAATGGGTCTCGCAAATATTTGAAATTTTGAGGGCTGCATATAGTCAGCAGTGGACAGTTTATATGCGTGAATGCTTTAACAAAATCATAGATTATTGCAAATTTAATTAACCCACTACTGTTGTTGTTTTCAGTGTGGGAAAGTCGACGTTGTCTGTGGATTTGATGCTAAGCAGCGAATCTGAGAGTGAATCTAAGGTGAGAATTGTTGATATTACTTATCACACCGATGACCATCACAACCACTATACACTGACTGTCTGAACAACAACAACAACAACTGCTACTCCAGGCAGCCACTGCTAGATCAAATTGTGATTACAATAACAGTAGTACGAGCAACAACATTAATTCATATCAATGATCAATAACAATGACATCATCACAATAACAATGACATCACAATAACAATGACATCATCACAACAACAATGACAGTATCACAATAACAATGACATCTTCACAATGACATCACAATAAGAATGACATCATCATAATACCAATACCATCATCATGATAACAATGACATCACAATAACAATGCCAGTATCACAATAGCAGTGATATCATAATAATAATGATATCTTCACAATAACAACGACAGCATCACAATAACAATGACATCATCGCAATGACATCAGGCCTCTCCACAAGAGGCGAGCAATCACTCGCCTCTCACCTAGACTCGCCTAAATATAATGTTAGGTGAGTATCGTGATGCTCACCTTCAGTGTCACAAACACCATTACTTGAAGCCAGGTGAGGATTAGCAATTGCTCTCCACACTCGCCTGAACTGAAATTCACGCGAGCAAATGATTGCTCACCTTTAATATTTTCATGGAGAGGCCTGTGACATCATCACTGTTCACAATAAGAATTACATCAGTCAGTCAATCAATTCAATCAATTTATTGCGATAAAATACCAAACAGTATGGTGTATGCATACAGCACAATAAAAAAAACACTTAAAAATTACACAATGGCAATGCATAAAATTGTTACAGCATCACAATGACATCATCACAATACCAATGCCATCATTACGATAACAATGACATCATCACAATAATGACATCATCACAATAACAATGACATTATCACAATAACAATGACATCATCACAATAACAATGACATCTTCACAATAACAATGACATTATCACAATAACAATGGCATCATGATCATCACAATGACATCTTCACAATAACAATGACATCGTCACAATAACAATGCCATCTTCACAATAGCAATGACATCATCACAATAACAATGCCAGTATCATACTAACAATTACATCATCACAGTAACAATGGCCTCTTCACAATAACAATGACATCATCACAATAACAATGACATCATTACAATAACAATGACAGCATCAAAATAACAAGGACAGTATCAGACTAACAATGACATCATATTAACAATGACATCGTCACAATGACATCTTCACAATGACATCTTCACAATAACAAAGACATTATCACACTAACAATGGCATTATCACAATAACAATGACGTCATCACAATAACAATGACAGGATCACAATAACAATGACATCATCACAATGACATTATCACAATAACCATGACATCATCACAATAACAATGGCATCATCACAATAATAATGACATCATCACAATCACAATGATCTTCACAATGACGTCATAACAATGACATCATCGCAATAGCAATGAGATCATTCTAATGACATCACAATTACCACGACATCATCACAATAACAATGACATCATCACAATAACAGTAACATCATCACGATTTCAATGACATCATTGCAATTACAATGATATCAGCGCAATAAAATTGACAGCATCGCAATAACAAAGACGCAGCACAATAATAATGACAGCGCAATAACAATGGCATCATTGCAATAACAATGACATCACCTTGCACTGATAACATCACGGACAATAGAGCGATCTATTTTCAGCCCTTCCCCACCCATTCCTAGCTAAGTTCAGTCCACTTTTAAGTGTTTGAATCTATTTGAAACTTTGAAACCTGAATTCCGAGAATCTAAATTTAGAGGTTTATTAAATTTTGAATTCCTACAATTTGTACACTTTGTGACAGACTTTTCAATTTATGTTGCAGAGCTATACATGATAGTGATTGTGATGTCACCTAAAATGTAACATATTTGATTATGACGTGACATATCTGAGTGATAGATCAGATACCTACATTAACAATTCGTGCAAAAATTCCACAACCGCAACAACAGCGGCAATAACAGCATGTACATCAACAATAACTTAAGTAAAAGTGTTTTTTCGATTTGTGCAGGAACATGATTGGTCAGTTGGTTCGCCGGCCATCTTGGTTCAGCTAGTTTTAGCGAAAACAACTTCTCCAGAACTGATGGACAGATTGAGCCGAAATTTGGGAGATATGATTAGGGACTATTAAAGTTTGTTCAAGGGAAGTTGATGCGTAAAAAAACATGGCCGCTATGGACCAATCAGAATGTAGTGTGTTTGGCAGCCATATTGGATATTTTTATTTGATGGATTTTGGATCCGAAATTGGTTTTGTATAGGTTTTTGGTTATTCTGACTTCAAATAAGCCATTTTCGAAAATGTCAGATAAACGGTTTGACGACCATCCTGGATCATTTTCCTGCCGAAAACTCCCATACTAAAGCAATGGAAAATTTTTAATGTCTTCTCAAGAACTACCTGGCCGATTGCAAGTATATTTGGCTGGAAGCATCCTTAGGCCATAGGGATCCAAGTTTGTATAAAGGAAGCCGATCAACCAATTAGGCCGGCAGCTGGAAACTGCATGGGGGAATCGATTCAAAACTCATGAAACTTCATCTGGAGCAACAGCTGAACCAAGTTTGTTTAAGGGAACTTGATTGGCCAAATGCTTGGATAGCCATCTTGTATGACCTAGTTTTCGCGAAGCTAATTTCTCCAGAATCGCGGAACGGCTCGGGACGAAATTTGAGAGATATGATTAGGCCCTAAGCGCCATTGAAGTTCATACATGGAGAGTTGATACATAAAAAAACCATGTCTACCATGAATCAATAAAAATTTAGTGTTTTTGCCGGACATGCATTTTTAGCTCACCTGGCCAGAATAGGGCAAATACAAATTTGTTCCCATGGTCCATTGATTTATCACCATACCAGATTTTATTGCCAAAGTAGATATTAAACTCCAATTAACAGATTAACCTTTCCAATACTGCCGAAATATTTAAGATATGTATTATGTGCTCTGACATCTATGCTCTTAAAAATATCTTGAAATGTATTCGATTGAGAGTTGTTGCTTCCTCAGGCAGCAATGAAAGTTGATGCCTTATTTTCTAAATCAACTCCAGCTCACCCTACCCCTGCTGCTAACTTGGTGATTCAGCCAGATGCACATGTGTTAAATGGATTGTGTGGTGGTTGGGAATAACCTGCTATAAAGACCACCTACCTGCCTTTAGAGACCATTTTCTTCAATCATATATTAACCGTCTGACTGCTAAGTTTTTGCAGACGACATATTCCAAAGGTTATATCTTTTAACCTGATAAATATTTTGAAAACAATTGGACTGAAAATTGTTGGTAACTAAGCCGCCAACAATTTTCAGTCAAATTATTTTCAAAATATTCAACAAGTCAAGAGCTTTTGAAAATTGAAATTATTGTCTGCACTTGCTTGCAGCAGTGAGACACTTAAGAAACCAGCTGTAGTTAGCACTGATATCATCTTTTTTCGCTTAAACATTGTTCAAAAGAACTAATGCAAAAATACAGTCCAGAGATTGTTGTCAATATCTCGAAAACTAAACCATTTGACTGAAAGTCATTGGAAGTGACACCGATGGATGTAAAAATAAGATTAGTTGAAATGCCAATGTTGCAGGTGAGCAATACAGGCCCATTGGGCCTCTTGTCTGTAAATTTCTGAGAAAACCATGAAAAGACTACTTATTAACCGCGGGCCCAATTTTAATAAATCTTTGCTACACCATCTTCAGAGAAATTAGATTGGTAATTTTTCCAGTGGTCATCTCATTTTGTTCGTTTGTGACAGTGGCCAATAATTCCAGGTTAGCGAACGATACAGGCCCCTTGGGCCTCTTGTTTATATTTGACTTACGAAACATTTATTTCCTAGGACCCACCGCCACAGCCAGTAAAGCCGTCTGTGCCTGTCAAGCGTAGCGAAGTCGCTGTGCCGAGAAAGTGAGTACCCGATATATATTAATTAGTAAACATTGGTCGCATTGAAATCCAGGAATGTCACCAAATTTCAACGGTTAAATTGACGGTCTGAAAATCATTGGAAAACACATGTACAGGCGGTTCCACCTTACGACATCACCCGCTTGTCCTTGTGGGGAAGCAGAACAGACCACAGAGCACATACTTCAATGTTGCAGTATGTATCAGCTGCTGAGAGTAGAGATCTGGCCTTTGTCAACCTCTTTTCTTGAAAAGCTGTATGGGCCTGTGGAAGAACTGCAGAAAACCACAGATTTCATCTTGAGAACGGCTCTCCAAATGTGATACCAGTGATCGGAAAGAAAACGATTGGAAAACAGGACTATTTATCTTATGTCAAGTAAAAGGCATGGAATTTATTTTTAAAGATTGTATATAACACACCATCTGGAGAGCATATATTTGGTCTTAATTGCCCTCACTCTGTAAGGGTAGTAGTGCGTGAGTGCATGCGCGTGCACGCGTGTTTGGGTGCGGGGCATAATTTAGAATTCAAAATTTGCATAGCATGTATTGCTATGCAAATTATAAATTGTATAGTTGTCGGTAAAAATGTATAGCAATTAACTCTTTCACTGATAACCCCCCTGTATCTCAATCTCAGAGCAAAAAAACCGGAAAAGCTGTTGAATATTTTGAAATTAATATGACTGGAAGCTATTGCTGCCTTAGGCAGCAATGTCTTCCAGTCATATTAATTTCAAAATATTCAACAGAATATGCTATACATGTACATCGTAAAGAATTTACTTTTTCGGGAATGTGTCGTTGAAAGAGTTAATAATAGAACTTAAGAAAATCAATAATAAGTTGCAATTCCATAGCAAATGCCTAAATATGTGTAGCAAATTGAGATGCGATACCATTAATAATCCGGTGTGTGTCTGTGTGTGTGTGTGTGTGTGTGTGTCCAGAGCGTGTGTGTGTGTGTGCGTGCGTGCGTGTGTGCGTGCGTGCGTACGTGTGTGGCGCTTATGGAATCCTGAATAAGTAATAAACAAGTTTACACAATTGTAATCTCTGTATCCCCAGCCATCCACCTCCACCCGCACCCAGCCACTCAATCTCTGGACGTGTCTTTGTCAGTAAATGTTATCAAAACAAAAACAGAAGCTAATTAGAATTTTGAACACAATCGTAAGAAATGTTCTTGAATATTTTGGACTTAATTTGATTAGAAGCCAGTTCTGCATAAGGTAGAAATTGCTTCCACTCAACTTAAGTTCAACATTTTAAGTTTTACTTATTTTTGGAAACATGTTAAGTTATTTCTGAGATATGCTGTAGATTCATTGGATTCAGTAAATGTCTTGTCTGTCATTATCAATGGCTGGATGAGACACATGGGTCGTATGATGATGGCTAATGAAAACAAGAGATCTTTCGACCGCCAGTCTTAGCATTTTGTTTAGCAGTCAAACTTAAGCAAGACAATATAGGAATTTTCTCAGTGAATGTTACAGTTGCGCACTATGAAAAGTAGACTTTTGACGTATTACCGCTGGATTGACTGAGTCCGTAGCTGCACCAGTTGTTATTCCAGCGCTAAGGTTTCTATAATATTTGTATCCTGTTTTCTTTGCAAATGAACATCGCCCAAAGCCACAGTAGAAGCCATACAAATCTGCCCAGTTTGCTCATTAAATAATTAAACAATAAAAACGTTTTGATAATGGAGGATTCCAGTTTCTCAGTCAATCATATGATGTCATAATAAACTATGTGACGTGTAGGATGATGTCTTAATCAATTATGTATTAACTGATGTAGTTAAGGTTTATCACGAATGCTTAATTGATGACGGACTAAGCATGTATGAATTGTATGGCTACTATTTGCTAAACATGCTGTTAAATGTTTTGAAACTAATTTGACTGGGTGTTGTTGCTGCCATGGGCAGCAACAGCATCCAGTCAAATTAGTTTCAAAATATTCAACAGCTTACCTGTATAATTTTCTGGAAATTGATAGTCAGGAAGTTCGGGGATCGATCGATCCTAACACAGGAGAAGTGTGGGTGGAGCATAGCTAAAAATTGGAGGAGCATAGCTAAAACTGGATTTATCCATTGTATTGGTATGTTTGTAACATTGAAAAAATGTCAAAAAGTTAAATGGTGATCAGTTCTGCCATCACGCAGCTGGCCATTCATACACTTGTCACATCCATCACTCATTCTACAACACTAGAAAGTCTCTGAATAGTGCAAGAAAATTAAAATAAATAAGGCAATTAAAATTAACGATGAAAATGAAAACGTATTAGTCGAGATTCACAAATGATACTATTGTAGTTGAATGACCATCAGTATTTCTCCCCATCACGTGAATTGTGTCCTGTCTCAAGTTCGCTTTTGAAGGTTGTCGTCCTGACTATACATGTGTTTTACTTGTTTTTACGCTTAGCTTGCTCCATATTTGTGTTAAATTGTAAAAAATAGTTTGAGAATTAGTTAGACCTTGATATTAAATACTACGCTATTTAAGCTTGTGATTTGATAAATATAGACAGGACCGTTGTTAAAAATGAACCCTGGTTATCATCGATCTATAGGGAACAGAGTAATGTAACTAACAGCAGAGAGATACAATCTGTCACTGAGATATCTGATGTTATAATCAAACACTTCACTTGCTAGTATGTCTTTGGTGAATTTACAGTTTATTAAAGATTTAGTTGAATATTTGGAAACTAATTTGACTGGAATCTTTTGCTGTATAGGCAGAAAATTCCCCCCCCCCCCCCACCTCCCTGTCAAATTAGATTTCAAAATGTTCAGCTTACCAGTAGCTACCTTGAAATTTAAATTTTAGGGATTCTGTGATCAGTGTTAAAACCAATTCAATAATGAATACAAATTGGGGTGGAGCTTAGCTGGAGATGGATGCCTCTGTTCTCAACAGTAATTGTTTAACACTATCCCTTCAAATACTAGTATTCAACCCCCCACCCACCTCGCTTCTGTGCCTGCATCCATCACGCTCATTCGATAACTACTTTTGCTCGGACTATCATCACGAAACTTCATGGGAAGGTTAGCTATAGTGGCAGGGAACTGCATGCTATGTTGTGGGTCAGTCGATCCATCCATCTGTCCGTCCATACATCCATTCATCTTCCTGAATTTGTTTTAGTCAGTCTGTGCAAATTATAGGGTTTTGTCTGATAACTTTACTTTAAATAATCTAGTTCAATTTCAAGACAACTATAGGATAGCTGATGAATATTTTGAAACCAATTTGACTAGAACCTGTTGTATGGCAGCAACAGCTCCCAGTCCAATTAGTTTCAAAATATTTAACAAAGTTTTCCTTAACTCATTAAGAATTTGTTGTATCTGGCTTGTGAGGGTTGAAAGATTTAGATTTAACTAATTAAAGGTGCATATTCACAGCAGAATGGTTGAAAATAAAATTGTTAAAATTGTGTACTTTTAGAGGCTTAAATTGCATGCCTAGATGTAATGAAACGAAATAAATCTTAACATGTGATGATTTCATTATGTATAAATTAATATAATTTTTTGAGTTGTCAAATTGAATAAGAGGCACGAGCCACTAATTCAAATTCACAGCTGAAAATACAAAATTTATTTATACGGAATGAAATCATCATATATTAAGATTTATTTCATTTCATTCCGTCAATGCCTCTAAAAGTATAAAATTTTTACAATTTTATTTTCAACCATTCTGCTGTGAATATGCACCTTTAACCCCTGTAAGCCTTAAATTTGTTCAAGAAAATCTAAATTTCCTCATAGAAAATTTTTATTTGCAGACCAAAAGAAGACAATTTTTTACAATTTACAACTGGAATTGACTGGCTCAGTCATTCCAGTCATAAATTTTCAAAAATAGTTTTCTTTTGGTCTGCAAATTGACATTTTTCAAGACTACTACAGAAGGCGTTTTTGGCGGGTTTGAGTGTTAAAGTGTTAACTCTATTTACCAGCCTAAACAACAAAGTGGAAAATGTCCACCCAATGGGTCAACCGTAAATCGCCTATTAATAACCGCGTCCTTAATAGAAGTCGCATGCCAATTTTTTAGGTTCAGCCATCCTAATTTCTTAGCAGTTTTAAAACAGCAAATGTATCGAATAAGTTGCATCTAAATTTCAGCAGTTTGTATAAAGAAATGGGTTTTTTGAGAGTTATATAACTTATAAATGTTAAATAAAGAAGGTTTGAAACTAAATTTGTAATAACTTCGCGGAAATACCATCGAAATTACATCACTTCGTTGTATGATACAACTATCAACGAAAAAAGTTATTTTAATGGGTACCGATTATGCAGATCGGATTGAATGCATAATACTTGGTTACCATCACGTAATGATTATATATATATATATATACATTCCGAGTTCCCAAGTCCGGTTTATTAGCTCACCTGGCCAGAATGGCCAAGTGAGCTTATGCCATGGCGTCCGTCCGTCCGTCAACTTTTTCCTTTAAACGACTTCTTCTCAATAACCACTGGGCCGATTTCAATTATATTTGGCAGGAAGTATCCTTAGGGCATAGGGATCCAAGTTTGTTCAAACAAAGCCGATCGGCCGATTTGGCCGGTGGCCATCTTGGATTTTGACCAATTTTTAGGAAATGGCTTTAAAAATCTTCTCGGAAACCGCTTGGTGGATTGATTCAAAACTCATGAAATATCATATAGGGCAAGAGATGAACCAAGTTTGTTCGAAGGAACTTGATTGGCCAAATGGTTCAGCGGCCATCTTGGATGACCTAGTTTTCGTGAAAACGACTTATTCTGCAGACCCTCTGAACGGATCGGGCTGAAATATTGGGAATATGATTATGGACTAAGGGCCATTACGGTTTGTTCATGGGAAGTTGATAGGTAAAAAACATGGCCGCCGTGGAACAATCAAATTTTAGCATGTTTGGCTGCCATATTAAATTTTTTTATTTGATGGATTTTGAAGCCGAAATTGGTTTTCTTAACTCCGCTTACTTGTCAGTCAGCTGTCGTATAGCGATAACCCCATCTGTCTTCTGTATGTCCGTTCATCCATCTGTTTGTCCATCACCAACAATGGCGGCTCATTTTGTTATTTCTTGACGGATTGACACAAAACTTGGTCACAATGTTAATGACGGCATCTAATATCTGTGTTGTGAAAATGAAACTGATAGGACGTCAAATGCCAGAGTTATCACTCCTTAAATATTTGCAGTCACACTTTCATAGGGCAAATAATGGTTTGTTCCCACCTCATTACCATGTCAGATTTTATTGCCAAATTAGATATTAAATTCCAATTAACAGATTAACCTTTCCAATACTGCAGAAATATTTAAGATATGTATTATGTGCTCTTACATCTATGCTCTTAAAAATATTTGAAATGTATTTGATTGAAAGTTGTTGCTGCCGCAATGAAAGTTGTTGCTGCCTAAGGCAGCAATGACTTTCAGTCAAATTATTTTCTAAATCAACTCCAGCTCACCCTACCCCTGCTGCTAAATTGGTGATTCAGCCAGATGTACATGTGTTAAATGGATTGAGTGGTGGTGGGGAATAACCTGCTATTAAGACCACCTACCTGCCTTTAGAGACCATTTCCTTCAAATTGTATTTAAACCTCTAGTAACTGTCTGACTGGGTTTTTGTAGACGACATATTCCAAAGGTTATATCTCTGAACGTGATAAATATTTTGAAAACAATTGGACTGAAAATATTCAACAAGTCAAAAGCTTTTGAAAATTGAAATTATTGGCTGCACTGGCTTGCAGCAGTGAGACAGTTAAGAAACCAGCTGTTGTTAGCACTGATATCAAATATTTTCACTTAAACATTGTTCAAAATCACTAATGCAAAAAAACCCAGTCCAGAGATTGTTGTCAATATCTCGAAAACTAAATCATTTGACTGAAAGTCATTGGAAGTGACACCGATAGATGTAAAACTTAAGTAAGATTAGTTGAAATGCCAATGTTCCAGGTGAGCGATACAGGCCCATTGGGCCTCTTGTTAGATTCATAAAACGCAGATTATTCTACTGAGTATTAATCAGCTTCCGCTGTAGAACGAGTTTATGCCATTACTCTTGTTATACGCGCTACCGTCCTAATTATGTGGCTTGAGCAGGTATCTACCCGGGTACTAACATTAGCGTCTTCGCACTACTCGTGTAATGACCGAAACTTGTCCTGTAGCGGAAGCTGATACATCATGTAATTTACATTTTCTCTTGTCGACATTTTATGTCAAAATTAGGATTAAATTTGATGAAATAAACAATGTTTAATAAAGTATGCGCAATATTTAAACGACCCCAATTAATAATTTCACTCCCACAATGATGGATATACATTAATTATAGGCATAAGACAGTAAGAATTTTTGGCATGAAAATGTATTAAATTGTTGTGCTTTTTTTTTATCAGTTTAGAGATCCTATTTCAATTTGTTCTTAAAATATACCTAATAGAAGTCGGGCCCTTTCTCAGAGATACGCATTTAAAGAATTTACAGCCCTTGTCCTATTAGATGTCGCAGTTCATAATGAGTGATTTACGGTATTTGTCAATTTATTGCTGTTAAAAATTAAAGTATTTTTTTGTATCAAATATAATTATGCAAATAATGTAGGACAGTGTGTCTGACTACGATATAGTTAAAATCTGAATAAACCCTGTGCACTTTAGCCTATGTTGTAATCTATTTGAAACTTTTAATTAATCTAAATTTCAAGTTGACTTAATACAGGTAAGATGTTGAATATCTTAAAACTAATTTGACTGGAAGACGTACAATTCATACTTTTTAGTGACAGACTTCAATTTTTGTGGCTGTGCTACATCATTTTGATTGTGAAGTTGGTTAACATGTGACGTATTTAATTATGACGTCAGCTACTTGACTGACAGATCAGACCCCCTCCAGTAGGGTCAAACAAGGCTGTGGCGGAAGGTTAATTTTGGGGCCAAAAGAGAGTGAGTGGTTCATGGTCACCATCCGTCTTCATAAAACATGATTCTGAACTAAAAGTTATTTACCATTCCAAAGGAATTTTATTCACCATTTAGCACTCATATCAGCCAAAAACAGTTTATGCAGTGGTTTGAGAAATGTCCATTTGCAGGCCAAGAGAAGACTTTTTTTAATTTACTACATGGTTGATTGGCTCGATAACCGAGCCTGGGTCGATAACCGAGCCTGGGTTGATAACCGAGCCAGTTATTCCAGTGGTAAATTTTCAAAGATAAAAGGACATTTTCTATGAGAAATTTGAAATTTTCTTGAACAAAGTCACAGGTTAAGCACCTAATTACCTTTGATTCTGTGTCCATTAAATACTGACTGTATTTGTACATAAGATTCATTATCGCCCATAAAATAATTAAAATTTGTCAAAATGTCTGCACATTTCGTATCCGCTCAATAACTTCACTTAGAATCGATGGATTCATTTCAAATTTAGTGTGTCAACTCCTGATGGCATGCCCCACAATGGGAATTGTGTATCAGTGAAACGTCTCCAGATTCCTTATGTTATTTCCCTTGAAATACATAAAACTTTATAAAAGATGTCTACATTTCGTTTTCGCTCAATAATTTCACTTATAATGGATGGGTTCACTTCAAAATTGGTATGTCAACTCTTGATGAATTGCACCTTTGGTGAGGTTTGCGTATCAGTGAAATCAGTCCAGATTCACTGTAGTTATCAAGCTCGTTATCTCGCTTGATATACTTAAAATTCGTCAAAACTTTGTTAATCATTGTGGCAAACAGGATTTCATGAATGGCTGCTGTTTGCGGTGGGTTATCGTGTGATGTATATCATCTAACTCGACTATCTGTTGTGATGTAGCAAGCCGAGTAAGATCAAGCGGGACACTTGAAGAAATAAAGTAAAAGATACTAATTAACCCTTTAACACTCGTATCAGCTAAAAATGGCTTCTGCAGTGGTCTTGAGAAATGTCCATTTTCAGGCCAAGAGAAGACTATTTTTGAAAATTTACCACTGGAATGAATGGCTCGATAACCGAGCCAGTCATTCCAGTGGTACATTTTCAAAAATATTTTCTTGGTCTGCAAATGGACATTTTCTACGAGAAAATTTAAATTTTCTTGAACAAATTTGAGTGTTAAATAGTTAAAAGTGATTAAGTACATCACAAGTGATTATAACCTTAGCATGAACTAACTGTACTGCACAGATTGGGAGTTAACTGTTGTTATTTAACATAAGCTAACCAGTTAAAACTCAAGCTGGCCAAAAAATACTTTGTGGTGGTCATGAGATGTCCATTTACTGACCAAGAGAAGACAAATTTTTGAAATTTTATCTGTAAATGGGAATTTTCTCTGAGAAAATTGAAATCTTTTGCAAATTTAATGGTTAAATGGTTAAGTAATCATAACTTCCACACTTGGTTAATCTGAAATTAGTGATATTCTGGAATAGATAACGGTGCTATGTCCAAGAATCAGAAAAAGGGAGAGATCACGGTTGACGGCTCCATGTGAATGGAGAAAGGTCGCTTGATGTGGTGAGATCACCATTATTCGCGAAACACGATGTCCAGGCCTAATCTAACTTAAATTAGTGATCGTCGTCGATTCACCACATTTTTCAGCTGCTAGGCCTACTTTGTGCCAACATAACCAACCATACAGGCCTTTCGACCTATGGGCCATCACAATGAAATGGACCACTGAATACATTCACGGTACAGTGCCCTTGACTTCAAAGCTTCCTCAGTCATAGATCTAACAATCTATTCTATTGGCATTTCCTCTGCCAATTATTAAAATTTTGGCATTGAGTTTATTAGCTGGTGTTATTTATTAGTAGATAGAAGAATAGAATAGATTAGATGGTAGTTTGCTTAGTATAGTTAGGTTAGTATGGGTAGGGTGGGTTGGGGTGGGGGGTGGGGGGGTATAGGGATGTCCAAGATGTTACAGAGATGGTATAGGGATGTCCAAGATCTATCTGTTTATATATTTGTTATTTTTCTGTGCTGTATTGTAATTTTGTTTGTTTCCCATTCATCCGAGTGTCACTTCATGGACTCCTAGTGTATGGCCACACCATTTCTTGTGTTAAAATTTGAGCCAAATCGAACCAGTAGTTTCCAAGATATCCATAGATGCAGAAGTTGATCAAATTCGTATCCACATTCTTTTATCTGGATCACGGCCAAGGTCTGGGAAACTCTCTTGATGCTAAGTTCCTTTGTTGTGTTAAAATTTGAGGCAAATCGGATGAGCAGTTTTAGACAGATGGATGGATAGACAGACGGATGTATGGATGGACGGACAGACTGACAAACAGGCCGAGGGTAATTAGGTTAATAAAAACTAAGCATTAGATCTGGGTATTAAACTGAATTATCACAATTATCACTATCATTTATAGTTAATTATTATTAATAAGCCAATTAGCAAGTCATGAATTATTTTCACCTTGAAATTAATCCTTTAATTCTAAAGTGAGCTCAAGAAAAGAAAATTGTAATTTTCTTATAGAAAATGTCCATTTGGCATTTGCAGTCTGAGAGAAAATTATTTTTGAAAATTTATTACTGGAATAACTGCCTCGGTTATCGAGCCAATCATTCCAGTGGTAAATTCTCAAAATTCGTCTTCTGTTTGTCTGAAAATGGACATATCTGAGGACTAATGGAGAAGATAATTTAGGCTAGCTTGCATGTTGAAGAGATAAAGTGCCTAACCCTTTAACACTGAAGCCAGCCAAAAATGGCTTCTGCAGTGGTCTTGGGAACTGTCCATTTGCAGACAAGAGAAGATGATTTTTGAAAAGTTATCCCAGGAATGACTGGCTCGATTACCGAGCCAGTCATTTCAGTGATAAGTTTTTGAAAATAGTCATCTCTTTGTCTGTAAATGAACATTTTCTATGAGGGTTCATGTGAGAATTTATTTTTCAAGGCTTTAGCAAAAGGTTTTAGCAAATTCACTTGAAAATTTTGCCTTAATTCTTCATTTCATGAAATATTTATTCCATTGTAAGTTAAAATTATACAGAACATACAGAAAACAGCAGCTTCGACTGAACTTTAACAAAATTCTGAGAAAACAGTAAAATGAGATCATAAAAAATACTCTTAAAATTGCTAAACTGCACTTTCCTTGAGAAGACTTTCGTTGCTGAATGCATGAGTGACACTGAGTTATAATTATTATTTCTTGGCGGGGGGGGGGGGGGGGGGGGGGATGGATTATGTTTTCGCTTGTGCCCGTCCGACACGCACGCACGCACGCACGCACGCACGCACACACACACACAGAAGTTTTCTTTCAATAACTTTATTTTTGCTTGGAATATTGTGACAACACTTCATGGGACGGTTGGCTATTATAGTAGGCAAATGCACCTTAGTTTGAGAGTCAGTCAGCCCGTCCCTCCATCCGTCCATCCCTCATCCCTTTGTCTCTGAATTTGTGTCCGTCCATCCATGCAAATTTAGCGTTTTCATTCAATAACTTTATCTGTGCTTGGAGTATTGTAATGAAACTTCATGGGAAGGTTGGCTATGGTAGTAGGGAAATGCACCTTAGTTTGAGGGTCGGTCAGCCCGTCCCTCCGCCCCTTTGTCTCCTTAGTTTGAATTTGTGTCCGTCTGTCAGTGCAAATTTTAGGTTTTCGTACAATAACTTTATCTTTATTTTGAGTCTTGTGAGGAAACTTCATGGGAACATTGGCTATGGTACTAGGGAAATGTACATTATTTTGTGGGTCAGTCAGCCTATCCCTCCATCCATCCATCCCTTTGTCTCTGAATTTGTGTCCGTCTGTCCGTGCAAATTTTGGGTTTTCGTTCAATAATTTTATCTTTGCTTTGAGTCTTGGGAGGAAACTTCATGGGAACATTGGCTATGGTACTAGGGAAATGTACATTATTTTGTGGGTCAGTCAGCCTATCCCTCCGTCCATCCATCCCTTTGTCTCTGAACTTGTGTCAGTCTGTCCGTGCAAATGTGGGGTTTTTGTTCAATAACTTTATCTTTGGTTGGAGCTCCCATGTGTCCCACGAACATGGCTTCCATGGTGGGGGGTTGGGTGGGGGTGGAGGAGGGGTTGTGTGGGGTGGTGGGGATTATTTGATTTATGTCATCTAGTTCTAGTTGTATCTGTTGTAGGGGTTGATTTGATTTACAGTACAGAACCCTCGGAAATAACTTACCATATTTGTATCCTGAACAAACTAAAACCTACTATTTTGAACATAATTTGATTGGGTGACATTAACTATAACTAACGTGTTTCTGGTTTTGTTTTGGAACCCTTTAATGGTCATACCGGCCAAAATGACCTCTGCTATGGTCTTGTGGAAACTCCATTTAGAGGCCAAGAGAATACAAATTTTGAAAATTTATCACTGGAATGACTGGCTCGATAATCGAGCCAGTCATTCCAGTGATAAATTTTCAAAAATTATATTCTCTTGGCCTGTAAATGGACATTCAATAAGAAAATAATTACATTTTCTTAACCAATATTTGACCAGTAAAGTGTTAATGTTATTTCTGGGTTGTACTGTACGATGTGTAATTATGAAGATTTAAGTGATAAAAATAACGATATATTAGTTTGTGTAGCAACATTTTTTATTACGACAAATTTAGAGGATAAATATAAACCCTAGGGATATGGGTTAAACCACATGTTTCTCTAGACAATTAGTGATACAGTGATACCTGTCTATAAAGACCACTCGGGGGACCAGGTGAAAGTGAATTTTATAGGCAGCTGGTCTTTCTATGCGGGTCAAATGTATTATTGCTTCGGGAGTTGAGACTCAATGAACCTTTCCAATTTAACCATCCATCATATGATGTCATAATAAACTATGTGACGTGTAGGATGACGTCATAATCATTACGTCATGAATGACTCGATTTAGTCAGTCTTAAACGCTTAATAGTCCGCCTGGTTATATAAAGTTTTATGTCTTTGCTATTTAATAAACATGCTGTTGAATATTTTGAAACTAATTTGACTGTGTAGTTTTCTGGAAATTGATAGTCACAGAGTTCAGTGATCGATTGATCCCAACGCGAGCGAGGTGTTGGCGGAGCTTACGTAGAGATGGGCGGTGAATAGCTAAAACTGCAAAGGTCCATTAAAGTGGTCTTTGTATAGAGAGGTGGTCTTTAAATGCAGAGGCAGTCTCTAAAGCGCATTGGACTGTATGTGTATACTATTGGACTGGAAAGTGTTGTTGTCTTGACCTTTTGGTAGTCAAGCTGGCAAAAACTGACCTCTGTGGTGGGCTTGATCGATGTCCATTTGCATACAAAGAGACGACTATTTTTTCAACATGTACCATTTAAATGACTGGCTCGGTAACCGAGACAGTCAGTCCAGAGTAAATTTTCAAAAATATTCTCTTGACGTGCAAATTGACATTCACTCAACAAACGTTTTGATTCTCTTGACCATTAAAGAGTTGCATGCGTCAACAGCACTTTCCGTTCAAACGCTTTTCAAAATATTCAACTGAGTATTGTTTATATTATAAACAACTTGTATTTATTTTGGATGTTTTGAAAGATTTATGACTGAAAAGACCCCAATTAAAAACCCAGTTCTTAACTTATCTTAAATCTAAGAATATTCTTGTTTATGCGGAAATCTTGGACAGATATATATTCTATCTACCCCTCGGCTGTTTAATATCATCGGTGATGTAAAACTTGGGCGGGAAAGTGCTTTGTGTAATTTACTGCTAGAATTGCATTATCGCGGAACGTTGGTGGCCATTAATAATAATAATAACATTAATGCCGTCGATTCAGTTATTTCATCCGGTTTCCTCGTTGCTTGCGTATTCTTATGTTTGGGAACGAATCAGCGATATTTTGTCAATTACGCACATTGGCCATCGTTGTGCGTCGTGATTGTCGTGCAGGCATCAGCTGTATTGTTTGGCATTGTGTGGGATTTTGGTGGGGGTAGTATTTATTTAAGGTTTCTGCGCAGCATTCTCTCAAGGTGGATGTGTATTCTGTTTACATAATATGCATCTATCTATATATATATACGTTTTTCTGGTACATGTTTAGAGAGTTATTTCATTCAATCTTTGCTTATGTTCAGGCAGTCAAATGACATTTAACCCTTTAACCCTCAAAGCTTTTTGAAAATTTACAGTTGGAATGACTGGCTCGATAACCGAGTCAGCCATTCCAGTAGTAAATTTTTAAAAGTAGATTTCTAAATTGGTCTGCAAATTTTCTTTGAGAAAATTTAAATTTTCTTGAACAAATTTGAGGGTGAACAGAAACGACAAATATCAGATCTAAGGAATATTATTTTGAAATTTAGATAATTTAACCAGAGCTGTTGCTACCACTGCCAGTCAAATTAGTTTCGAAATATTCACACGCTGTCGTAAAGAGTTGTCTTGAAATTGAGATACTGTAATTACAATGGTTAACGGTTTAGCCAGACCTAACATTGAATTGTATATAGTACAGTAAGTCTATATAGCCACTAGGTCATTATAATCTTCTATTGAGCATGGTTTATTCAGTTCAAGTTCTGTTTACCAGATCACAAAATCTGTTAACCCTTACCACTTTGATGTCAATATTCTATCTTTTACTGTGTTAATAGCAAAGAAACTGGTGTACATTTTTCAATTATTTTGGAGGAAGATGTTGCTGTCTATGACAGCACCATCTTCCACCAAATTTGTAGAAAAATGAACACCAGTTCATCTGTTAATTTAATTTGAAAATTTAAACTTGACACCAGAGTGGTATGGGCTAATGATTTGTTTTAACCGTAAAGCCTTGAATTTGTTAAAGAATATTTCAATTTTTCGATGGAAAATGTCAATTTGCAGGCCAAGTGACAACACGTTTTTGAAAGTTTAGCACTGGAATGACTGGCTCTATTATCGAGCCAGTCATTCCAGTGGTAAATTTAAAAAAATAGTCTTCTCTTGGTCTGCAAATGAACATTTCTAAATAGCACTGGAGAAGGCATTTTTGTCTGATACGAGTGTTAAAGGGTTAATATAAGTTTTACATATGAGGACCATTAACTGCTAGTGATACGTTATCATGAATATTACAATTGCAGGGCTGTAAATAAGCTTGTTGTTCTCTACACACACTGGCCATCTAACATTGTGGTTTTAGCAACCGCTACCAGTGAAATTATTTTCCAAAATATTCAACAGAGTATAATTCATTGCATCAGAAAGAATTAGTTATTTGTGGTTTGTAAATTTAAAGGGTTAAACATTATCACGGTTTCATCCATTCTCATAAAGACCAGGGTCTGCCATAGTTGTGTTAAACATAGTCAACAAAAATAGACCAGTAACTAGCAAAACATGATAAACATATATATATATATATATATATATATATATATACTATCATGGGTTGACCATTGGTAATCCACGCCGTTCAGAGACCCGATGAACTACCATGGAAAACCATGGTAAGTGATAGTCTGAATTTGGCAGAGAGTTTATAATGCTTGCAGTGACCTTGAGCCCAATTATATGCATTTGTTAGCATAATTAACCCTTTAACATTCATATCAGCCAAAAATGGCTTCTGCAGTGGTCTTGAGAAATGTCCATTTACAGAACAAGAGAAGACTATTTTTGAAAATTTACCACTGGAATGACTGGCTCGATAACCAAGCCAGTCATTTCAGTTGTAAAATTTCAAAAATAGTCTTCTCTTGGTCTGCAAATGGACATTTTCTGAGATTTTACTTTTGAATAAATTCACGGGTTAAAGCCAAACAGTCGAGACAGTACGTAGTTTTTAAAATTATTTTTAGGGAGACGCTCATGAGTACAATTACAGTTATACTTTTTAAAAAAGATTTATAATTTGCGTAAAAAATAAGATATCTTTGTTGAAGTGTTTTGTCATATATAATGAAGGGGACTGTGTAGTCATTACAACTCAGAAATAACGTATCACATACTGTTGAATATTTTTTAACATAATTGGATTCAAAATATTCACCAGAGCATTTCTGACATCGTGTTCAAAATTGTACTAAGAAGTAACATGTTTCTGGTTTTGTTTTGGGAACACGTTAACTAATTTCTGGTCTGTAATGTATTATATATTAAGTAATGCGACCTTGTCTAGATGACCACACAAAACCAGTTTTAGCATTACTATTTTCAAAAGCAGAAACATCAGCTTTACGCAACCTACAAACCTTTAACCCGTGAATTTGTTCAAGAAAATTTAAATCTCATAGAAAATGTCCATTTGCAGACCAAGAGAAGACTATTTTTGAAAATTTACCCCTGGAATGACTGACTCGGTTACTGAGCCAGTCATTCCAGTGATAAATTTTCAAAAATAGTCTTGGTTTGCAAATGGACATTTCTCAAGACCACTGCAGAAGCCGTTTTTGGCTGATATGGGTGTTAAATAGTTAATATGATTTTGATTTTCGCCTTACCTAATGACATAAAAAAGTTAGCAATAACCCAGGCATTGTCCTGCACACATATTATTAGTAATGGGATTATTGTGTCGCGGATGTGGGTTTATTTGCTCAAGTGGGAAATTACACGGCATTTACAAATGATGACGTGCGGCCAGTTACACGGAAGTTCACTCAAATAGACCTTATATGTGTATTATTATATTTCGGGGTGAATGAATTTTAGCACTACGAGTAATTTTAAACACTTCCGCAAGCATGCAAGTATTTAAAAACTTGTTAATAGGAATGTGACAATGTAATACATGCGTTTTTTTAAAAAGGGCCTGATTTATGACATTCACTTAACGTTTTTATTGTTGATATTTGAGAAGGGAGATAACTCATGATTTATAGAGTCAATATATGGGAAGGGGCAAAAATATTCACTTATTATGACTGCCACTGTCCATTTAAAGATCGCGATATATGGCTTTGCAAACATACAATCGTTATGCGACTTTTTAGGAAGATATTTTTCCTTGTTGATGGTAATTTTCCGTGACCATTAGCTGTTACCGTTGAGGCATAAATAGTTAACGTTATGTATACGTTTTGCGCTATAATTGCACCCTTGTGTATTTATAAAAAAATTGTACTCAATTATTAATAGATGCGATCTGTCCATAATAAAAGCCATCACAGGACATAGTTCAAGCTTGCTAAACTTTAGTATTTCAATGGATGAATCCACTTAGCTATGCTCCACCCATCTCTAGTTAAGCTCCGCCCACTCTTTGCCTGTGTTGGGATCTATTGAACCCTGAGCTCCATGAATCTCAATTTCCAGAAAACTATACAGGTAAGCTGTTGAATGTTTTGAAACTAATTTGACTGCATGCTGTTGCTGCCCATGGCAGCAACAGCACCCAATCAAATTAGTTACAAAATATTCAACAGAATATTTATTAAATAGTAAAGACATAGAATTCGTACAACTGACAGACTTTTAAAAGTTCCTGACAGACGTAGCTCCACCAATCATTACATAGTTGATTGTGACGTCAGCCTACATGATTGGATTCATCAATTGGCATGCATCATCATGGATGGATCTTTCCAGTTTATCCATCCATCATATGATGTCATAATTAACTACGTGACGTGTAAGATGACGTCATAATCAATTACAGCATGAATGACTGGATTTAGTCCTATAATGGCACCAACTGCACCCAGTCAAATTAGTTTCAAAATATTGATAAATTGATCCGTACACGAGCGAGATGTGGGTGGAGCTTAGCTAAAGATTGGCGGGACATAGCTAAAACTGGAAGCATCTATTGTAATATATTGCTAAAGCTGCGTTTACCTGGCACGCAGGGTGCGGAATGCGGAACGAAAAGCGGGTATGCGGAATGCGGGTAAAATATTGCGTGTACCATTTACCTGCGCGCGGTATCACTGCATTATTTTATTGCATTTTTATTGGTGATATTGCGATATTTCTATCAAATTTCTTTCAAAACCGACAACACATTTTTTACACTTTGATATCCAGCTTTCCATTGCAAAATGTGTGTGTACGGAAGCGAGAGATGTAGATCCAAAATGGGCGGATACTGGCGACTAGATTCAAAATGATACCTTTTGCCTAATCTAACATGTAATTATAATAGTATTGACTTCCTAATTTTTTCAGCAAATTAGTTCTTATAATTTTAGACGATGCACAGCTTTAACTACTTGGAATACCCTTTCATTGCTAGGTTACATGTTCTCTATCTCGCAACTGAATGTTTTCCGCCCGGAAAAATCACTACACTGAGCGATCATTTTTTCTGCATCCCGCCATTCCGCGTTCTGCCTACCGCTTACCGTGTGCAGGTAAATGGATGAAGGAAAATAGTAAAGAGCGATCTGAAGTATATTCCACGTTCCGTTTCCGCAACCCGCTTTCCGCATTGCGCGCGCCAGGTAAAACGGAGCGTACGGGATTGTTGCTTAATGCTTACCACTCAGATGTCAATATTCTATCTTTTACTGTGTTAATAGCAAAGAAACAGCTGCACACTTCAACAATTTGGTGGATGCTGTTGCTGTCTACTGGTTCATCTTTTAATTTAATTTAAAAACTAAATTTTTAAAATGGAGTGGTACGGGTTAACAGCGATGTTGTAACAATGCTAATTCAGCCTAGTTGTACCTTTATTTTATCGCTGGTAAATGT